>OU426980.1:86362946-86684656 GCA_911387785.2 Aelia acuminata | reverse complement strand
GATTGTTTTATATTTAATTTATGCAAAATGCCTTCAACTCGACGTGGTGGGGATAACAAATCTGGAGTACAGGGTGAAGCTAATAAAGAGCAGCAGCCTGCAGGGTCACGTGATCATGAAGAGGTTAAAAGATCTGTATTGAAGGAAGAAATTGAAAAACTTCTCTTGTCACCAGAATTTATCTCCACACTGGCATCGAAGGTCATGGTAGCTATCAAAGACCAAATCTCAGTGATAATTGCAAAAGAGGTGGATATAAAAATTAAATTTCTCAATGAGGAGGTGGAAAAACTCAAAAATGAAATCGACCACCAAAATCAAATTCGAAGAGAGGCCTCACTAGTGATTCACAAAAGGAATGAAGATCACAACTTTAATAAAGAAAACTTTTTGAAATTGACCACTGAAAAAATGGGCCTCTCCTTAGAGATGGGAGACTTTGGGATTAAAACCATTGGCCCTATGAAACAAAACTACAAGACTCTATTACTGGAATTTAAAAATAAAGAAATAAGGAACAAAGTGTTGTATTCTAAATCAAAGTTAAAAGGTTCCGAAATTTCTATTCATGAAGACTTAACACCCACTCGTCGTATAATCTATAAACGTGCAAAGGAGGTATTTGGTGTTAAAGAAGTATGGACGAACAGAGGAGTTGTATTTGTTAATAATAAAGGAAAAAAGCTGAAAATAAGTACCCCTGGAGAATTAGCTAACCTTCTCAAGGTATAACCACACGTAGTGTTACACTTAGATTCCACAGTTTACTCCCTCCACAATTATATGTATCAAGAACTTTAGTCGTTTGAAAAGATAAAAAAAAAAAAAAAGGGGGGGAGGGTAAGAAGAAAGAGATGTAAACAGTTATGAAAATCACCATAAACATTTATTTAATTCATCAATCTTATCTGTCTAAACAGAATATGGAGAAGGAAGAAAGAAGATGATGGAGTGGGAAAAAGAAAAAGACATACGTTGTTCAATTGAAAATGCCGTATCTCCTAGATTTGTGACCACAAAAACTTCTCATTCACTTAACTATTTATTTGAATGGCTCAGTGCAACTGTTTCCTATTTAAAGAGATAGGCACACTGAAGGTAATTGGCATTAAACATTGTTTACTAAGAACATGATAAACATTAACTTGTTTTGTATGCTTGTTTTTATCTTCTTGTCCTAAGCATTTTAAATATTGAAAATATTTCATTCATGCCAAAAGAGCTTGTTGATGGCTCCATAATTTGTATACATTTATTTTTTTTTTTTCCTGTAAATTCTTATTATTTATTTATTTTTTCTTTCTATATTATTTTTATATTGCTTCGTTATTTCTGGTAAAGGGGCTAATGAGAGGATTGTAGCAGTGGTGATTTGACATCATTAATATTTCATTCATGCCAAAGTAGGAAAAAAAAAAAAAAGCTTGTTAGTGGCTCTTTAATCTGCATATATTTAATTTTGTTTATATCAATAGATTTTTTTTTTTTTTTTTTTTATTTTCCCCTTGGGATATGGGATTGTGGAGGAGAAGGAAGAAATAAAAAGGAAAAAATTGTTCAAACTATTTGTCTTAACTTTTCATTCTTATCCTTTTCTTATTTATATATTAATCAATTAAAGCTACTAATTTAAAATTAATTAGGATTTTATATAGTTAAAATTAATTAATTACCATTATACTTATTTGATGAAATCTGTTTTCTGTATTGCAGTCCTCTTGAGAGTCCCTTTCTTATAAAAACCCATCTTTGAAACCAAATACACATAATGTAAAATTTAACTCAATTATAAATGACGATGGGTTGATGGTGTGTCATCATATTAGTTTATTTTATATAGTATTTCTTTAATGAAGGAGCTCTTCCGTATTTAATAATTATTTATTTATTATTGTTAGCTTCCCAACGTTTCGAGCTTGTGGCTCATCTTCTGGGGTTATCTTATCTTAGTTGTTACATTTCATTCAAGCCATTTGTCAAAACTTCTCTTTTTTTAAACAGTATAAAAATACTTTTGTCTTTTTTTTTTTTTTTTTTTTTATTTTGTCATACATTTTATGGCCTGTTACACTGCCTTATATTTCCATTGTCACATGTATTTTTATTATTATTTTGTATTCCATTGTATTTTATATGTATTTTTTTTTCCTTCTTTCTTTCTCTTTTGCTGAAGTTAATTTATGCTTCGTAGTTATTTAACAAGTTTTAATAGCAGGAATAATTTCTCCAGGGTTATGCTGTCCTTGTTTGTATAAAGGCACGACATGGGCCGCTCGCCATATTTCTTTATTATAACTAAAATATTCACTATATATATATATATATATATTTTTTTTTTATTGTCAAATTTTATTTCATTGTTATTCTATTATTATTACTTCCTTTTTTATTTATTTATTTATTTATTTGTATTTCTTAATATTTCTATGCACCTTATTATGATTATCCTATCTATCTATCTTCTTGAATTATTTTTCATTATTATAATTTATTTTATTCATATTATCCCTATAGTTATTTACATCAATTACAATTTTCGTTCATCTTCCCTTCCCTGTCCTTTGGTAATAATTTCACCATTCCCCAATGAGGTTTGCACTCGACCTGGTCCTTATGTTCTGTATGTCCATGGGCCCATTACTTGATATGAGCCTCTGGGAGGAGGAAGTCGACCGGGTTGAGGATCTGGCCCCAATCGTGAGTCCACTGGCTGACCTCGTGAGGTGTGTAGGAAAGGATCGTGGGGTGCTAAGAGTAGCACACATAAACGCCGAGTCCCTGATGGGGCATATCGACGAGGTGAGGCTGATTTTTCAGGAGGTTGAGCTTGATGTTTTAGCTGTAAGTGAAACCTGGCTGGTACCGTCCCTCTCATCGAGCAGCGTAGGTGTTGACGGATACAAACTGTACCGGAATGATAGATTGATAGAATCGGAAAACCTAGAGGAGGTGTGGCAGTTTATGTAAGGAATGACTACCCTGTTGTTGAGCTTGAGGCTTCTACTTACATCGATAATCATCCTGAATACCTTTTTCTTGAGGTTCGAGCACCTGGTGGGAGTATTTGTGTCATTGTGGTGTTCCGCCCTCCTAAAAGTGGCTACTTTTCTGAAGTTGAGGACGTCCTTCACGTCACAGGGGGAGATACTGCAATATCGTACTGCTTGGAGATCTCAATACGGACCCCTCAGTTCGTTCATTCAATTCCAATCAAATGGTTTCCGTATTACGAGGATTAAACTTGCATATTCTCCCTTTCCGGGCTACGAACCATACTCACACTGCGACGGTAGATTCCGAGACCTGGATTGATCATATTATTGTGTCGGATCCTTCAAAGGTTAGGCGTCATGGACAAGTTCATGTTCCGGGAATCTCGACCCACGATTTCATCTTTGTACTCTATAAGAGAGGCCCTTCATTACCCAATATTTCTCCTGGACAGAGTAGAAATCTGAAGAAGATAGATCCGGAAGTTTTTAAAACTGATATTGAGGCGATTGACTGGTCTGATGTATTTCATAGTGTTGACGTCAACGATAAAGTCGATTTGTTCAGCTAGAAGGTGGCTGAACTTTATGATAAATATGCACCTATGCGGTCATATCGGCGGCGGAAAACAAGGCCCTCTCCTTGGATGTCAGAAAGTATCAGGCCCCTTATGGCTAAAAGAGACTTTTTCTTCTGGATGTCCATTAGAAGCGGATCTGAAGAGGATTCCACACAGTACAGGCTTTGCAGAAATAAAGTAAAGACGGCTATACGCGATGCCAAAAGAAAGTGCATAACTAGCAGTCTCGATAGATGTTCGAACTGCGAGGTTTGGAAAGAGCTTAGGAACCATCGAGTCATTGACGTGAGTAGAAATGACATTGATGTTATTTGCAACCTGGACGAGCTAAATAGTTTTTTCGTTTCTCATCCTCTGGGCCCTGGAAGAGCGATAACTGAACCAACGCAGACTAACGAGGAGGTTGATGACCTTATCTTTGATGAGATCAGTGAAGATGATGTGGCTTGGGGTCTGAAACGGGTGAGGACGGGTGCGGCGGGGGAGGATGGATTGACTAGGGCGATGATTGAGAGGATAGGAGCCACCCATGTCCTAGTAGAAATCATGAATGCGTCCTTGCGACAATGTAGGTTCCCCGAAGCATGGAAATGCACTATCATCAGGCCTATTCCTAAGAAAGCAAAACCCAGGACTCTTTCTGAATACCGACCTATTGCCCTTCTACCCGTGTTATCAAAGATTTTAGAGAGAGATTTGAGAGGATTCCTTGAAAGTAATGATCTTCTGTCTCCACACCAATCAGGCTTTAGACAAGGACGAAGCACATGCATAGCACTACATACGGTTTTAACTGTTGTTCGCGAAGCTATGGATAAACGTATGTTAACAATATTTGTTTCCCTTGATTTCGAAAGAGCTTTCGACTCTGTCGATCATGAGCTATTGTTAAGTAAATTCGGAAGCTTTGGTGTTGGGGAGCAGGTGCTTCATTGGCTTAGGTCATATTTGTTGGGACGAAAGCAGCAGATAAGAACTCCTAGCGGCCATTCCGGATGGTTGGAGAACGGTTCAGGCGTTCCTCAGGGATCTGTCCTTGGGCCATTGCTTTTTCTAGGCTATATCAATGACATAGTCAAGCCCCTCAAGTACTCTAAGATCCACATGTTTGCAGACTATGTAGTTATTTGGGCTTCTGGTCTACCAGAGGAGATAATTGCGACCATGGAGCGAATAAATGAAGATATCGAGGGTCTTCAGCGGTGGGTCTTAACAAACAGACTTCGCCTTAATTGTGGGAAATCCAATTGGATGTTTGTTGGTAGCCCTAAGCTTATTGTTAAAGCTGAAAAGAATGCCTCGCTACCTCGGCTGATGATTGCTGATCAGGTCTTACCCAGAGCTGAAAAGATCAAATATCTTGGACTGGTGGTGAACTGCTCCTTGACATGGCGAGACCAGGCTAGCCTCGTGGTGGGTCGCGTTCACGGAATGCTGCACTCTCTCACGAGATGGAGGCGCTTCTTATCAGCCGAAGCCAAGAAGAAAATAGTCTCAGCCCTGATACTCCCTATTGCTTGGTACTGCGACTCAGTCAACATAGATATTGCGAACTCGGAAGATGCCAGAATACAGAGAGCGCTCAACGCGGCTATACGTTTCATCTTCTGTATTAAAAGAGATGAACAAATTAGTCCGTACATAAAAGAGTTATTCTGGTAGCGTGCTAAGGAATATAGGAGGCTCAACCTCATGTGCGTCGCAAGAAGAATCCTAGACTCTGGAACTCCCGAAGTACTGCGCAATCGTTTTGAAGCACTAAATAGCGAGAGACTACAGGGCAAATTCCGGATACCAGCATGCAGGACGGAGATAATGAGAAGCGCCTTCCACGTTGCGGCGGCGAGAGAGCTCAACCAGCTTCCGGTAGAGGTGAAGTCGGCTTCTTTCTTCCGCAGTCTTGTCTTAGACGATTCCTAGACGCAGGCCGGTCGACTGCACCTTAACGTTTCCCATCCATTTCCAATCACCCAATCCCTTTCCTTTAACCTCTCTTCCTTGTACATTCAACCTCCATCGACAATCATCACATTCATTATTATAATTATTTTATTTATTTGTAATTGTTATTTTATTTAATAATTTATTTTATCTTATTTTTTACTTTGACATATCATTATCAATTTTTTATTTTTATTTTTTATATATATATTTAGAAATGTAATTTACTTTGTTCCCTTATATAAGGAAAGGAAAAAAAAATAAGATGAAGGAAGAAAGGAGTGAAAATCATTATAGATCAATCATTATATCTTGATTATAATTTGCTAATAATTTCTGATCTCTCTAGATTTTATTTGATCATATTAAATGTATTATGAATTACTGTATACATGTAGTTATTTTCATATATTTGTCTGTAAGAAAGGGTTAAGGCCCTAAGACAATAAAGAATCAATCAATCAATCAATCTCTCTCTAACTCTCTCCATGTTCGGAGGGACTTCCTCATTTTTTGAAAAACTATCATTAAAGACTGATCGTCAGAAAATTACAACTGCAGAATTATCTTCACGTGCCGCAATGTGTGAGCGGCGTATGCGAGGAACTACGCGGGACTTTAGCGGCCTTTCTGATATTGATCTAGATTTACTCAGCGACACTGATGCGGCAATCTTCGAAGCAAGGGTAGCCAAAGCTGAGGTTGAGTGGAAGGAATTCCGCGACTCCTGGAACGAGCGAGAGGAGATCGCAGTTCAGGTAGGAGCGAGTGATGCATTTTCTAATGACGCATGGTACCAGGTTTATGATGCAATAAAGGAGGAAATAGTGAAAGCCAATGGAAATCTCCTTCTTATAAAAGAGCGCAAAGCAAGATCCAGGATGCATGATACGACTACACTCCCTGCTTGCTCCACCATCAACAACAGTGGAAGTTACTCCTTAAAAAAGCACCTTCCGAAAATCGACATTCCCACGTTTTATGGCGATATGCTCAAATGGTCGCATTTTAGAGATACATTCGAATCAATAATTCATAATGAAACAGCGTTATCCCAAGTGGAAAAGTTCCACTATCTTATAGGGGCCTTAAAGGGTGAAGCCTCTGCCGTAATTTCCAAATTCCCCGTTGATGAACAATCATACCAGTTCGCATGGAAAAGAGCCGTCGAGACGTACCAGAACCCGAGAGTCCTAGCCAATATTCTGGTGCATCCAATTATTGACTTTGACTTCAAGCAGTTAAAAGGCGAACTCCAAAGGTACGAGTGTTTCCTGACCGGAGTAGCAGATAGTATTGATGCCTTCCGTTCGCTGAAGCTTTAAGACCCCGCGGACTTCTTATTAAGCACTCTTGCGCTCAGGGCATTGGACCCGGAAACAAGGAGACAATTTGAGCTGTCGCTGAAATCTAATAAGGAATTTCCGACGGTAGACCATGTTCTCGATTTTGTCCGCCAGCGAAAGACTGCCATTAAGATGTCTCAGGATGTCGACAATTCGACTAGAAAAGCACCTGCTCGCCCCACTTGGAATGCAGCGAAGCACAGTGTTTCCTTACATGCCACTGGTGATTCGAGTTCCTCCGCCAAATCCATGCAGGGTAATAGTAAAGGTTGGAGAGCCAATAACAAGCAGCAGAGTAGTGGTATCCGCATTTCGATAGTAAAATGTTACATTTGCAAAGGGGATCACTTCGTTGCAAACTGTGAGAGCTTCCGATCCTTAACCCCTGAAAAGAGGTTAGAACAAGTCCGCAAGCTGCAACTCTGTCGGAATTGTTTTCGAAAAGGGCATTTGGTTTCTACCTGCATCTCAAGATTTTGCTGTCGCACTTGCAATCGGAGACACCACACCCTCGTGCATGCCCTAGGGGAAACAAAGGAGACCACGACCCTTGAGTCAACACCAGCAGCAACTACGGACACATTCATCGGCTTTGGAGCAACGCCGCAATCCTCTTCTTCAGAGAGCATTACGGTACTCTTGGGTACTTTAGTGCACTTATAAGGTCTGCAGGGGGAGCGTACTATCCGGCCCGTGCTGTTTTGGATTCAGGGAGCCAGCACACTTTCATCACTAGCGCTCTAGCCCGCAAGATCGATGCTAACATTTCACCATTCAGCGGATGCATTACAAGCCTCGGCGAGATCGCCTTTCCAAGGTCCCATCTTCAGGGTTCAACTTCCTGCACCTTACGTCCGTGTGCTAATGATCAAGAGTACCCTATTTCACCTGTCGTCGTTGACCGCATTACCTCTTCGCTACCTACACGCGATCTTCCTGCCTCGATCAAAAACGAGATGATGCGCCATTCACTTTCTGATCAGCAATTCGGAGAGTCGACATCCATCGACCTGCTGATCGGGAGAGATATTTTTCCTCGTGTCCTCACCGGAGTTCCTTATCCGTCAGGAGTACAATGTTTGTACTTTACTCCGACGGCATTTGAGTTGGTAGTGGACTCACGGTCGCACCGAAAAGGGAAAATTCGTAGTGAGGTTGCCTTTTAAGACTCGGTATCAGGATGCGAATTGGAAGAGGTCAGTAGCGCTTCGATGATTTCATGCTTTGAAATAAAAATTCCCAAAGGATCAAAAACTTTTGGAAAAGTGTAAGCCATTCATGAAGGACTACTGCGAGATGGCACATATGTCCAGTTCCCCATCAAAGTCCTCAGATCTGATCCCTCTTGACGCGATAGCCCGAGAAGTGTTTGACCCAACACGTCGTTCGACCCATAAAGACGTACTTCATACCGGTTCTAAGCTGCAAGAAGGAGTTATGTTAAGAAGGGGGCATCAAACATTTCAAAGGTTTTAAAAAAACTTTGGTGAACAAGTTCAGTTGGTACCTATCTCCTTTTCCTGATTTGCTGGGTATTTTCACGGTGGGCGGACATTGGGAAGAATCTTTCCTGCCTTGTGACATGAAGCATCTCATTACTTGTTTCCGCGACCTCACAATTATCGCTTACCCTTACGCGTACTACCTCAAGCAACTTAATCAAATGGTAGGTTACCTCTTTCGTTTTACTTTCTGGGGACGCAGAAGAATAGTGATCCCTGTTTTATTTTTATTTTTTGTCATTTGTTTCTATGTTATTTACTCCATTTGGAGCATTTAAATCTTCTTTCTCTTTATTTCTTCTTCTCAACACTATAGAGGTTGAAGTTGAATTTCCTTAACATTCTTTGTTGGTTATTTCTTATCACAGTTTCACATTCTCTATACACATTGTCTACAACATGCGACTGTGTGACTGAAGTTTATCCTTTTTTTTTTTTTTTTTTAACAAAGCGTAATTTTCTTTTTTTTTCTTTTCAAACGCTCTGTGCATAGAGTTCATAGATGTATGTATTTTCTTCTTTTTTTTCGAACACTGTGAATAGAGTTAATAGATGTATGTATTTTCTTCTTTCATTTCGAACACTCTGTGAATAGAATTCATAGATGTGTGTATTTTCTTCTTTTTTTTCGAACACTCTGTGAATAGAGTTCATAGATGTATGTATTTTCTTTTTTTTTGTTTTATATTGTAACGTTTACTAACACCCCTATCTTCGTTTAATACTGCTCTCACAATTCATCCAAATCCTGAACACTTCCAGCTTCACGTTCTTGAAGATTAAATCATCCGCAGCTGATTTAGGTGGGCGGTATATTTCGGCTTCCCGAAAGGTCATACAAATTGCAGAAGCAGGGGTGGGCAAATCACATGGCGGGACCGCCAAGATTTGAATGCCCCACCGGCGTACCCTGCTGGGGGCAGAGGCTTAGAAGGAACTTGGTATTCGAAAAGTATTCCTGAAAGAGACCAGGCCTGGCCCATCCATTTCTTTTTTTTCTCTTTAATCAAAATTACTCAAGACATGAGTGAGTAAAAAGAGGAGCCGGTTCCCCGGCTGGAGGCGATGAAGAGTAGAGAGGGATCTTCTGGAAGAATTACAGAGCCAATATGGAGAAGATAGGGCATGTTAGAAAACTAATTAGTGAGTCAGCATGGCCATGTCATTTAAATATATTAAATACATACTAACACACAATATTTTGTTTGGTTTTTTTTTTTTTTTTTTTTCTCAATAAATCTTTGTAACCTTTTAACTTCATTTCATTTTTAACATCTCTAACCTTCAAATACAGTCCACTTAATTCACAAAATTGGTCTTGTGCCACACCATTAAGTTGGAGGTATAAACCATACAGGGAGTTTATAAGTATGTTCGAGTTGATTTTTGGTATTACTTAATTCTATGGTGTCTAATGAAAGAAGTGTTTGAGGGAAGTATAAGTTTTATAAGAATATTTAAATTTGTTTAAATTGTTATAAGTAAGTATAATGTTATAAGAATATTTTGCGAAAAGTTCTGCTAATATTTCTTGATTCTGTTCGACATGTTCATCTATTAAAAGTGATGGCTGTTAGTCTTTATAATGTCCTTTTATACTCTAAATCTTTTTCCAGAACAATCTTGGTTGGGTATCGGTTGAAATAAGAGTTTAAAAAATATTCCCAGGATTGTTTCTTTTTGTTTTTGATTACCCAGCAAGATATGGAATGGCTTTTTTTATACTCAATAAGATTCATTAGGGAAGGTTCTTTCTTAAATACTTTTAATGCCCTTCTTCTTTTCTTAATGACTTCCTTTCATTCCCTATCATACCACATTTTTATTTTCGGAATTAATATGATTTGAACTTTTAGGTATTGATACATTTGCTGATTCTAAAATTGCGGATGTAATGTAATAGTTTGTTTCAGTGCTGCTATTAGCTGATGATAAATCCGAATCGGGTATGGTTATATTATTTTGAAATATTGTCCAGTCAGTTTTCTCTGTGATCCACCTTGGGTGTTTTGTAGTTTGAGTGTTGCCATTAGGAAAACTAATTACAATTGGAAAATGGTCGCTAGAGTATTGATATTGGGAGACCTGCCAGTTGAAATTGGTAAAAATGTTAGGCGAGCACCAAGTCAAATCGATGTAAGAGAAAGTATTGTACGCCGGGCTTAAATATGTAGGATCTCCTGTTTAAGAATAATGGAGCCAGTAGTATATAATTTGTCTGATAATATTTCCCCTCGTAGAGCAGTATGAGGATCCCCAGGATGTGTGACAACCGTTAACATCACCCATACTCATAGGGGGAGGGGAGCATGTTCAAAAAATTAATCAAATCTCTCTCTGCAAAACTTTCAGGTGGGATGTAAATATTGCTAAGAAAGGTATGGAATTTAAGAAAAACTGTCACAACTATAGCTTGCAAAGAAGTATTTATGATCACTAACTCCGAAACTAGTTTTTTATGGACAGCAATTAGAACCCCTCCAGAAGCCCTATTGCTATTTTCAAAATCATTTCTGTAAATATTATAATCCTTCATATTAAATGTTTTACTAGGAAGTAATTTGTTGAATAGATTGCTATCGGTTGATATTTATTAATCATTACTTTTAATTCTTCTTATTTTTTTATTAAACCCTTACAGTGCCACTGAATGATATTGTTTAATGAATTCATGTTGTAGGGGGTAGAAATAAAAAATATATTATATATAATTTTAAAATTGTAAAAAGAAAATTAATATTAATTAATAGAATTTCTTCATTTTTTTTTCTTTAAAATTATATGACAATATTTCGAAAACGAATCGTGTTGGCCCTAACAATTTATACGTTTTACAGGATTAACACACTCCACTCCTTCATGCTTATTTTCTCCACAGTATCTGCAAAGTGGTTTTTTATTACAGGCTGTTTTTGTATGACCAAATTGTAGACAAACATAACGAGGTGGGTTCGAAATAAACTGCCTAACAGTAATATTTTGAAATCCTATTTTAATTTCAGAGGGGATAGTGGGGCTGTTTAAAATTAGATAATTGTGGCTGTAATTCTTTTCATTATTTTTATAATATGTCAATCTTTTAACAACGGCTATATTTTGTGTATTTAAATCAGCCTTTATTTCTTTAATTGAACAATAATTTAATTCGGGGCACCATATAATTCATCCCTTTACTTTTGTTTAGTTTTCCATGTGCTTCTACTTCAACCGGAATATTATTAAGAAGATTTTCACACTTAAGAAGTTTTTCTGATTGTGTATCTGAAACAACTTCAACTAAAACGATCTTAATTTCTTCTAATCTACCAGATGTTTTATACTTTTTATACAAAAAAACGGCGACACCTTTGTAAAACCTAATGGATTTCCATCGTTATCCGTTCCGATCCTTTTAATTACCAAAAATTTGATACAAATTTTAGGCTTTAATTCACTATTCCCTATTATTGTTCCTTTAAACTTGTTTTTTTTTTCAGTTTTGCAGGCGGAGAGTCCGCCGTGATTATTATTAATTAAAATCTAATGAAATGAAAAGAAAAATTTTCTAATAGGAAAATATTGTTGAAATAAATAAAATGAAACTGAAACCTATCGCTTGTTGTTTGTTTGGTGCTTAATCCTTAGGAGCTCTTGAGCCGTACGTCTTCACTCCACCAAGTGTAAACACAAACTCTACATAACTTATGTTATGTATATCGAATATACCTATATGCATTGCTAACCATGTAGAATAGAATTCACAATTTTTAAAAAATCGTCATTTATTTATTATCTTTCTATATTATATCTGATAAATAATTTATAATTTATTAATTTTTAAAATAGAATAAGCGGAACACGGAAATGAACTTAACTTGGATAAATCGAATCTCTTCATTTTCAAATGGCGGTAAAACAGCTAAAAATAAAGTTTTCATTGAAAATATTAACGAAAGTTTCGGAACAATGAAAGTAATCTTTTGTTGAAAAAACAAAAGAAATGCAGAGGACCTGGGTTCGATTCCCGGCCGTGGTCGAATCTTTTATCTTCTAATAAAATAATTTGAAAATTATAAAAAACATTTTGATATCAAATAAGTGATGGCAAAAAGTGACTATAAATTTATTGTGGGATGAATTTAGAGAGAAAAAAATTCTATACTGGGACATCTTTTCGCCTAAGAATAACAATGCATAAACAAATTCAGAGTCCGGCTAGTTAAAAAAAATTGTGAATAAAGAAAAAAAAATTAAAAATACTATGATAAATATTTAATGAATCTTTGGTTCGGATGAATTTATGACGCAAAACGTTGGGGAAGTAAACAATATTACCATTATATTTATTACTTTATAAAATGACTGACATTATTTGTTTGGGAAAAATATATAACACTGCTGTTTTTATTTACATGGTTTTTAATCGCATCCAGTCCATGTTGTAAAAGTATTAAATAAGGAGGATCACAGATTACCAATACCATAGTTTTGAGCTAAAGAATCAATAAAATATATCGGTATGGGGATCTTATAAAATTATGAAAGATTCTAAGCCTGGGATGCAGCAGTTGGGTCATTATTCACACTCGCATGTGTCATCAGCATAAGTGGTGAGGATGGTGCTAGGATAGGTTGGGATATCAGCTGTATATACCGTGTAAAGAATGGAACCTAGGTTACTGCCTTGAGGAACACCGGTTGATGAGGAAAGAGGGTGGAACAGGCAAAATTGTGGTTTACTTTGAAAGTTCTATCAGTAAGGTAAGAGCGAATTAATAAAAAGTATGTAGAAGGGAGGAGTTGACGGAGTTTGTAAAGCAATCCCGGGTGCCAGACTCGATCAAAGGCCTGCTCCAAGTCGAGAAAGACTCACCTTGCAATACATACCGCGCTCCATTGTGGAGGATGAAACGATGAGACAATTGAATAGTGGAGTGGGATTTCCGAAATCCAAACTGATAATC
Organism: Aelia acuminata; assembly: GCA_911387785.2. Classification (NCBI taxonomy): domain Eukaryota; kingdom Metazoa; phylum Arthropoda; class Insecta; order Hemiptera; family Pentatomidae; genus Aelia; species Aelia acuminata. The sequence continues at coordinate 86,671,353 of OU426980.1, read as the reverse complement.
AGGACTCACAGGATTTAGGAACGGGTAGAGACGTTTTAGATGTATTTTTTCCAGGATTTTCCCCATTTTGATAATAAGGAGACAGGACGATGGGAAGATGGGTACTCAGGAGGTTTATGAGGTTTAGGGATCATTTTTATTATCGATAATTTTCAAAGGTCGGGAAAGTAAGTGCAGCGGAGTGTAGCGTTGTATATATACTCGTAGGTGAGGAGTAGGATAGCTTTTCTTGGGAGCTTTTTTCGGATTCGTGATGTGATGAGATCATGTCCAGGAACTTTTCTTGAGGGTAATTCCTGGATAATATCTATTATTTCAGAAGGATGGAAGGCTTTAAGAGGAAGGGAAATTTGGAGTGGAATAGTTAGTTCTGCTTTCACATATTCATGAAGGATTGGGTTGATTATATCAGGATGAGAAGTGAAGGTTTTGAAAAGATGTTGAGATTTCTAGACCAGTTCTGTGTTTCTGAGAGGAGTGGATGATTAAAGGGTTTGTATTTTAAAAGCTTTTTAGTAGTGACATAATGATTTGTCGGAAGTGGTCAGGTTTTCTGTCATATTCTGAAAGCTTTGAATTTTGAATTGTCGAATTTCTATTTTCAGTTTGTTTGTCAATTTATTGTAATGAGTTTTGTCTAATAAAATAATATAACGGATATGATCTGTTTTGTGATGCGTTGTGTTGTCTTTGATAGTCAATTCATTGATAGCATCGGCAATTCGCTGTTTGGTTTCTAGTGGGATTTTCAAATCCGTACTGTTTTCCAGATCAAATCGGAGGTTGTCCCAGTTAACTGGTTCAGTAATCAGTGTAGGAAAAGAAGATTTAGGAACAGGATATGAATGCATGACAAGCAGAACCGAACTATGATCTGATGAGAGGTCATCTAAGGCATTGACTGTGCTTGGAAGGAAGGTATCTGGGAGGTAATGAATATATCAAGGATATCAGGACGTTTTTTGAGGGATGTGGGCCAATAGGTAGGATTCTTGGGAAAAAGAATGGAGTAGTTATTGAAAGATGTGACTCGAGAAAGAATCTTTGGCGTTGTAATCTCCACCAGGAATGAAGCGCGGGCCAAAGGAACGAAATAGGGAATCAAGGTGACTATAGGAGAGTGACTTACCGGCAGAGTTGGGCGAATTGGTATTCGCGAATATGAATACGAATATCACCCGAAGCACCCCCAACCTGCGAATACGAATATTCGTATTCGTATATATGAATACGAATATATTTGTATTTGCAAATGTAAATATTCGCGTATTCGCAGGGAAAAACTGCGAATATTCGCGTAGTCACCGGGAAAGTCTGCGAATAATCGTATACTCGCAGCTGATATATACAAATACGTTCGTATGTACTTGATAAAAACTAATAACACTAATTAAGTTATTCCATGACTAAACATTATTATTGTTGTATTAAATTTTACTTTAATATTAAAATTAATTATTTAATTGTTATTTATTTATTACTTTCTTACTTACATATAAAATATATAGTAAGGGAAAAATTTCGTGTGTGTGTGTATGTGTGTGGCAGGACTAGCTCAAAAACTATTATTCGTACGAAACTGAAATTAGGCATTTGAGGCATGTAGATGCCCGCGATGTGACAGCCAAGATTTTGTCTAATCGAAATACATCGGGACATAGGGAGCACTTTATCCGAATGCTATTTTTCTATTTACGATTTCTCAAAAACGGATCTAACAATTTCGATTAAACTTCAAATTTAATTTTAATGAAGTATTCTTTAATATTAACGAAATCGATTGCATACACACACACACACACACACACACACACACACATACATATATATATATACAAATAAACTTATTTTGGCAGGAATAAATATGAAAACAGCTATATTCTCAACTAATAACACTAATTAAGGTATTCCAAGACTAAACATTATTATTGTTGTATTTAATTTACGTTAATATTAAAAGTAATTATTTGATTGTTATTTATTTATTACTTCCACTTACCCATATGCGAAATACGTAGTAAGGGAAAGTATTGCCAACGTGAAAAATTTCGACTACCAGTTTTCAACGGAACCGGACGTTTTGGGGTCTCCTGAGTCCAAATAACCAAGTTCCGCGATATGGTCTGTGTGTGTGTGTGTGTGTGTGTGTGAACAGACTAGCTCAGAAACTATTTGTCGTACGAAACTGAAATTAGGTATTTGCCCGTGATGTGACAGCAAAGATTTCGTCTAAATCGAGTAAACATAAGGAGCACTTTATTGGAAGGTTTATTTTTCTATTTACCATTCCTCAAAAACGGCTCTAACGATTTCGATTAAACTTTTCAAGTTTAATTTTAATGAGGCATTCTTTAATATGAAGTAGGTTTTAACGAAATCTCTTAGGCCTGATAGAGCTTAAATGGCTAAGGAAAAAATCTTCCTTTAAAGCACTTTTTATTTTTTTTTTTATTTCAAGTAAATAACTGTCCCTTGTCGTTACAATTTACAACAACAAGAAATGGCTAAATATAAAATACCAAAGAATTTAAGAATCAAATAAAAGAGAAATAAAATATATGATTTACCAAAACAAAAATTTCAATTTCCGTTAATATTAGTAATAATATGTATGTATAATATATCGTTCGAAAGCTTTGAATTTAAGAAATAATAATATTAAGCTTATTATATGGTGGAAGGTCGGGCGAAGAGCGTGTTCTTCAAAATGTTATCGGTCGGAAAAAAACATATGGCGATTCTTATTTAATCAAAGCTTTGTTCCGACAAGCATTTGAAACACGATGGCAACATTCGCATGCGCAGTACATCTTTACTAACTAACTGCTCATTGTTAACAAGACAAGGCGTACTGAGCCTGCGAAAAGAGTCAACGTGTTTTAAGAGCTTGTTGTCATATTGGTAATCTATTTACTTTAATAAAGCATTATTAAGTGTTACTGCCTTAGAAGGATAAAATATCGCCGTTGTTTTTTGAAAAATACTAACGTGCTAAAAATTGAAAATTTAGTTGCAATTTAATATCGGCCGTAGTGTGAACCCTTTCTATCGATTCTTATTTACGATATATCCTTAAAAAACATGATAGTTCAGTCTGAAACTCGATTATTTTTTCTATAATCTAAAAATATATTTATTTATAAAAAAAATAATTCAAACGAATCCCTGAAAAGTACGAAGTTGTAAAGTAAATGAGACCGACTTCATTCTTGGTAAAAAACTTGTTGTTAAATTCCAAGATTTCGAACGATATATTATACATATATTTTACTACTAATATAATCGGAAATCGGAATTTTTGTTTTGGTAAATCATATATTTTATTTCTCTTTTATTTGATTCATAAATTCTTTGGTATTTTATATTTAGCCATTTCTTGTAAATAGTAACGACAAGGGACAGTTATTTACTCGAAATGAAAGTACTTTAAAGAAAGATTTTTTCCTTAGCCATTAAAGCCCTATCAGACCTAGTAGATTTCGTTGAAACCTACTACATATTAAAGAATGCTTCATTAAGATTAAACTTGAAAAGTTTAGAGTTAAACTTATTAAATTAAAGTTTAACCCCTCTGACTCTAAGTCAGAGGGGTTACTGGTATTAGCACCCTTAGACTTAGGACCCTTTTAAAATTAGAAAAAGCGGGGAAATTAATAGCTGCAGGCCCGACCTTAGTAGCGGTGGATGAGTTGAAAACTTGTGAGGAAAAAACCAAAGGGGTAGAGGTTAAAATAAAGAGTTTAACCAAAAATTCACCTCGCACCGATATTGAAGCAATTGAGACCACCCTCAAACATATTATTAACCGGTTGGGTCGGATCACTGCTGGTGACGTAACTGAGGAAGCGCGGAAGTCCTCAGCCATCGAAAAATGTTTGAATTCCTGGGATGAAGTTGAGAAGTTCACGAGCTCTAGGGAAGAAGAGAGCGATGCTGTTAGTGATGAAGCTTTGGGTAATGCCAGCAGGAGTACAAAAACTCAGCAAGAACTTTCCGCTAATAATCCGACGACTTCACCGTTCATGCCCTCGGAAACACCGAGTACGGTAATTCGGAAGACACAGATCCCAATTAGAGAATGGGGGTCTATTTTTCTGGCGACGGGGAATGAATGAATGAATAAATGAAAAATAATTTTATTATCCTGGGACTGATGTCCCTTTAGAATAAATTTTACATACATAACATAGAGATCTAGCCAGTGTGGCCATATGTGAATGATATTAAATATTTACAAATATAGTTTACAAATAATATTTACAGAAAGAAAAAATAAATAAAATAAGACAGAAACAAAAAGTGCATTCCTTCATGAAAATAATCTTTAAGTATAATAGGTGAAATAAAAACAAGAGGAAGAAAGAAAGAATACCGATACATATAGACAACGGAATATAATAAAACGGCCTGAGTACATCGATAAGATATTTTCTAATAGAAATCATGCTAAAAAGAGTTGCTTCTAAAGCTCTATTATGTCCCTTCAGTGATCAGTAGTAGGTTTGGGAGTTGAATAGGAAATCGAAGAGGAGGGATTTGAAAGTGGATGCAGATGAAGCGTGTCGGATATTGGAGGGGGTAGAGTTCCAGAGGGATACGGCTTGCATTATGAAGGATTTTTCATAAGTTTCAGTTCGATGAGGAGGAGGATAGAGATCGGAAGTACGGGACCTGGTTGGGCGGGATTGAATGGAAGATTTGAATTGCAGGTTCTGTAGGATGTAGGAGGGTTGTTGAGCTCTGATGGCCTGGTATAAGAAGGAAGCCAGTATGTACCGACGACGGTAGGAGGGGTAGAGCCACTTTAACTCGGCGTAGTACTGGGTTATATGCGTATCTCTTGGGACCCCAAAGACAAAACGTATTGTGCAATTCATTAGGCGTTTAAGTTTGGCTTCGAGTTCCCCGGACACTCCGCCGTACACCATACAGCCGTAGTCAAAGTGGGGAAAGATGAGAGAAGAGACTAGGAGTTGGCGGGTTTTGAATGGAAGAAGATATTGTAGACGGTTGAACTGTTTTAGGGTAGAGACAGTACGACGGGACATTTGTGAGATGTGGGGTTTCCAAGAGACGGATTGATCAAAGGTAACGCCTAGGTTTTTAACGGAATTGTGGAATGAGATAGAGGTGTTGTTCAGTACTAGGTTTGGAGCAAGAGGGGTTGATTTGAGGAGAGAGGGAGATCCAATCAAGATGGCTTTCGTCTTCTGGGCGTTTAAGGTGAGTTTGTTGAGGTTTTCCCAAGCGCAAATTCCGTCGATATCTTCCTGGAGTTTTTGGATGGCACCGGGGGAATGAGCGGGGTCAAAGGAGAGGTAAATCTGGACGTCATCGGCATACATATGGTATTGACAGTGGTGGATGGAGGATGGGAGGTCATTAATATATAGAAAAAAGGGTGGGGGATAAAGAGGAACCCTGAGGTACACCCTTAGACAATGGCAGAGGCTTTGACGGGGGTTTGTCAGGGACTGCCACAAATTGGAAGCGACTGGTGAGGAAACATTGGAACCATAGGAGGGCATTATAAGACATGTGGAAGTTTTTGAGTTTGTTTAAAAGGATGTTGTGGTCCACTGAGTGAAAGGCTTTGGTGAAGTCGAGGAGAATAAGGATGGTGAGTTTCTTTTGGTCTATTGCAGTGTGGAGATCTTGGGAAATTTTAATGAGGGCGGATTGAGTGGAATGGTTAGGTCTGAAACCAGACTGAAGATGGTTCAAAAGGTTGTTTTGTTCTAGGTATTTGGATAGCTGGGATTGAACTTTTTTTCCAAGGGTTTGGATAAGTTAGATAACAGAGAGATGGGACGGAAATCATTAAGGGTTTCTGGATTGGAGGTTTTTTTCAATGGGCGTACAAGAGCGGTTTTCCAGGTACTGGGAAAAGAGGCAGTTTGCAGGGGAAACTTGTAGATATGATAAAGGATAGGGAGAATGAAAGGAAATGAGGCTTTAATCAATTTAACTGGGATGTTATCTGGTCCAAAATCATTTGTTTGAGACTTACGGATGGATTTGAGCAAGTCGTCAGGGGTAAATGGGTGAAATAAAAGTTGTTGGGGTTAAATGAGGAAGGAATAAGAACCGGTGATGGTGTTTGGAGGGGATAGGAGGTGTTGGAGACAAAGTGGGAGTTGAGTGCATCGGCTGAGATAGTAATTGATTGGTTTTGCGTGGGTTTACCTAAGGATAGTTTACGGAGAATTGCCCATTTTGCTTTGGAGTCGGGGGCACTGGATAAGGATTGCTGGAAGTAGTTGGATTTGGCGCGGCGTATTAAGGATTGGATGCTATTACGGAGGAGCTTGAAGGTGGTATGGTCTTCGGGAAGTCTGGTACGTTTAAATCTTCGTCTGGCTGCGTCTCCTCGTTTCATGCAATTCCTTAGCATAGGTGTCAGCCAGGGTGCTGGAGGATGCTTATATGTCTTGGACTTGAGAGGAGCGTGACGGTCAAGGATAGTTTGAAGTTGAGAGCTAAGGTTTTCTACCATGGAGTCAATTGGGTTTGAGGTGTATATGGGGTCCCATTGGATCATTTCAAAATCGGGTGCTAGGATTGCCGGTGATAAGGAATCTAGGTTTCGAAAGGAGCAGTTCTGAGGGAAAACAGAGGTATAGGAAGATTATAGGATATTTGTATGAGGTCGTGGGAAGACAGGAAAGGAACCGGGTGCTGTGATGAGGCAAGGAGTTTTTTAGGTGAATCTAGAACATAAAAGTCAAGCCAAGTGCTGGAATACTGGGTGTGATGGGTCGGGCCGTAAGGGACTATAAAGAGATTGAGGGAGTAGAGGAGGTTTGATAGATAGACTTGGTCGGGAGAAGGTATCAGGAGATTGGTGTTAAGGTCTCCGGAGAGAATAATGTTGGAATATGAAGGGATCAGGTTGTAAAGGATGGACTCAAATGTTTCATCAAAGGGAGCTTTCTGAGGCCGGTAGATGACACCGAAGAGTAACGGATGTGTGGAGGTGGATATTTCAGCGAACAGATATTCAATGTGAGGGGAATGGGAAGTGGGGGAAAGAAGGAGAATTTTGGACTTAAGGCTATCGTGGACAAAGAGACCTACTCCGCCTCCAGGGGATGGACTAAGTGTGCACTCATTTCTTGAAATTGTGGAAGATATGCGCGTGGTCCGTCACACTTCACACCACGACCTCTTTCTGTCAGCATACGATTTATTTCGTGGCCCAGCTCTAATATGGTTTAGAGCTACGAAAAGAGAAGTTCATTACTAGAATGGTCTCGTTTATGAACTCAAGGCCGAATTCGCTCCTAGGGACTATACAGCACGGCTCTGGGAAGAAATACGTAAGCGTACCCAGGGTCCAACTGAAAGTATGGGAATGTTCATTGCGTGTATGAAAAATTACTTTTTCCGCCTTCCCACCTTGCCTTCAGAACATGAGATGTTGGAAGTGTTCATGAGGAATATTCATCCATACTATCAGGATCGACTTGCGCTTCGATTCATTACCTCGATCTATCCTTCAGGTTCAGGAACTGTTGGATCTAAGTAGAAAACTGGAGGAGGCTAGATATAAAATGGAGCTTCATCAGCCACCACCCACGAACAAAGGACTTTTGGAGCCATATTTGGATTACCGTCCGATACCGAATAAGACAAGGGCTATAGCCAACGAAGTAAGTTGTCGACCTCCACGGGGCTCATATTCACCCAACTTTAGACAGTTTAGGTGTTGGAATTGTGATGAGACTAATCACTCGTTCAGGAAGTGTCCTAAACCTAAGATGAAATTCTGCGACGGCTGCGGGCGGAAAGAAGTTGATCGCAACTTTTGTCGGATTTGCAATAAACAAATAAATAAACCGCAGGGAAACGGGGGAGAGGGGCAGGCTTAGCTGGACGGAAGCCTGGTCGTTACTCCAAGTCCACGACACGAGCCAAATGGGAAGAATGGCTCTCTATCGTTAGGGAAGTTTATTCTGGAAAACCCCTTCGGTCACTTCAACACCACGTGCATTCCTATGAAAAAAGGCCTTAACTGAGAGTGAATATTCTAGGGATAGAAATTGTTAGCCTGTTAGATTCGGGTGCTTCAAGATCCATAATGAGTGCTGCTTGTTGGTCACGGCTTTCGTTGCTTGGGAGGGAATTAGCAAACAAACCGATTAATGTCACTACCGAGTCGATCCAGAGAAAGTGGACGCGATAATGAATTATCCATGTCCTAAAACAGTGCGACAAATTAGACAATTTGTGGGGCTTGCTTCTTGGTAAAGGAGGTTTGCCCCGAATTTTTCCTCTTCAATTGCGCCTCTAGCTCAATTGCTTAAAAAGAAAAAGAAATGGACGTGGTCTGACGAGCAAGAGGGAGCATTCGAATTAATTAAAGAGAGACTCGTCTCTGCACCTATTTTAACTTGCCCAAACTTTACTAAAGAAGTTTTCCTCCAGATGGGTGCTTCATCTACGGGTTTGGGAGCAATCATATTTCAAAAATTCTATGGTCAGGAAAAGGTCATAGCGTATGACAGCAGATCGTTGACAGCAGCTGAACAAAAGTACAGCGTGACAGAGCAGGAGTGTTTAGCTGTGTTATGGGCAATCGAGAAATTCCGACCGTACATAGAAAATATATGCCTTTCACGGTAATTACCGACCACATAGCACTAAAGTGGCTCAACAACCTCAAAGATCCGCAAGGGAGACTTGCACGATGGGCATTAAAACTCCAACAACATCGCTTCACCATTGTTCATCGACCAGGCCGAATGCTGCTGTTGATGCACTTTCTCGTGCCTACGAGGCTCAAATAAATGTCTTAAACGTCACTCCAGAAGAGATGGATCGGTGGTATCAGAAGATGGTGACAGATATCTGAAAACCCTGGGAAATTTCCAGATTGGAAGATTGACTGAACACAGCTGAGGAAGAGGGTCGTAGATCGGAAAAAGCTGCTAGGAGATCATGAGTCATGGAAGCAAGTCGTGCCAAAGCCACTGCGTAAGGAAATCATTTGGAAAAATCATGATAGTCCCCTAGCCGGTCATTTGGGTACTTTTAAGACAGTGCAGAGGTTAAGGCAAAATTATTACTGGCCCGGAATGGCGACTGATGCGAGCCGATACGTAGCGAGATGCGAGACCTGTCTAGCGCACAAACCGGTGCAAAAGAGTCCAGCAGGGTTGATGGGTTCTCAAAAGATGGTAGATCGGCCATGGCAAATTATTTCAGCTGACATAATGGGACCTTTACCTATGTCGACAAATCAAAAACGATTTATAGTCGTCTTGAGCGATTATTTTACCAAATATTCGGTCATTGTTCCAATCAGGACCGCAACTGCGAAGGTGGTTGCCAATATTTTGGAAAAGGGTGTCATGATGGTATTTGGGGTCCCCAATGTCATCATTTGTGACAAGGGTCCGCAATTTAAAAGTAGAGAGTTTCAGGCAAAAGCACGAGAGTACGATGTGGAATTATGGTTTACCGCTTATTACCATCCTCAGGCCAACCCCGTGGAAAGGACCAACCGGGTTATTAAGACGATACTCGCAGCTTATATTAAGGACAACCAAAGGAAATGGGATACCAACATCCATAAGCTGTCTTTCGCTTTGAATACTGCAGTCCATGAAGTAACACGATACTCTACGGCGTATCTAAATTTTGGTAGGAAACCTGCTCGTTCGTGGAAAGAGGGCATTCACCAAACCATACATCAAGGAGATCCAGTTGCAGCAGAAAGTCGCGATACATATGCTGGAAGACTTGATAATATGTTGCTATTGTTCGAGGAAGTTAAAAACCGACTACGGCAAGCTTATGAGAGAAGTCGGAATACTTATAATTTGAGGAGGCGGCTTCAGACATTTGAAGTAGGCGATATAGTTTGGAAGAGAGTCCATGCACAATCAGACGCAGCAGCTTATTTCAACCGGAAGTTAGCTCCCTTCTTTGAGAAGTGTAGGGTAAGAAAGAGGATTGGAGGACTGGTTTATGAAACAGAAAACTTAAATGGGGAAAGTCTGGGTACGTGGCACATCAAAGATCTCAAGCCTAGTCCCAAGTAAAAGCTTTCGTTTCATTCTTAATGTAGGAACAACGTAGGTAAAGTGGGGAAATTGTGACGGAAATTTTTAATTGTTTTATAGAGTGGCTGCCATATGTCCGGATTAGTTTATTAAGTTTTTATTTTAGAAATTAAATTTGTCCAATTGGGTGTTATGGTTAGTATTGCTACGGTTGCTAGGCTACGGCTAAGAATACATTAAAAAAAAATGTATTTAGTTTTATATTAAGTGTATTGTATTTTATTTTATAACTTTATTAGTTCATATAAAAATTAATGTAATTTACTATTAATTTAAAATTAATTACATGTATTTTAATTATTAGTTTAAACGTATAATAAGTTTAGTTCCACGAGAACGAGGGAACAAAAGAGGATCGAGACAGGTGTCGGGATAACAAGCGAGAGTGTAGGAGAGTGGAGCCCGAGCGGAGCCTGGTTTGTGAATGTGAGTTCTAGATACCTTATTTCGTGCCGATCAATGTACTTGAGGACCGGGGAATACGCGTCTGGCGAAAACTCGGACAGAGGTGGCTACGAATATTCACCACTGGTCTGTAACTGGCAATCCAAAGGCCGAGGAGCAATTTTGGAGTAACTAAGGTGCCATTATACTAACTTTACTGGGCAGGCTTCGAAAAGACAATTTCCTTCAATTAAATTTTTCTTTTAAAGTTGTTAATAATAGTAATTAAAGCCAATTTAAAATGTTCAATTTAAATTTATTAAAATGCAGGCCTGCTTAGGTTAATTTGTTTTCTTTATTATATCTTTTTTTTGTAATTTACTTCTGTAAAGTTAATAATTTAGTTTTAATTACATAAGTATTAATTTGTAATATAATTTGTTTATTATCTTCCTATCTCATTGGGTTCTTTTTTTTTTTGAAGTTACGTTATGATTTTTTTCCTTTATTTAAATTTATTTGTGAGTAAATGTTGGTTTCTTTTTGTTCTAAAGCTAATTACCAATACTACTATGGACAATTTAAAGACTAATTAAATTTTATAGGTAATTAACATTTATCAAAGTATTATTGTTAATATTTTAAGCTATAAGCACCCTCTTGGACAAGTAATTAAAGAGATTGCTTAGGAACAAGTGATGACAGCTGATATGTTACGGTGAGTGTCTAGTAACGTATAGGTTCTGAGATCGAATGCTCACTTAGCCATTTTAGTTAGAAATCTTTTTTTTTTGTTAATTATAATTAATATTTGATATTCCCGTCACAATTTTATTAATCCCATGGATACTACTATCTATATAAATAAAGATGAAATTCTGTTTGTTTGTTTGTTTATTTGTTCTTTATAGAAATCCATACCGTTTGTCCTAAATTCTCCAAATTTCGCTTAGTGGTTCTTTGATACCAGGTGCGAACACCCGTCCATATTAAAATTGCATAGCTTCAGCCAATCTCTGGGTAAATCCTTAATATTTATAAAATTCGTCATGATCTCCCTTTACAATGGTTTTTTTTTACGAAATCGACCGTTTGAATCGAAAAAACGGCCTTAAAATTCATTTTATAGATTTTGAAGAGGCCAACAAGGCCCGGTAAGACCGTCCCTTGGGAGGCGTCGAGTTCTGGGATTTTTAAACCATATGTTTTTGTTTTTTTTAACATTACAATACGTTTATTCACACGTATGGTAAATTCATTTTTTAAAAATGCCTCCTAAGAAGCGCGCTTCAATAGGAGTAGTGAGCTCAAAAGCTAATATACAACGTCAAATAAGAGCAGCTGAAACTCTCGACGAACATCAAAATAGGATTGAACAACAGAGGCTAAGACAGGCAGAATCGCGGGAAACTGAGTCTGCCCAGGAATACGAGGCCCGCCTTGCGCGACAGAGGCTTAGGCAAGCCGATTTGCGAGAAGCTGAAACTGCAGGGAAATATTTCTCTTTGTTTGTTTGTTCTTTATAGAAATCCATACCGTTTATCCTAAATTCTCCAAATTTCGCTCAGTGGTTCTTTCATACCAGGTGCGAACACTTGTCCATATTAAAATTGGATAACTCCAGCCAATCTTCAGCTGATATTCTTTATCCTATTAAAAATCGTAATGATCTCGCTTTACAATGGTTTTTTTACGAAATCGACCGTTTCATTAGAAAAATTAAATTTCCCGGGTGAAACCGGGACATACAGCTTGTTTATTAATAGTATAAAGATATTTTAATATTTTTTTTGTAATTCTGCAGAAAGGGTCATTTAATTTCTGAAAATTCTAGTTTAGTTTTGGAAAAGCTTATATCGATGAAACAAATTTTATGCTATACTTTTTTTTTTGTGTACCTGAGATTTCGCTATTTTTCTCAAGCCTTTTCTTTCCCATCAAGTTACTTTTTTTAAATAGCGTGGCGTCCAAGTTAAATTGATTGTTCGGAGGAATTATTATTGTTGTAAATTTTCTTTTTCCTTTTTTTTCATGTTACAGGTAATTTTCCGTCTGCTATACCTTTCTTGTCAATTTGTTTATTGGCTTATTTTTGTTAAAATTGTTTTGTTTTTTTCTTTTACCTATAAGTGTTTAGCTGGCTCGAGTTTCGGATCCTTTCTTGGGAATTTCCTTCACAAACCACATTGTTCCGCGCGTTAATTTAGAACCCACCCTTCTCCACTGAGCTTACCGGCAAATTACAGTTACCAGGAATTCCTTCGGGATTTCCACGTAACATAAGGTTATGTTACTCTTACAAAGCAGTACGTTGCAACGAGGTAAGGTTACTCTTTTAAAATAGCCGAACGTCGCATGGCATGACCTTGAGCTTTTAACCGGGCGGGTACCTTGGATCGGGGGGGGGGGGGGTGTATACCTAGGGCGAAAGGGGGTGTCCTGGAGCGGTTGGCTGCACAATCTGCCAACGTCGCATGGAATATGCTGAGTTGGCGTCTGTGACCTCGGGCACTGCCATTCAATCCACTATTTACGCTCAGTCAGCATAGATAGTAACACATGAGTATTGCGGGAGGGTATGGGGCCGGGATGGCCGAGTGGACAAGGGCGCTTGCAATAGATAATCAAAGTTAAGCAACGTCCATCGTGGTCAGTACTTGGATGGGTGAACGCTCCATTCGGGTGACCGCCCACCAATAAAAGCCACGCAGTCCAAGTCTACCCCCACCCCCGGGTATGTGAGGCCTGTCAGCCTACTGGAGGCGACTCACACCGACCGGGCGTAGGAGTGATGAACCTTCCCCGTGTATCTCATCGAGAATCGTGGTGCGGTTTTCCAGGATGTCAGTAACCGCCCGGAGGTTTGGTTCAGGGACGGTATGCTTCAGGGAAAGAAATATAGGTCCTCGGGGCCTGCTGACTCTGAGCTACCATAATCCTTGGACCTAGACCAGTTTGTCACTGTCCTTGAACCCGAGAGAGCTGACGCCATCGGTGGGAAGGACACTGCGAAATTGTCCCCAATGGGATTGGTTATGGAGCTATGGGCAGTCTGCCGCTGTGCCATGGTGACCATGGCTTGCAGCAACGTGAGGTTTGGGCTACCCCCTCCAGGCTGCCTGTACTCCCGCAAGCAAAACAAATGTCTGTAAGAAGACCACACTGCGCGGCCAAAGGTCTCATTAGGCCTAATGCGTAACCGAAAAAAAAAAAAAAAAAAAAAAAAAATTGCGGGAGGGTATTTACTTAGGGCGGGGTGTCCTTGGGGGTTTCAGGGTCACTTTGGCGGCATACCTCTCTGACTGTTATCCTGTATGTGTAAGGTTATGTTACTCTTACAAAGCAGTACGTCACAAAAAGATTAATTTGTTACTCTTTTAAAACAGCTGAAAATCGCATGGCATGACCTTGAGCGTGCCGTAGTAGGGTGTGTGTGACCCTGAGGTCATTGACCGTTCTAGTATAGGGTGGGAGGGGTGTTGTACTAGATCGAGAGGTGTCCTTGGTCGGTTCTGGGCCAATTTGGTGGCAACTTCCCTGGCGTGGTGGGGTTCTGACGGACCCCAGGTTAAAACAGCTGAGCGCCGCCGCTGCACGTGTGATTACTGTTTACATTTTTAGTCCAATGATATGGCCAGCCTCCCTGTGACATCATCCTCTGAGTGGGTCGGTCCTTTTCCTTTTTTTTTGTTTGTTTACATTTTTGCCACGTCCCCCCTACGGGGTGCTTTGACCCTGTGCACAACCCGGTTGTTTTGGTATAAAGAACACTTAGGGCGGGAGGGGGTGTCCTTGGGCGGGTGGTTGCACAATTTGGCGGTCATTGACCCAGTCTATTAGGGCGGGAGGGGGTGTCCTTGGGCCGTTGGTTGCACAATCTGGCAACGTCGCATGGAATGTGTGAGATGTGGCAACATCGCTTTGTTTACATTCGAGCTGTATCATGACCCTGAGCTATTATATGGTTATGTTCCTCTTTCAAAACAGTAAATTACAACGAGGTAATGAGTGCATGTTATCAACAGTAGGACTTTTCTCTCTGACCAATTTGGGCAATCATTGGTTATTATTGACACAGAACCAACTCATCCCAACCTCTCGATTTCTCTATAAGCTTTTTACAAGGGTTCATAAATAAATCAGAATAGAATAGATCAAAATAATGTCTTTATTTATAATATTATATACATTCTTTTTAAAACAGGTTGTGTTGTGAACATAATTATGTCTTGGTCTCTTGACCGTTAACTGAGATTGGTTACTATTTACTAATAATTAGAATTTTACAAAGCCTTCCCAGAGAAACATCACATTAAATTCCTAAATTTATATTATATTTAATAAATATTTAATATATATTAAGTTTATTTTATCTGTTCCTATCCAAGCTTTTTACAAGAGTTCATACATACAGCAGAATAAATTAATGTTATAACATATACATTCTTTTTAAAACATGTTGTTTTTGAACATAATTACGGCTTGGTCTCTTGAACGTTAGCTGATATTGGTTACTATTTACTAATAATTAGAATTTTACAAAGCCTTTTCAGTGAAATATTACATTAAATTATTAAATCTATATTATCTTTAATAAATATTAAGTCTGTATTAAGTTTATTTTATCTGTTCCTATCCAAGCTTTTTACAAGAGTTCATACATACATCACAATATAATAATGTTTTAATATATATATTCTTTCTAAAACAGGTTGTGTTGTGAACATAATTAGGGCTTGTTAACTGAGATTGGTTACTATTTACTAATAATTAGAATTTTACAAAGCCTTTTCAGTGAAACATTACATTAAAGTCTTAAATCTATATTATATTTAATAAATATAATATAGATATAATTACGGCTTGGTCTCTTGACCGTTAACTGAGATTGGTTACTGTTGGATTTACACAAATAAATCCAAGTTTTATTATAATGTATAAAATATAGACTTATATCTATAATTAGATTTAGTATTTAAATATGTTAGCGCCCTGTTGTTGGTAATCACCTATTGTACAGTATTTATTAGTTACATGTTGAATATTTGTTGTAATTGTTAGAAATTATTAATGCCTCATTATGCATGTCTCGCATTAAGAATTATTCATAGATTGTTGGCATCTGCTGTTTTATGTAAATTTAAATGCTGGAATTTCGTTTGATTCCTGAATATGTGCCCCCACCTCATCCGTTCTTATTAAGTAAATCTAGCCGAGGAAAAATTTAGGTGGGCGGTATGTTGGATCTACACAAATAAATCCAAGTTTTATTATAATGTATAAAATATAGACTTATATCTATAATTAGATTTAGTATTTAAATATGTTAGCGCCCTGTTGTTGGTAATCACTTATTGTACAGTATTTATTAGTTACATGTTGAATATTTGTTGTAATTGTTAGAAATCATTAATGCCTCATTATGCATGCCTCGCATTAAGAATTATTCATAGATTGTTGGCATCTGCTGTTTTATGTAAATTTAAATGCTGGAATTTTGTTTGATTCCTGAATACGTGCCCCACCTCATCCGTTCTTATTTCGTAAATCTAGCCGAGGCAAATTTAGGTGGGCGGTATGTTGGATTTACACAAATAAATCCAAGTTTTATTATAATGTATAAAAACTATATTGACCATCGGAGGGGCCCCTTTACTATGAATACCCCCCTACGGGTTGCCCCATCAAAGCCTAAGCAGGTCCATGCGTGGCCACCCCCTCTCCTTCAGCGTTAGCCGTCCCCACGATGACGAGATGGGACTCTGACTGCTGCCAGCAAGGGAGAAAGACATGGCCTATCGGCATCCACTTAAGAGGACCCCCAGTTGCACACCACGGCTTACCGCCAGTGACGCGAGCACACGGATACTCGAACCAGCCCATCGCTAGCAGAGCCCGAGCAGGGCGGATTAAGGAGAACAGGACCCCCCGAGATCCGTAAATATAATTATTAACAATACTGCCCCTTCAGGGATTTAAACTGTTAATAAAGCGAGTTTATAAATAGCAGCACTTATTCATTCAATAAAACCCTCACCAAGATTATAGAATTTAAAATATCAAGAAAAGGGCTCCTGGCCATATAGCATGTGTCAGGCCCCCGAGTATCGAACAAAATGGTGCCCCGGGTGAGGAGTTTTGGTGAAAGGTTCTAAATTTAAATTTTATGTTTAGTAAATATGTAAAACATAGCGCCCACCGGGTTTAATTTTCATATTATTTAATATGTTTCAATTATTTAAGTAAAGAAATCTAGTTTTATTCTTTCAATTAATTTGCTTAAATTAAATTAAAACTCCCTAATTAGTTTTGTTAAATATTCATTAATAGGGGTATTTATTTATTTGGAGGATCTCAGACGTCTGGCAAAGCAGACACTTAATCCCACTTGCAACGGTAAACATCGTGAAATAACTTTCAATTTCAATAACTCCAGCATTTAAATATTTCTATTATTTTTCTATTTATAGATTTGAATGTAGGTATGGTTTGTTTGTGCATGTTCTTAAATAAATTGTATTGCATGATAATTCATATAATTTATAATTCTATATAAGTATTAATTATAATTTGATTGCTTAAAAAATTGATAACTTAATAAGTTAATAATTGATACGAGCTTTTAAAAGTTAGATTTAAATAATTATTTATTTCTATTGAGACCACAATTATTCGTGATAATAGCAATCATAATTTTATTAATAACGATAAAATTATTTTTGATTTAACAGCGTTATATTTATGCTAATTTATTTATTGCCCTAAATTTAAAGAGTACATTTGTGAAGATTCTTTCTTAATATTTACATTCATTTTATTGTTGTATAATAGATACGATTTAATTTTTTATTAAGGGCCTTGATGAGTTTATATTGATAAATTATTTTTCATACTAATTCATATTGATTTTAATTTGGAAATGATTTGTTAAGAGTTAGTTATTTATTGTTATTAATTTTGGATTTCATTTAGTGCATAGTAATGTTTCACATTAGTGGAACATCATTCGGTTGTTCATTATCATTGTTTATTAGGGTATTTATTTCTAGTTTTTTGCATGTTGAATTTTTTTTATATACATATTTATATATATTGATATCGGCGCATTAATATTTTGTTTAGCATATTTAAATATTTATTCTTGCATGTTACCATATATTGTATTTATCTTAAATTATTAGTTCGAAAATTATTTGTTAGAAATCTTTAAATTATTTATTTGATATTGGGATTTGAAAATTGATATAATATAATTATTACAGGGTTTTTTTTTTTAAACTTATTTATTTGGTGCTATTAAATTATTTATTAATTGATTTAAATTCGGTTAAAAATGAATGGGAATAGCGATAAACATTTGACTGATATGTCCAGTAATAAAAGCGACCTCGAGCGCAAGCTCCGAAACATAAAGCCGAACTTCCAAAAGTTAGGCTTGCTCACTTTCGCCGCGGAAGATGATCATTTTTTTCGATTCGAGGTCCAGTATGAGGAGGGAAAACTTTTATGGGACCGGTACGAACTCGCATGGGACGAACTTGATCTTATATATACATCCCAGAGAGAATCTTACCCGGCAGGTTGGGAAGCCGAATACGACGCGCTTCAAGGTGAGTTGCGGACAGTTGAAGCACACAACAGCAAACTAAAGTCGCGCCGCGGTTCAGCCGTTCGTGGGACCCAATGTACTTTGTCTGCCCATTCATTCCATTATCAGCTCCCGAACATTGAGATTCCGACATTTAAAGGGGATCTATCTACCTGGACGCATTTTCCAGACACATTCGTTGGTCCACAACAACTCTAATATATCGCCGGTGAGCAAAATGCGTCACTTAAAGAATGCGCTTGCGGGCGTACCCTTCTCACTAATATCGGGCCTCACGTTCGATGCAAGTTCTTATTAGCTGGCTTGGGACAGTATAATGCGAGAATACGACAACCCGCGCGTTCTCGCATCGCGATGCCTTCAAAAAATAACAAATCATGAGTGCCCTAATTCGGGCGGGGAATACGCCTCTTACATCGCTGAGGGGAAGGCATAGAAACGTTGTGCGTCCTGGCCCTTCGAGCGATGGACCCGGGCACACGACGCCAATTCGAGCACGCGAGTAGGGAGGAATTGCCGGTTCTGGGACCACAATTTGCGGGGTCAAATTGGACTTTGGACCCTAGGCTTGCCCATCCTTAACGTGGTCCATGGCCAAACCAACCTTAACTACCACGTGGTATTAATCCCTAATCCCGTAATTAATCCTTAATCCCCCAATTAATCCCTAATCCCTAATTAATCCATAATCCCCTAAAATATATTATTTTGAAACTTTTTCGAACATGTTTGAACTTGTCGAGTGCATGTCGGAACTTGTCGAACATATACATTTATTTCTTCTAAATATTCAAATGCCACTGCCATCTATATAATTTTTCGAAATATATTTTCGAATAAGCACTACCATCTATAAAATTTATCGAAAAAGCACTGCCATCTTGATAATTTTTCGAATATATAACATATGATCGACATAACCTTACGCAATAACCACATTAGCTGTTACCATATAATCGAAATATATTTTCGAATAAGCACAGCCATCTATATAATTTATCGAAATATTTTCGAATAAGCACAACCATCTTGATAATTTTTCGAAAATATTTTCGGATAAGCACTGCTATCGTCATACTTTATCGAAATATTTTTTGAATAAGCACAGCCATCTTGATAATTTTTCGAAATATATTTTCGGATAGTTACTGCCATCTTGATAATTTTTCGAAATATATTTTCGATTAGTCAATGCCGTCTTAATAATTTTTCGAAATATATACCTTGAAATATATAACATATGATCGATAGAACCTTACTCTATACATCGTAAAACCATGTTGGAACATGTCCAAAACTTGTCAGAACCTGTC
Organism: Aelia acuminata; assembly: GCA_911387785.2. Taxonomy (NCBI): domain Eukaryota; kingdom Metazoa; phylum Arthropoda; class Insecta; order Hemiptera; family Pentatomidae; genus Aelia; species Aelia acuminata. The sequence continues at coordinate 86,651,980 of OU426980.1, read as the reverse complement.
CAAAACTTGTCAGAACTTGTCCGAAACTTGTTAAAACCTGTTGTAAAGACAATAAATCTATAACAAGTGACCATATAATGCATAATTTCTTTAATAAAAACACAATATGTTTCCTACTGTTTATATTATAACTCGGGACATCGGTATAGGGGGATGGCTAGCGGGCTCGACTTGTAAAGATCATGGGATCGAATACCGACCTCGTTATTATTTTTTTTTACATTAACTTTTCTATATGAGGTTAGGGAGGTTGTGAATAATATTTTAGTTAATTTTAAATTTAAAAAAATGATTTTTCTACCGACATATATAATAAATATGGCAAGTGTGGGTTTATATATTTCATTAATAATTTACAGCATTGCAAACCCCTCTTTGTTCGTCAATTTTTTTGACTTAAGCCTTCTTACCACGTCAAGGTGAGGGTATATCAAGGAGGTTTTTTTTTTTTTTTTCAATTTTAAAAACATACAAAATGGTTTACGGGTAAATCAATACCACGCCAGTGACCAACAAACACACATTGGTTTACGGGTAAATCAATACCACGCCAGTGACCAACAAACACACATTGGTTTACGGGTAAATCAATACCACACCAGTGACCATAGCACACATTCGCTGTGCAGAAACAAACAAAAAACATAAAATTTCTTCCAATAGCATATTTAATTTTTTATAAGTATTTTTTTAAAATTTTTTTTAATTTTTGTTTTTTTTTTAAGCTAACCTACATAAATTTAGAAATCAAATCATGATTCGAATACACCCTCTCTGCTAATAAATGAGAGTGATAATGTGTACACATTAATTTTAAATCTTTATGAATACTACATGGAGCTATTTGTAGACTGGGTAGTTTTTCGACTTGAGGACATTGAAAATCCTCGAGGTTGAATACAACGGAAGAGCGTAAAAATTTTAACAAAAATTCCTTTTTTTGAAGACCTTTAACAAAAACATAATTATAATTTGAATCCAAGTTTTTCAAAATCGATGATAAACTGTGGTAAGAATCTTCTCCATCCTCCCAATGTAAACAATGATAATTTCTCGCTAGCCAGCGATTCGTGATTATGCTTTAATAATTGTTTACCACTGGATAAGTAGGCGGCTTGAAAATCAAATGGCTAGTTGCATAATGTTTTAAATCAAAAATTGATGATTCTTTAACAATATAATTATTGGAATCGTCTATGAAGCATTGAAATTCTACAACCGCACTGCTGGATGACCTGGTTAAGACTGGAGTAATAGGAACAATGAAAATATACTTATATCCTTTTTCTAAGAATTCTTGTTAGTGGATTATATTCCAACACATTGTCATGTATTATGAGGCAGAATGCAGTTGTTTCAGCCGGAAACGCTTTAGATGCATCGAATTCCAATCTGACATCGACCGGTCCTGATTTTATAGATTCCGATTGTTTAGAACAATCGATTACTATAATCGGTGCTTTTTCCTTGAAATTCTTTAGCGAGAGGAGTGGTTGAGTCGGATATCCCCCAGGATAGTAGGATTTTTGAAAATCGCAATACATGTAGTAGAGTACCGCGAAACGATTCCTGTCGAAAACGATATTTAAATCATCATAAGGATATGATTTTGAATTCAAATACAGTTTAACGTTAGATATATTAGAATGATCGAATTGACTAGCGTCCTTTTCGACTCTATTTATACGATCTGTTGAAAATGCTAGTACTATGTATCTCGGTTTTTCCATCTGATTAGAAGTTTTTACCGCCCAAACTTGTCTCCCTGTGGATGGTAGAAGTGGGTAAACGAACAATTCCCAGCTTCTGAACTCTACCGAAACGACCTTTTCCGACTTGAGTCTACGTAACAGTGTTAATCGTGTAAATTCGTTTACTGATACATAAGGTAATTTCCAACATAGCTTCGTTAATTCAATTTTGGCTTTCTCTGCCGCATCCGTATGTCTAGATATGTAACTATTGTCATCAGTCCGACATCTTATGAGAATTAGCTCTTGTTTAACATTAACAATAATTTTTTGATAATCTTCGGCGAAACCTAGTAATTGTGATAAGGGGACGCACATGTTGAAATAACCGTCATTCGACACATCAAGTGTATCGGATGCAGGACAGCACCAACCGAGATGCTCCACAAAGGATCCACCCGGTAAAGACAACATCCCTTTTATGGTGCTAGTAATCCCCAAGTTTCGAACTCTATCTATTTCAACTCTACATAATTCATATCGAATTTCATCGAATAAATATGCCAAAGCATTATTCGTTAATTTAGCCGATGCGGGTACAGCTCTACCATCCTCTGTTAAAAACCGCCCCTCGAAATAAAGAAAACTTCTAGATGGTAGAGTCATAATATCCTGATGCTGGACTAATATTCTAATTTCATCACCTCGAAGTAGTTTTGTCGATGCATAAGGGAAATGGGAATGATATTCTATCCCCTCGATAGAATCGGTAAAAGCAGCGGTTGAGCCTAGATCAGTTATTTCCTCCATACTACACGATAACCTGCCAACTTGAGAAACTCGATATTTTCTTTTGTTAGAGATGTTACTCCTTTGAAGTCGGATGGGGGAATGAGCTTTTTTCCTGAATTATCTTTCCTTTTATACACTCTCCGAAAGTCTAGCCCCATTTTTTTTTTTTTTAGATAAGATTAGAAAGAAATAATAAACACAAGTGCCCACAAATGCTTGTATGGGGGTCTTGATATCTTTTACTAATGAAACTTATCCGACAATCCTTGAGATATTTGACTAGCTCTGAAGGAGGTTCTCTGTTACCGGAACTATCAAAGAATTTTACATATTTACCGCTTTTGTTATAGCATACCCAGTGCGTTCCCCGGCCCTTGATACTATCCAGATTCAAAATGGCGCGCTCACGCAGCCACGGCTTCGTTGGCAAGTTATCTCTTGCAAAGACACCGCGGAAATGAGGGATCTTATGTTTTTTAGCCAAAGATATAAGATCCGTATTACTCGAACTCATGTTTGGTAAGGTCCTCAACGTCTGATTAGCTTTATCGCTGAAGGCTCCACCGATTTTTTCCGGAGGACGAATAACACGAACGTTCTTTTTTTCTTTAGTTTTAGCCATACCGATGTTATCTGTCGAAGCGTCGGTGGGCGATTGAGAAGATTGAATAGCACCCCTATATATTTATATTCTTACTGCTCTCCCAGCTGTTATGCTTGGAATCGAAGCCTAACCATTTTACTAAAACCTTGTCACCTCTCCGTTTCAAATTTTTTTCAACTAAATAAACGTTTGGATACTTTACTTTTTGAATTTCTTGCTCATAAAACCCACCAGCAATTTTTTGATTCGATGTATCTTTAAGAAGGTAGGTTACAGGTACGGTTTTCCTCACTTGATCGACTTTGAAGATTTCAGTCGACCAGGATTTTACCCTTTAGTGAAATCGGCTTTATGTTTTGAAATTCTAACAAAATCACCGACTTGATACTTGGGCGCCTTTAGGATCGGCGATGGCTTACATTTATAAACCTTATTTAGTAAATGAACTTCAATTTTTTTACCCTTAACGGAAGAAGGTTTCATCATGATCGTTCGATGTTTTGTATTGTTATATCTTTTAACTAAGTCTTGGTATATCGTTATCCATTTATATGATCCTTGGAGCCTAAATTGCTTCCACATTTTGTTTTTTATAGTTCTTATAAATCGTTCTACGATACAGGCTTTCATATTACTAAAAGTAGAGTAATGATTTATTCGGTTGGATTTCATTAGTTTTTGGAAAAATGTATTGTAAAATTCTTTTCCTCGATCAGATTGTAGATTACAAGGTTTTCTACCACTGAGAGTCAAAATAGTTTCAAATGCCGATGCTACTTCTTTTCCGGACTTCGATTTCAATGGTATTAACCATGCGAATTTGGAAAAGCAGTCAATCACCGCTAAAATATATTTATATCCTTCATTTTCTTTAGCATATGAACAAAGTTCGATTAAATCTACCATCCACAGGTCATCGATACCCTTTAGAATTACCCTTCTCCTCTGAAAGGACCGTCTAGCCGGTTTATGCAATTCTTCTACTACCTGTTTCTTGATATCCGACATTTCAACTATTTTTTTTAAATAATATTATACCTAAAGTTCTAAGTCTTTTTTCAATTTTTGAAATTTCTTTATCAGAGCCGTCAGTTTCCAGTAATATTTTCAATTTTTTAACCAACTGATTCGGGTCCTCAAATCCTTTCCCTTTGATTTTGTCTGTGGGAGGGAAAAGTTTAGAAATTACCTTCCTATATTTTTGATTTCCTTTTTGAACATTTACAATACCCGTAGAGCTATAATCCAATCTATGGGCATTAGTTTTTGTTAATAGCGTTTTGTATATTTGTTTATCATTTTCTGTTACTTCATCCATATTAGGGTTTTTTAAGAATAATAGCTGGGAAAGCCCTGGAGTAATTTTGTTTAGCGAGCCATCCACATCAAGCCAATCGTCACTAATGGTTATAACCGAGTCACCGAGAGTGAAATTTTCCCCGTTATAACATATTCCGTAAATTTGATCCAATTCCTCCGTTTGATTCGTAGTAAATTTGATTATATATTTCGTAGCCTCTTTACCAATCTGATCTAAATAGCTATAAACTGTTTCTACTCCTTGAGGTGTAGATGCTTGTTGACTTATTTCTTCTAAAGGTGAAGTACTCTCATAGGTGGCGGATGTTGAAAAAATATCCAAAACATTGGGTCTGAGTCTTGAGGATGTGGTAATAGGGATAGGTGTGGAAAACTTGGGAGGAGTCTCGATTGACTCTTTGGGGAGTATGGTCAAAGTTCCTTCTTCTTTTTTTATGTTTGGTGGTTCATGGGCCGGTTCTCGAGGTAGTACGATAGACTGAAGCGGTTGTATCAAAGGCTTATATTTTTCCTTCAAGTACTCTTCTCTCTCCTCTCTCTTACGTTTCAAATTCTTACATTTTTCACGTATGACATTACGAATTCCTTCGGTCTCTTTAGCTAGCGCATAAGATGTTGCTTCATCCATGGCCAGAAGCTTACTGAAAGACTAGCGACTCCTAGACGATTATATATGTATCGAGTCCCTTACGATATCGACCATTGTTCAAATCGCGATCTTTATCAATTACCTTGAAGCCGTATTTGGTCTTCCAACATTCCAAGCATAATTTTTTGAATTCAGGAAACGTCATATCAGAATTAACATGGTCTTCATATATCCTTTTAGAACTGAGATTATCTTGTCTGAATAGTATAAGAAAGTTGGCGTTATTCCGAATCAATAGTTTCGGTACACGAGTATAGCTCTGACAGAGATAAAAACTGTCGATGCTACTATGTCTACCCATGCAAAAGTAAGATCTCACTCTATTTTGTTTATCACAAGCAATATTATCGAAAATGAATACTGAATTTGGAGCAGCGTTTTTTGGATCAGGAATATTAGTATTACTGTCGAATGGGTGGAATCCGACCCCTTCGATATTGGATAAAACATGAGCCAAATATTTATATTTTGGTTGATGAAGTGATTTACTAAACAGATAAATATTCTCAAAATTTAATCCGTTAGAGTTATATAATAGACTCAACATTAGGTTCGTCTTACCACAGTTTGAAGGACCGCAAATTAAACATCGTATACTATTTGGGAACAAGGAACCATGTTTGGATCCGGTACCTTCCTCATGAAGGTTAGCAACTTCGCTATTTCGAAAGATGAGTGTTGCTTTAACAAACGCATGATGAAGGCTGGAAGAATACAATACTACAGCTCTCTTATATAGATTCGTGTATGTCAGCAATATAGATCCCTTCACACTTTTTCACAGACTTAGGACTGTCAGGAACCCAAATGGTACCAACCATGTGGGTTCCTGGTGGTTTAAATATATATTGCTCTGTAAGGATCGAATTTCCGGGAAGCCCTAATAAAATATGGTAAAATCTAAAAATATAAAACTGTGTTAAAAATTAAAATATAGCTAAAATGTCTAAAACCATTAAAATGTTGCTAAAATCCCTAAAAACTATCTAAAATAATAAAAAACAGTTAAAATAAGTTATATAAAATGGTATTTTAAAAACAGATAAAAGCCCCCTAAAAAAATCTAAAATCATAAAAACAGATAAAAGCCCTCCTAAAATATATCTAAAATCATAAAAGCTCCCCCTAAAATATCTTAAATAATAAAACACAGATAAAAGCCCCACTAAAATGTTAAACAGAATAAAATCTTAAAAATATATACAAGGACTAAAAATAAAACAGCTAAAATCAATTAAAGAAAAAATAAAATAAGTAAAATGCTAAAATCTAGAGGTTGAAGTCCGACCAGTCAAATAGACATACTCAAATGTCGATACATTGAAAGCTAATGAAGAGTTTGGAGGGTTATGGTAACTAAAAACCATTAACTAAAATTCGTCGCTAATTTACTAAAAATTAAATAAAATACTGAATAACGACTGATAAAAACATCTAAAAAAAGTTAATAAAATTTAAGATCGTCGTCAACTTCCTAAAAGATCGATTTAAAATTCATCTAAAAATAATAAAATTTTAAAAACAGTAATAAACACAGCTAAAATCAATTTAAAAATACATATCAAAATTCATTAGAAAAAACTAAAATGCTAAAACCAATTTAAAAATACACTTTAAAATTCATTGGAAAAAAACTAAAACGCTAAAATCGATAAATTTATAAGAAATCTGTAAAAGTCACTTTTAAAAATAACTAAAAGTCGTAGTATTAAAAAAATAATGGATACAGCAATAAAATTAGGGGGGATAAAACTATGGATACATCGATAAAAAGTAAAAATATTAAAAAGAGGTAAACTAAATTACATAAAAAAAGTGTCTAAAAACAAGTTTAAAAACACTGATATCTAAAATCATAAAAACGACTGATAAAATCACCCTAAAAATATCTAAAATCATTAAAAAAGACGGATAAAATCAATCTAAAATCATTAAAAACATAAAAATTATGCATCCAACCGATCCATTAATGGGTAGTGTTAAAATCATAAAATACCTCCTACCTGAAAGAGCAACAAATTTTACGAATAAAACAGTTTAAAATATTTGTAAGAGGAGAGTTTAAGGTCTATGAATAGTTCGCCACTCACATTCACACTGAACCGTCCGGCTCGAGAATGTTAAGCGGGTCGCGCTCTAACGCTCTCGGCTATCCCGGCCCCGAATCAAACACAAGTCCGTCTTTTTGAACCGTAACCGTTCGGCTCGAGAATGTTAAGCGGGGCGCGCTCTAACGTTCTCGGCTATCCCGGCCCCCGAATCAAACACAAGTCCGTCTTTTTGAACCGTTACCGTTCGGCTCGAGAATGTTAAGCGGGCCGCGCTCTAACGTTCTCGGCTATCCCGACCCCGACTCATACACATTCATACGGCTTACGGGTCTCTCGACCGCGGCAGAGGCCTTAGTGACGAACTATTCATCGAGCTTATAATGTCCAAATGCAAGGGTGCTCTCTCCATCTTCCATTCTCACACGTTTATCGTCATTCGATGAAAGAGATATTTTATTTATTTCTATTGTTTCAATTTCGTGACCTTTTGAAATTATTTGTCTCATTTTATGACGTAATGTTGTATGTTCTTTCAGGCAATTAATAAAATAAATAAAACTAATTTCTTTCTTTACAAAATTTCTGTTTACCCCTTTTACTTTTATTATAACTTTATTTTTCATATTAACATGGTACATTTTTGGTCGGAGACCAATAAAAGTTAAAATGGGGGGGGTCATAAAAGTTATGAGAGGGGGTCCCCTCTCGCCTCGTCCTTAAATTTCCCCATCACTTTTTTATTTTCGATTGCGTAGCAAGGGTGATCGGTTGGATAATTGGATGTATCCATATATTGTTTCATATTTAAAATATCGTTACATAAATTGTCAGTTTTTATATAATAAATAAAAGAGTCTGTATCCATGTAAAGTATTTTTATATTGGCATGACCATATTTAGGTAACATGACATCATAATGATAATTATACATAATTGTTTTAGAAATATCTAATATGGCCATGCCAACATACATTGGTTTGTCGAATTTAATTTTAGTTTTTTCCATATGTACAGCAGCTAAATTTTCATTGTAGATGGTTCTATCTTTAAAATTTGGTTGGTTTATTAACTTTTCTAAGCTGTTGGCATTGCAAATTAATTTAATGTCAATTCTTTTTCTTATGTTCTCCATTGTTTTACCGAATATAGCATTTATATATAATTTAATTTGGTCTATTTCGAAATCATTTGTTGCTTTTCTACGTAATTCTGTATTGTATTCTATATATTCTTTTAGCCAACAGCTTTGTTTGAATTTTAAAACTTTATTTATATTTTCTAAAACTATACCATGACCCACCGCCTGTTTTAAAGCTATATAATGAACAACATAATTTTTTTTATTTTTAAAATGCGTTAAAAGTTTTTTGTTTCTTTTTTTATCATCAAAATTGGCATTTTCTCCTAAAAATGGCAAATCATTATGAGCGTCGTGCAAATGAGGCGGGTAACTAATATCTACGTCTAAAATATAACCAAACTCATCATTTTCATTTAATGCATCGATGATGACGTGGGATGGGTCTACCCATTCGAATTCGCCAATTGGGAGGGGCTAGCACATGGCAGCCCCATATAATTGTTGCAGTCTATATAAAAAATAAAAGATTTTTCTAAGTGTGGGTTATAACCTTCAATACATTCGTTGTTCGCTTAGGCGAACCGATGGGGGACCTGACAGATGCCCCCTCTAATTCCTCTCTCAATCATTAAAATTATATTATAGTCGTTTAACAATGCCAATTTAACCCCAGTAAATTTTAACATGGCATCCCACGTCATCGCGGGTACGGTGAAGAAGTGCGCTGGGATCTAATTGTAATATTTCGGAAAGTTTCAAAAATGTCTGTTAGCAGCAGTGTGTCGGCTTTCATATATATATCGTTGTAATCACCCAGCGTCTTACAATTGAACGTACCCCATACCTTTTGAGCATGCCTATAAGTAGTTGCCATTGGCGGGCTGAGCATGAGCAATGACCTTGAGGGTGTGGTAGTAGAGTATGAGTGACCTTGAGGTCATTGACCGTCCTTGTTAGGGCGGGCGGGGTGTTGTTCTAGGGTGAGGGGGGGGTGTCCTTGAGGTGTGTTATGAGGTGTTGGTTGACCTTGAAGGGGTCAATGGATGTGAGATGTGCGACATGGCAACGCTGGATAGTAGATGTGGCAACATCGCTTTGTTTACATTCGGTTGACCTCGGGTTGTAGGGCACCTGTGCCCGGGCGCAGCTGTGCGCGGGGTGCAGGTGTATGATTTAATTTGATGACTCAGCTGTTTCATTCAAGTTCATTCATAATTGTTGTTACGATTACGATCTCACATGATCTGCTACTAGAGTCGATTTAATTTAGAGGTGCATGACTCAGCTGTTTCATTCGTAATTGTCGTTACAAACGTTGGATAGATGTGGCAACAGCGCGGCGCCCAGGTGTAGGTGTGTGAGATAATTATTCATAGGTTTTTTTTTTAATCTCCAGGTGTGTGTCTCAGCTGTTTCATTCAGGTTGGCAACAGCGCGGCGCCCAGGTGTAGGTGTGTGAGATAATTATTCGTAGGTCTTTTTTTTAATCTCATGGGGTTTTTTTAATCTCCAGGTGTGTGTCCGTGACTGACACAATACTAAGTTCCTTAACAATCAATTTGTTAAAAGATGAGCGAAAGCCCTGAAAGTCGATGACTGCTGAACGCATGGTTTAAAGTCCTATGGTGATGTGGTACTACTGTGTTGAATACAACGAGCTATATTTATATGCCTAGGACAGATGTTTGGAAATCGAAGGAGTTGGAGGAGGAAGGAGTTGATCGTATAGAAATATTTAGATTAATGGATATCCATTAGTATCGAGCAGGTGAAGAATAGCAAGTAGAAACATCCTTTACATCTAGAGGTAACTTTTAATGCTCCTTAAGGATATTTAAATATGTCTAGGGCAGAGGTTTGGAAATCGAAGCAGTTGTCCGATCGTATAGAAATATTTAGACTAATGGATATTCATTAGTATCAAGCAGGTGAAGAATAGCAAGTAGAAACATTCTTTATGTCTCGAGGTAACTTTTAATGTTCCTTATGGTTATTTAAATATGCCTAGGGCAGATGTTTGGAAATCGAAGCAGTTATCCGATCGTATAGAATTATTTAGACTAATGTATATCCATTAGTATCAAGCAGGAGAAGAATAGCAAGTAGAAACATTGTTTACATTTAGAGGTAGCTTTTAATGCTCCTTAGGAATCTTCGTCTTGTGTTACTTATCCGATGAGTAATTAATATCGAGCAGGGAGAGTAATTAATATCGAGCAGGTGAAGAATAACAAGTAAAGTTGTGTGCGAACATTGGAACAGTGCGTATCTACTAATCCTCTGGAGCTCACCGCTACTATCAGGCCAGATCATTTTATAACATTCAATTTTTCTTATTTTTTTTTCTTATAGATACAATCTTTCGATTTTTTTTTTTTCTTTAGTAAACATTAAATAAATTATCGATAATTATGGGAGAAAGTAGTCAGGGGACTGACCCCCCTGATAAATACGCCAAACCGCCAGTACAACAAAATTATAAATATCTTCATTATTTTAAGGGACCATTTATTGTAATCATCGAAAAGTCTGTAGAAGAAAATATACCATGTTTCCATGATATGAAAATAGGAAAAGCATTAGGATTAAATAACGCGCAAGTTTTTTCTATAAAAAAAAAGAATAGGCAACAGATTGAGATCAATTTTAAAACTGGTGAATTTGCTAACCGCTTTTTAGAAAATCAATTCCTTGTAATTGAAAATCTATGGGTCGAGAGGTGTCGGAAGACCGAAACTTCGGTGGACAGATGGAGTCGCAAAGGATTCAAGACATCTTCTAGGTGCTCGGAATTGGACTGCGGCTGCGCAGGATAGGGAGCGATGGGGCAATCTTCTTAAGGAGGCCTTGACTCACTAAGTGGGTTGTTGCGCCAGTGATAATAATAATAATAATTCCTTGTAATTAATAAACTAAAAGCGTATATACCCAACAGTATGGTATTGAAATATGGAGTTATTAGGGATGTGCACCCCTCTCTCTCTGAGGAAGAAATTCTCAATGAAATGCATTCAAACGAAAAAATAGTTAAGATTCGACGCTTCAATAGAAAAATTCAGGATTCCGATGGAAATATTACTTCTTTAGCTACCGGTACCATACAAATTGTTTTCCATGCTCAAAGACTCCCCGAAAACATTTCACTTAATTTAGCACCAAGAAAAGTCTACCCATACGTTTTTAAGCCTCTTTTTTGTGTAAAATGCCTGAGATATGGACATACTAAAGAAAAATGCCGAGGCAAAGAAAAGTGTATGAAATGTGGCTGTAATGATCATATTTCAGAAACATGTGTTAACGCGATCAAATGTATTTACTGCAAAAACGCTCACCTCCCAACAAATAAAGAATGTCCTGAAGCTATTCGTCAAAATAAAATAAAAGAGGCCATGGCTATTAAACCACTTAGTTATAAAGAAGCAAACAATCTATTCCCGATTCCCACCTATAACAAATTTTCATTACTAGACTTACCTCAGCTCACATTAAATAATGATTTTTCGGAAAATAATTCAGCCCAGTTTGTAGCAAACGTGATGAAAAATCCGGGTAAAAAACATATATTTCAATTTAATAAAGAAAATGTAAAACGACCAAGGCTTAATGATACCCCAGTAGAGTATCAAAACACAAACAATTCAAGCCCCTTTAGCAAAACACAATCAATGGGTCCCCTTATCACAGACAATCCCCACAGAGTTAGTTCTGATTCGAAATACATCAATATGCTCAATTCATTAATAAACAAAATTAAATCATTGGACAGCGAGCAGGAAACCGTCAATATTATTGGTCAAACTTTCTACAACTTCGTCCAGGAAAATAATTCAATTATAAAATCCATCTCAGAATTAAAAAAAAATGAAAGTATGTCTATTGACTAACTACTATATTAGATTTTAAAAAAAATAAGGAATTATATCACAAAGATTTGTAAATATAACGTCAAATTTTATGAATATTTATAAAAGTATATGTATTTATTTCTTAGCTACAATAGAAACAGAGTACAAGACTAAATTAATAATTTTCAACATAGAAATAGAAGCAAGCCAATTCATGAAGAATCGTATTTTTCTCATTTATATCGTTTCTAATCATTTTTTATCTTACTCGAGCCTCACATTCTACGGGGCTATTCATGTTTGTTTGTACGGCCCTAAAAATATCAGTTTAAAGATTATCTTTATTTTTATAATTATTAATCTATTATGTAAGTATATATGTGTATATTTGTATATGTGTGTATATTTGTATATGTGTGTATATTTGTATATATGTATGTATATGTGTGTGTGTATGTGTATATATAAGTATGCGTGTGTTTATGTACGTATGTATATGTGTATGGGTGTATATATATATGTATATATATATATATATGTGTTGTATGTGTGTGTATATATGTATATATACTTTTTCTCACAATATTATAACCGTCCGTATCCTAATTCAATCTTTCTAAAATGAATAATGTTACAAGAAAAATCAGTTTATTTAAAGATAACATCAAAATCCTACAACACAACTGTCGAAGCATAAATAATAAATTTTCAAAGATTGTAAATTATCTTAATATTAACAAAATTCATGTAGCTCTATTGCAAGAAACTTGGTTTAATAACAAAATGAACTATCGTGTAAAAAACTTCAATATAATAAAAAGAAATAGGCGTGATAATTACGGAGGGGTGGGCATCTTTGTCCATAATTCCTTGATTTATGAAACCATTGAACTACCTAATTTGGGTTCCATAGAAGCAGTAGGGGTAAAACTTCTTAATACATCACCTAATATTGTCCTAGTTTCCGTTTATATCCCACCAGATAATAGAAGACGGCCATCAACTCAACACCTCCAAAAGCTTTTCGATCTACAAGCGAGTTTCCCAGACTGTAGTATGCTCTTGGGGGGGGGGACTTCAACACACACTCCTCATTCTTCGGCAGTAATGAGTACGATACACCTAGAGGAGATGATTTAATTAGGACTTTACAAAATAGCCAGTTATTCCTTTTAAACGAAATAGGAAAAATAACTAAATTAGGGACAAGACCTTCCGTAATAGATCTAACTTTCACAACAGCTGACCTCTACCATAATCTCACTTGGACTGTAACTCCAGAAACCCTTGGTAGCGATCACCTACAAATAATTATTGAAATAAACAACTGCAAAACTCAGACACAGCACAAATACAAACCTAGACGAAACTTCAAAAGGCTAAATGAAGAAACATTCATTCAGACTCTCATAGATATTGACAAATCAAATCTAAAATACAACATTTCAGACCTGACTCATATTATTAACTTATAGCCGGAGAAAAAGCTATCCCTCGTAAAAACTCCGAATATAACCCTAAATTCGTTCCTAAGTGCTGGTGGAATGATGACATTCGTAGGTCTTATGGGGAAAAGAAAAAAGCAATACAACAATATTTACAAAACATGACAATTGAAAATTATAAAATTATGAGAACCAAAATAAACAAAACTAAATCTCTAATAAAAAAGGCGAAAAATCAAACTTGGAGGAGCTACATCGAAAGCATCAATCCAAAAGAAACAGGTTCCATGTGGAACAAAATTAAAACTCTCCGTGGAAAAAGGGTCAACTTCCAAAATATCGTATTGGCAAGTCGGTCATCAGCTGTGGCTTTCCTTGAACAATTATCGAACATTTTTGTACCCCGACAACCATTGCTCAGCGCTTCAATATCAGAGGACGTCCACCCACTGAACTCACCCCTCCGCCTCACGGAACTAGAAGCGGCACTTAAAGCTAAAACTGGAACCTCTCCCGGTATTGATGAAATAAACTATACAATGATTAAACTCTTACCGGATTCTTATAAGCAAAGTCTACTCTTGGCTTTTTTTTTATATTCTTTTTTTATATTTTTAATTTTTTTTATATACATATTTATATATATTGATATCGGCGCATTAATATTTTGTTTAGCATATTTAAATATTTATTCTTGCATGTTACCATATATTGTATTTATCTTAAATTATTAGTTCGAAAATTATTTGTTAGAAATCTTTAAATTATTTATTTGATATTGGGATTTGAAAATTGATATAATATAATTATTACAGGGTTTTTTTTTTTAAACTTATTTATTTGGTGCTATTAAATTATTTATTAATTGATTTAAATTCGGTTAAAAATGAATGGGAATAGCGATAAACATTTGACTGATATGTCCAGTAATAAAAGCGACCTCGAGCGCAAGCTCCGAAACATAAAGCCGAACTTCCAAAAGTTAGGCTTGCTCACTTTCGCCGCGGAAGATGATCATTTTTTTCGATTCGAGGTCCAGTATGAGGAGGGAAAACTTTTATGGGACCGGTACGAACTCGCATGGGACGAACTTGATCTTATATATACATCCCAGAGAGAATCTTACCCGGCAGGTTGGGAAGCCGAATACGACGCGCTTCAAGGTGAGTTGCGGACAGTTGAAGCACACAACAGCAAACTAAAGTCGCGCCGCGGTTCAGCCGTTCGTGGGACCCAATGTACTTTGTCTGCCCATTCATTCCATTATCAGCTCCCGAACATTGAGATTCCGACATTTAAAGGGGATCTATCTACCTGGACGCATTTTCCAGACACATTCGTTGGTCCACAACAACTCTAATATATCGCCGGTGAGCAAAATGCGTCACTTAAAGAATGCGCTTGCGGGCGTACCCTTCTCACTAATATCGGGCCTCACGTTCGATGCAAGTTCTTATTAGCTGGCTTGGGACAGTATAATGCGAGAATACGACAACCCGCGCGTTCTCGCATCGCGATGCCTTCAAAAAATAACAAATCATGAGTGCCCTAATTCGGGCGGGGAATACGCCTCTTACATCGCTGAGGGGAAGGCATAGAAACGTTGTGCGTCCTGGCCCTTCGAGCGATGGACCCGGGCACACGACGCCAATTCGAGCACGCGAGTAGGGAGGAATTGCCGGTTCTGGGACCACAATTTGCGGGGTCAAATTGGACTTTGGACCCTAGGCTTGCCCATCCTTAACGTGGTCCATGGCCAAACCAACCTTAACTACCACGTGGTATTAATCCCTAATCCCGTAATTAATCCTTAATCCCCCAATTAATCCCTAATCCCTAATTAATCCATAATCCCCTAAAATATATTATTTTGAAACTTTTTCGAACATGTTTGAACTTGTCGAGTGCATGTCGGAACTTGTCGAACATATACATTTATTTCTTCTAAATATTCAAATGCCACTGCCATCTATATAATTTTTCGAAATATATTTTCGAATAAGCACTACCATCTATAAAATTTATCGAAAAAGCACTGCCATCTTGATAATTTTTCGAATATATAACATATGATCGACATAACCTTACGCAATAACCACATTAGCTGTTACCATATAATCGAAATATATTTTCGAATAAGCACAGCCATCTATATAATTTATCGAAATATTTTCGAATAAGCACAACCATCTTGATAATTTTTCGAAAATATTTTCGGATAAGCACTGCTATCGTCATACTTTATCGAAATATTTTTTGAATAAGCACAGCCATCTTGATAATTTTTCGAAATATATTTTCGGATAGTTACTGCCATCTTGATAATTTTTCGAAATATATTTTCGATTAGTCAATGCCGTCTTAATAATTTTTCGAAATATATACCTTGAAATATATAACATATGATCGATAGAACCTTACTCTATACATCGTAAAACCATGTTGGAACATGTCCAAAACTTGTCAGAACCTGTCCAAAACTTGTCAGAACTTGTCCGAAACTTGTTAAAACCTGTTGTAAAGACAATAAATCTATAACAAGTGACCATATAATGCATAATTTCTTTAATAAAAACACAATATGTTTCCTACTGTTTATATTATAACTCGGGACATCGGTATAGGGGGATGGCTAGCGGGCTCGACTTGTAAAGATCATGGGATCGAATACCGACCTCGTTATTATTTTTTTTTACATTAACTTTTCTATATGAGGTTAGGGAGGTTGTGAATAATATTTTAGTTAATTTTAAATTTAAAAAAATGATTTTTCTACCGACATATATAATAAATATGGCAAGTGTGGGTTTATATATTTCATTAATAATTTACAGCATTGCAAACCCCTCTTTGTTCGTCAATTTTTTTGACTTAAGCCTTCTTACCACGTCAAGGTGAGGGTATATCAAGGAGGTTTTTTTTTTTTTTTTCAATTTTAAAAACATACAAAATGGTTTACGGGTAAATCAATACCACGCCAGTGACCAACAAACACACATTGGTTTACGGGTAAATCAATACCACGCCAGTGACCAACAAACACACATTGGTTTACGGGTAAATCAATACCACACCAGTGACCATAGCACACATTCGCTGTGCAGAAACAAACAAAAAACATAAAATTTCTTCCAATAGCATATTTAATTTTTTATAAGTATTTTTTTAAAATTTTTTTTAATTTTTGTTTTTTTTTTAAGCTAACCTACATAAATTTAGAAATCAAATCATGATTCGAATACACCCTCTCTGCTAATAAATGAGAGTGATAATGTGTACACATTAATTTTAAATCTTTATGAATACTACATGGAGCTATTTGTAGACTGGGTAGTTTTTCGACTTGAGGACATTGAAAATCCTCGAGGTTGAATACAACGGAAGAGCGTAAAAATTTTAACAAAAATTCCTTTTTTTGAAGACCTTTAACAAAAACATAATTATAATTTGAATCCAAGTTTTTCAAAATCGATGATAAACTGTGGTAAGAATCTTCTCCATCCTCCCAATGTAAACAATGATAATTTCTCGCTAGCCAGCGATTCGTGATTATGCTTTAATAATTGTTTACCACTGGATAAGTAGGCGGCTTGAAAATCAAATGGCTAGTTGCATAATGTTTTAAATCAAAAATTGATGATTCTTTAACAATATAATTATTGGAATCGTCTATGAAGCATTGAAATTCTACAACCGCACTGCTGGATGACCTGGTTAAGACTGGAGTAATAGGAACAATGAAAATATACTTATATCCTTTTTCTAAGAATTCTTGTTAGTGGATTATATTCCAACACATTGTCATGTATTATGAGGCAGAATGCAGTTGTTTCAGCCGGAAACGCTTTAGATGCATCGAATTCCAATCTGACATCGACCGGTCCTGATTTTATAGATTCCGATTGTTTAGAACAATCGATTACTATAATCGGTGCTTTTTCCTTGAAATTCTTTAGCGAGAGGAGTGGTTGAGTCGGATATCCCCCAGGATAGTAGGATTTTTGAAAATCGCAATACATGTAGTAGAGTACCGCGAAACGATTCCTGTCGAAAACGATATTTAAATCATCATAAGGATATGATTTTGAATTCAAATACAGTTTAACGTTAGATATATTAGAATGATCGAATTGACTAGCGTCCTTTTCGACTCTATTTATACGATCTGTTGAAAATGCTAGTACTATGTATCTCGGTTTTTCCATCTGATTAGAAGTTTTTACCGCCCAAACTTGTCTCCCTGTGGATGGTAGAAGTGGGTAAACGAACAATTCCCAGCTTCTGAACTCTACCGAAACGACCTTTTCCGACTTGAGTCTACGTAACAGTGTTAATCGTGTAAATTCGTTTACTGATACATAAGGTAATTTCCAACATAGCTTCGTTAATTCAATTTTGGCTTTCTCTGCCGCATCCGTATGTCTAGATATGTAACTATTGTCATCAGTCCGACATCTTATGAGAATTAGCTCTTGTTTAACATTAACAATAATTTTTTGATAATCTTCGGCGAAACCTAGTAATTGTGATAAGGGGACGCACATGTTGAAATAACCGTCATTCGACACATCAAGTGTATCGGATGCAGGACAGCACCAACCGAGATGCTCCACAAAGGATCCACCCGGTAAAGACAACATCCCTTTTATGGTGCTAGTAATCCCCAAGTTTCGAACTCTATCTATTTCAACTCTACATAATTCATATCGAATTTCATCGAATAAATATGCCAAAGCATTATTCGTTAATTTAGCCGATGCGGGTACAGCTCTACCATCCTCTGTTAAAAACCGCCCCTCGAAATAAAGAAAACTTCTAGATGGTAGAGTCATAATATCCTGATGCTGGACTAATATTCTAATTTCATCACCTCGAAGTAGTTTTGTCGATGCATAAGGGAAATGGGAATGATATTCTATCCCCTCGATAGAATCGGTAAAAGCAGCGGTTGAGCCTAGATCAGTTATTTCCTCCATACTACACGATAACCTGCCAACTTGAGAAACTCGATATTTTCTTTTGTTAGAGATGTTACTCCTTTGAAGTCGGATGGGGGAATGAGCTTTTTTCCTGAATTATCTTTCCTTTTATACACTCTCCGAAAGTCTAGCCCCATTTTTTTTTTTTTTAGATAAGATTAGAAAGAAATAATAAACACAAGTGCCCACAAATGCTTGTATGGGGGTCTTGATATCTTTTACTAATGAAACTTATCCGACAATCCTTGAGATATTTGACTAGCTCTGAAGGAGGTTCTCTGTTACCGGAACTATCAAAGAATTTTACATATTTACCGCTTTTGTTATAGCATACCCAGTGCGTTCCCCGGCCCTTGATACTATCCAGATTCAAAATGGCGCGCTCACGCAGCCACGGCTTCGTTGGCAAGTTATCTCTTGCAAAGACACCGCGGAAATGAGGGATCTTATGTTTTTTAGCCAAAGATATAAGATCCGTATTACTCGAACTCATGTTTGGTAAGGTCCTCAACGTCTGATTAGCTTTATCGCTGAAGGCTCCACCGATTTTTTCCGGAGGACGAATAACACGAACGTTCTTTTTTTCTTTAGTTTTAGCCATACCGATGTTATCTGTCGAAGCGTCGGTGGGCGATTGAGAAGATTGAATAGCACCCCTATATATTTATATTCTTACTGCTCTCCCAGCTGTTATGCTTGGAATCGAAGCCTAACCATTTTACTAAAACCTTGTCACCTCTCCGTTTCAAATTTTTTTCAACTAAATAAACGTTTGGATACTTTACTTTTTGAATTTCTTGCTCATAAAACCCACCAGCAATTTTTTGATTCGATGTATCTTTAAGAAGGTAGGTTACAGGTACGGTTTTCCTCACTTGATCGACTTTGAAGATTTCAGTCGACCAGGATTTTACCCTTTAGTGAAATCGGCTTTATGTTTTGAAATTCTAACAAAATCACCGACTTGATACTTGGGCGCCTTTAGGATCGGCGATGGCTTACATTTATAAACCTTATTTAGTAAATGAACTTCAATTTTTTTACCCTTAACGGAAGAAGGTTTCATCATGATCGTTCGATGTTTTGTATTGTTATATCTTTTAACTAAGTCTTGGTATATCGTTATCCATTTATATGATCCTTGGAGCCTAAATTGCTTCCACATTTTGTTTTTTATAGTTCTTATAAATCGTTCTACGATACAGGCTTTCATATTACTAAAAGTAGAGTAATGATTTATTCGGTTGGATTTCATTAGTTTTTGGAAAAATGTATTGTAAAATTCTTTTCCTCGATCAGATTGTAGATTACAAGGTTTTCTACCACTGAGAGTCAAAATAGTTTCAAATGCCGATGCTACTTCTTTTCCGGACTTCGATTTCAATGGTATTAACCATGCGAATTTGGAAAAGCAGTCAATCACCGCTAAAATATATTTATATCCTTCATTTTCTTTAGCATATGAACAAAGTTCGATTAAATCTACCATCCACAGGTCATCGATACCCTTTAGAATTACCCTTCTCCTCTGAAAGGACCGTCTAGCCGGTTTATGCAATTCTTCTACTACCTGTTTCTTGATATCCGACATTTCAACTATTTTTTTTAAATAATATTATACCTAAAGTTCTAAGTCTTTTTTCAATTTTTGAAATTTCTTTATCAGAGCCGTCAGTTTCCAGTAATATTTTCAATTTTTTAACCAACTGATTCGGGTCCTCAAATCCTTTCCCTTTGATTTTGTCTGTGGGAGGGAAAAGTTTAGAAATTACCTTCCTATATTTTTGATTTCCTTTTTGAACATTTACAATACCCGTAGAGCTATAATCCAATCTATGGGCATTAGTTTTTGTTAATAGCGTTTTGTATATTTGTTTATCATTTTCTGTTACTTCATCCATATTAGGGTTTTTTAAGAATAATAGCTGGGAAAGCCCTGGAGTAATTTTGTTTAGCGAGCCATCCACATCAAGCCAATCGTCACTAATGGTTATAACCGAGTCACCGAGAGTGAAATTTTCCCCGTTATAACATATTCCGTAAATTTGATCCAATTCCTCCGTTTGATTCGTAGTAAATTTGATTATATATTTCGTAGCCTCTTTACCAATCTGATCTAAATAGCTATAAACTGTTTCTACTCCTTGAGGTGTAGATGCTTGTTGACTTATTTCTTCTAAAGGTGAAGTACTCTCATAGGTGGCGGATGTTGAAAAAATATCCAAAACATTGGGTCTGAGTCTTGAGGATGTGGTAATAGGGATAGGTGTGGAAAACTTGGGAGGAGTCTCGATTGACTCTTTGGGGAGTATGGTCAAAGTTCCTTCTTCTTTTTTTATGTTTGGTGGTTCATGGGCCGGTTCTCGAGGTAGTACGATAGACTGAAGCGGTTGTATCAAAGGCTTATATTTTTCCTTCAAGTACTCTTCTCTCTCCTCTCTCTTACGTTTCAAATTCTTACATTTTTCACGTATGACATTACGAATTCCTTCGGTCTCTTTAGCTAGCGCATAAGATGTTGCTTCATCCATGGCCAGAAGCTTACTGAAAGACTAGCGACTCCTAGACGATTATATATGTATCGAGTCCCTTACGATATCGACCATTGTTCAAATCGCGATCTTTATCAATTACCTTGAAGCCGTATTTGGTCTTCCAACATTCCAAGCATAATTTTTTGAATTCAGGAAACGTCATATCAGAATTAACATGGTCTTCATATATCCTTTTAGAACTGAGATTATCTTGTCTGAATAGTATAAGAAAGTTGGCGTTATTCCGAATCAATAGTTTCGGTACACGAGTATAGCTCTGACAGAGATAAAAACTGTCGATGCTACTATGTCTACCCATGCAAAAGTAAGATCTCACTCTATTTTGTTTATCACAAGCAATATTATCGAAAATGAATACTGAATTTGGAGCAGCGTTTTTTGGATCAGGAATATTAGTATTACTGTCGAATGGGTGGAATCCGACCCCTTCGATATTGGATAAAACATGAGCCAAATATTTATATTTTGGTTGATGAAGTGATTTACTAAACAGATAAATATTCTCAAAATTTAATCCGTTAGAGTTATATAATAGACTCAACATTAGGTTCGTCTTACCACAGTTTGAAGGACCGCAAATTAAACATCGTATACTATTTGGGAACAAGGAACCATGTTTGGATCCGGTACCTTCCTCATGAAGGTTAGCAACTTCGCTATTTCGAAAGATGAGTGTTGCTTTAACAAACGCATGATGAAGGCTGGAAGAATACAATACTACAGCTCTCTTATATAGATTCGTGTATGTCAGCAATATAGATCCCTTCACACTTTTTCACAGACTTAGGACTGTCAGGAACCCAAATGGTACCAACCATGTGGGTTCCTGGTGGTTTAAATATATATTGCTCTGTAAGGATCGAATTTCCGGGAAGCCCTAATAAAATATGGTAAAATCTAAAAATATAAAACTGTGTTAAAAATTAAAATATAGCTAAAATGTCTAAAACCATTAAAATGTTGCTAAAATCCCTAAAAACTATCTAAAATAATAAAAAACAGTTAAAATAAGTTATATAAAATGGTATTTTAAAAACAGATAAAAGCCCCCTAAAAAAATCTAAAATCATAAAAACAGATAAAAGCCCTCCTAAAATATATCTAAAATCATAAAAGCTCCCCCTAAAATATCTTAAATAATAAAACACAGATAAAAGCCCCACTAAAATGTTAAACAGAATAAAATCTTAAAAATATATACAAGGACTAAAAATAAAACAGCTAAAATCAATTAAAGAAAAAATAAAATAAGTAAAATGCTAAAATCTAGAGGTTGAAGTCCGACCAGTCAAATAGACATACTCAAATGTCGATACATTGAAAGCTAATGAAGAGTTTGGAGGGTTATGGTAACTAAAAACCATTAACTAAAATTCGTCGCTAATTTACTAAAAATTAAATAAAATACTGAATAACGACTGATAAAAACATCTAAAAAAAGTTAATAAAATTTAAGATCGTCGTCAACTTCCTAAAAGATCGATTTAAAATTCATCTAAAAATAATAAAATTTTAAAAACAGTAATAAACACAGCTAAAATCAATTTAAAAATACATATCAAAATTCATTAGAAAAAACTAAAATGCTAAAACCAATTTAAAAATACACTTTAAAATTCATTGGAAAAAAACTAAAACGCTAAAATCGATAAATTTATAAGAAATCTGTAAAAGTCACTTTTAAAAATAACTAAAAGTCGTAGTATTAAAAAAATAATGGATACAGCAATAAAATTAGGGGGGATAAAACTATGGATACATCGATAAAAAGTAAAAATATTAAAAAGAGGTAAACTAAATTACATAAAAAAAGTGTCTAAAAACAAGTTTAAAAACACTGATATCTAAAATCATAAAAACGACTGATAAAATCACCCTAAAAATATCTAAAATCATTAAAAAAGACGGATAAAATCAATCTAAAATCATTAAAAACATAAAAATTATGCATCCAACCGATCCATTAATGGGTAGTGTTAAAATCATAAAATACCTCCTACCTGAAAGAGCAACAAATTTTACGAATAAAACAGTTTAAAATATTTGTAAGAGGAGAGTTTAAGGTCTATGAATAGTTCGCCACTCACATTCACACTGAACCGTCCGGCTCGAGAATGTTAAGCGGGTCGCGCTCTAACGCTCTCGGCTATCCCGGCCCCGAATCAAACACAAGTCCGTCTTTTTGAACCGTAACCGTTCGGCTCGAGAATGTTAAGCGGGGCGCGCTCTAACGTTCTCGGCTATCCCGGCCCCCGAATCAAACACAAGTCCGTCTTTTTGAACCGTTACCGTTCGGCTCGAGAATGTTAAGCGGGCCGCGCTCTAACGTTCTCGGCTATCCCGACCCCGACTCATACACATTCATACGGCTTACGGGTCTCTCGACCGCGGCAGAGGCCTTAGTGACGAACTATTCATCGAGCTTATAATGTCCAAATGCAAGGGTGCTCTCTCCATCTTCCATTCTCACACGTTTATCGTCATTCGATGAAAGAGATATTTTATTTATTTCTATTGTTTCAATTTCGTGACCTTTTGAAATTATTTGTCTCATTTTATGACGTAATGTTGTATGTTCTTTCAGGCAATTAATAAAATAAATAAAACTAATTTCTTTCTTTACAAAATTTCTGTTTACCCCTTTTACTTTTATTATAACTTTATTTTTCATATTAACATGGTACATTTTTGGTCGGAGACCAATAAAAGTTAAAATGGGGGGGGTCATAAAAGTTATGAGAGGGGGTCCCCTCTCGCCTCGTCCTTAAATTTCCCCATCACTTTTTTATTTTCGATTGCGTAGCAAGGGTGATCGGTTGGATAATTGGATGTATCCATATATTGTTTCATATTTAAAATATCGTTACATAAATTGTCAGTTTTTATATAATAAATAAAAGAGTCTGTATCCATGTAAAGTATTTTTATATTGGCATGACCATATTTAGGTAACATGACATCATAATGATAATTATACATAATTGTTTTAGAAATATCTAATATGGCCATGCCAACATACATTGGTTTGTCGAATTTAATTTTAGTTTTTTCCATATGTACAGCAGCTAAATTTTCATTGTAGATGGTTCTATCTTTAAAATTTGGTTGGTTTATTAACTTTTCTAAGCTGTTGGCATTGCAAATTAATTTAATGTCAATTCTTTTTCTTATGTTCTCCATTGTTTTACCGAATATAGCATTTATATATAATTTAATTTGGTCTATTTCGAAATCATTTGTTGCTTTTCTACGTAATTCTGTATTGTATTCTATATATTCTTTTAGCCAACAGCTTTGTTTGAATTTTAAAACTTTATTTATATTTTCTAAAACTATACCATGACCCACCGCCTGTTTTAAAGCTATATAATGAACAACATAATTTTTTTTATTTTTAAAATGCGTTAAAAGTTTTTTGTTTCTTTTTTTATCATCAAAATTGGCATTTTCTCCTAAAAATGGCAAATCATTATGAGCGTCGTGCAAATGAGGCGGGTAACTAATATCTACGTCTAAAATATAACCAAACTCATCATTTTCATTTAATGCATCGATGATGACGTGGGATGGGTCTACCCATTCGAATTCGCCAATTGGGAGGGGCTAGCACATGGCAGCCCCATATAATTGTTGCAGTCTATATAAAAAATAAAAGATTTTTCTAAGTGTGGGTTATAACCTTCAATACATTCGTTGTTCGCTTAGGCGAACCGATGGGGGACCTGACAGATGCCCCCTCTAATTCCTCTCTCAATCATTAAAATTATATTATAGTCGTTTAACAATGCCAATTTAACCCCAGTAAATTTTAACATGGCATCCCACGTCATCGCGGGTACGGTGAAGAAGTGCGCTGGGATCTAATTGTAATATTTCGGAAAGTTTCAAAAATGTCTGTTAGCAGCAGTGTGTCGGCTTTCATATATATATCGTTGTAATCACCCAGCGTCTTACAATTGAACGTACCCCATACCTTTTGAGCATGCCTATAAGTAGTTGCCATTGGCGGGCTGAGCATGAGCAATGACCTTGAGGGTGTGGTAGTAGAGTATGAGTGACCTTGAGGTCATTGACCGTCCTTGTTAGGGCGGGCGGGGTGTTGTTCTAGGGTGAGGGGGGGGTGTCCTTGAGGTGTGTTATGAGGTGTTGGTTGACCTTGAAGGGGTCAATGGATGTGAGATGTGCGACATGGCAACGCTGGATAGTAGATGTGGCAACATCGCTTTGTTTACATTCGGTTGACCTCGGGTTGTAGGGCACCTGTGCCCGGGCGCAGCTGTGCGCGGGGTGCAGGTGTATGATTTAATTTGATGACTCAGCTGTTTCATTCAAGTTCATTCATAATTGTTGTTACGATTACGATCTCACATGATCTGCTACTAGAGTCGATTTAATTTAGAGGTGCATGACTCAGCTGTTTCATTCGTAATTGTCGTTACAAACGTTGGATAGATGTGGCAACAGCGCGGCGCCCAGGTGTAGGTGTGTGAGATAATTATTCATAGGTTTTTTTTTTAATCTCCAGGTGTGTGTCTCAGCTGTTTCATTCAGGTTGGCAACAGCGCGGCGCCCAGGTGTAGGTGTGTGAGATAATTATTCGTAGGTCTTTTTTTTAATCTCATGGGGTTTTTTTAATCTCCAGGTGTGTGTCCGTGACTGACACAATACTAAGTTCCTTAACAATCAATTTGTTAAAAGATGAGCGAAAGCCCTGAAAGTCGATGACTGCTGAACGCATGGTTTAAAGTCCTATGGTGATGTGGTACTACTGTGTTGAATACAACGAGCTATATTTATATGCCTAGGACAGATGTTTGGAAATCGAAGGAGTTGGAGGAGGAAGGAGTTGATCGTATAGAAATATTTAGATTAATGGATATCCATTAGTATCGAGCAGGTGAAGAATAGCAAGTAGAAACATCCTTTACATCTAGAGGTAACTTTTAATGCTCCTTAAGGATATTTAAATATGTCTAGGGCAGAGGTTTGGAAATCGAAGCAGTTGTCCGATCGTATAGAAATATTTAGACTAATGGATATTCATTAGTATCAAGCAGGTGAAGAATAGCAAGTAGAAACATTCTTTATGTCTCGAGGTAACTTTTAATGTTCCTTATGGTTATTTAAATATGCCTAGGGCAGATGTTTGGAAATCGAAGCAGTTATCCGATCGTATAGAATTATTTAGACTAATGTATATCCATTAGTATCAAGCAGGAGAAGAATAGCAAGTAGAAACATTGTTTACATTTAGAGGTAGCTTTTAATGCTCCTTAGGAATCTTCGTCTTGTGTTACTTATCCGATGAGTAATTAATATCGAGCAGGGAGAGTAATTAATATCGAGCAGGTGAAGAATAACAAGTAAAGTTGTGTGCGAACATTGGAACAGTGCGTATCTACTAATCCTCTGGAGCTCACCGCTACTATCAGGCCAGATCATTTTATAACATTCAATTTTTCTTATTTTTTTTTCTTATAGATACAATCTTTCGATTTTTTTTTTTTCTTTAGTAAACATTAAATAAATTATCGATAATTATGGGAGAAAGTAGTCAGGGGACTGACCCCCCTGATAAATACGCCAAACCGCCAGTACAACAAAATTATAAATATCTTCATTATTTTAAGGGACCATTTATTGTAATCATCGAAAAGTCTGTAGAAGAAAATATACCATGTTTCCATGATATGAAAATAGGAAAAGCATTAGGATTAAATAACGCGCAAGTTTTTTCTATAAAAAAAAAGAATAGGCAACAGATTGAGATCAATTTTAAAACTGGTGAATTTGCTAACCGCTTTTTAGAAAATCAATTCCTTGTAATTGAAAATCTATGGGTCGAGAGGTGTCGGAAGACCGAAACTTCGGTGGACAGATGGAGTCGCAAAGGATTCAAGACATCTTCTAGGTGCTCGGAATTGGACTGCGGCTGCGCAGGATAGGGAGCGATGGGGCAATCTTCTTAAGGAGGCCTTGACTCACTAAGTGGGTTGTTGCGCCAGTGATAATAATAATAATAATTCCTTGTAATTAATAAACTAAAAGCGTATATACCCAACAGTATGGTATTGAAATATGGAGTTATTAGGGATGTGCACCCCTCTCTCTCTGAGGAAGAAATTCTCAATGAAATGCATTCAAACGAAAAAATAGTTAAGATTCGACGCTTCAATAGAAAAATTCAGGATTCCGATGGAAATATTACTTCTTTAGCTACCGGTACCATACAAATTGTTTTCCATGCTCAAAGACTCCCCGAAAACATTTCACTTAATTTAGCACCAAGAAAAGTCTACCCATACGTTTTTAAGCCTCTTTTTTGTGTAAAATGCCTGAGATATGGACATACTAAAGAAAAATGCCGAGGCAAAGAAAAGTGTATGAAATGTGGCTGTAATGATCATATTTCAGAAACATGTGTTAACGCGATCAAATGTATTTACTGCAAAAACGCTCACCTCCCAACAAATAAAGAATGTCCTGAAGCTATTCGTCAAAATAAAATAAAAGAGGCCATGGCTATTAAACCACTTAGTTATAAAGAAGCAAACAATCTATTCCCGATTCCCACCTATAACAAATTTTCATTACTAGACTTACCTCAGCTCACATTAAATAATGATTTTTCGGAAAATAATTCAGCCCAGTTTGTAGCAAACGTGATGAAAAATCCGGGTAAAAAACATATATTTCAATTTAATAAAGAAAATGTAAAACGACCAAGGCTTAATGATACCCCAGTAGAGTATCAAAACACAAACAATTCAAGCCCCTTTAGCAAAACACAATCAATGGGTCCCCTTATCACAGACAATCCCCACAGAGTTAGTTCTGATTCGAAATACATCAATATGCTCAATTCATTAATAAACAAAATTAAATCATTGGACAGCGAGCAGGAAACCGTCAATATTATTGGTCAAACTTTCTACAACTTCGTCCAGGAAAATAATTCAATTATAAAATCCATCTCAGAATTAAAAAAAAATGAAAGTATGTCTATTGACTAACTACTATATTAGATTTTAAAAAAAATAAGGAATTATATCACAAAGATTTGTAAATATAACGTCAAATTTTATGAATATTTATAAAAGTATATGTATTTATTTCTTAGCTACAATAGAAACAGAGTACAAGACTAAATTAATAATTTTCAACATAGAAATAGAAGCAAGCCAATTCATGAAGAATCGTATTTTTCTCATTTATATCGTTTCTAATCATTTTTTATCTTACTCGAGCCTCACATTCTACGGGGCTATTCATGTTTGTTTGTACGGCCCTAAAAATATCAGTTTAAAGATTATCTTTATTTTTATAATTATTAATCTATTATGTAAGTATATATGTGTATATTTGTATATGTGTGTATATTTGTATATGTGTGTATATTTGTATATATGTATGTATATGTGTGTGTGTATGTGTATATATAAGTATGCGTGTGTTTATGTACGTATGTATATGTGTATGGGTGTATATATATATGTATATATATATATATATGTGTTGTATGTGTGTGTATATATGTATATATACTTTTTCTCACAATATTATAACCGTCCGTATCCTAATTCAATCTTTCTAAAATGAATAATGTTACAAGAAAAATCAGTTTATTTAAAGATAACATCAAAATCCTACAACACAACTGTCGAAGCATAAATAATAAATTTTCAAAGATTGTAAATTATCTTAATATTAACAAAATTCATGTAGCTCTATTGCAAGAAACTTGGTTTAATAACAAAATGAACTATCGTGTAAAAAACTTCAATATAATAAAAAGAAATAGGCGTGATAATTACGGAGGGGTGGGCATCTTTGTCCATAATTCCTTGATTTATGAAACCATTGAACTACCTAATTTGGGTTCCATAGAAGCAGTAGGGGTAAAACTTCTTAATACATCACCTAATATTGTCCTAGTTTCCGTTTATATCCCACCAGATAATAGAAGACGGCCATCAACTCAACACCTCCAAAAGCTTTTCGATCTACAAGCGAGTTTCCCAGACTGTAGTATGCTCTTGGGGGGGGGGACTTCAACACACACTCCTCATTCTTCGGCAGTAATGAGTACGATACACCTAGAGGAGATGATTTAATTAGGACTTTACAAAATAGCCAGTTATTCCTTTTAAACGAAATAGGAAAAATAACTAAATTAGGGACAAGACCTTCCGTAATAGATCTAACTTTCACAACAGCTGACCTCTACCATAATCTCACTTGGACTGTAACTCCAGAAACCCTTGGTAGCGATCACCTACAAATAATTATTGAAATAAACAACTGCAAAACTCAGACACAGCACAAATACAAACCTAGACGAAACTTCAAAAGGCTAAATGAAGAAACATTCATTCAGACTCTCATAGATATTGACAAATCAAATCTAAAATACAACATTTCAGACCTGACTCATATTATTAACTTATAGCCGGAGAAAAAGCTATCCCTCGTAAAAACTCCGAATATAACCCTAAATTCGTTCCTAAGTGCTGGTGGAATGATGACATTCGTAGGTCTTATGGGGAAAAGAAAAAAGCAATACAACAATATTTACAAAACATGACAATTGAAAATTATAAAATTATGAGAACCAAAATAAACAAAACTAAATCTCTAATAAAAAAGGCGAAAAATCAAACTTGGAGGAGCTACATCGAAAGCATCAATCCAAAAGAAACAGGTTCCATGTGGAACAAAATTAAAACTCTCCGTGGAAAAAGGGTCAACTTCCAAAATATCGTATTGGCAAGTCGGTCATCAGCTGTGGCTTTCCTTGAACAATTATCGAACATTTTTGTACCCCGACAACCATTGCTCAGCGCTTCAATATCAGAGGACGTCCACCCACTGAACTCACCCCTCCGCCTCACGGAACTAGAAGCGGCACTTAAAGCTAAAACTGGAACCTCTCCCGGTATTGATGAAATAAACTATACAATGATTAAACTCTTACCGGATTCTTATAAGCAAAGTCTACTCTTGGCTTTTAATGAACTATGGGAGGAAGCTAAGGTCCCTTCTGACTGGCGAAAAATCCTCGTATTCCCTATACCAAAACCTGGGAAAAATCCGCTTCTTATAACTTCATACCGACCCATTGCACTGATTTCCTGCCTTGCCAAAATATTTAATAAAGTTGTCAAAAACAGACTAGAATGGTTTATTGAATCAGAGAAAATCTTAAGCCCCTTCTGCATTGGCTTTAGAAAAAATAGGTCCACTACAGATGCCATCTGGCTTCTGACTAATGACATTTATAAAGCCTACAAAGAAAAAAAAGTCCTTGTCGCATTAAAAATAGACCTCGAAAAAGCTTATGATCAGGTGAAAATACAAATTCTTTTGAATAAACTAAAAGCTCTCAAAGTCCCCATAAAACTTACCCAATGGATCATAAATTACTTATCTTATCGTACATATTTTCTTGAAAGCTGGGAAGGCCAAGTAGTTTTCGATACATATAATGGACTTCCTCAGGGTGATACGCTCAGTCCAACCTTTTTCAATATTTACACGGAGCACATTACAAATAGTATGATAGATAAGTGTAAAATAATCCAATTCGCAGACGATTTTTTAATTTATACAATAGTAAAAGATGCAGAGGAAGCCAAAGATGTAATGGATAACGCACTGGATATCCTAAAAAAACAATTTTCAGATATTAATCTTAATATTAATCTCAAAAAATGTGGCATAACACCTTTTACGAAAAAAAGAAAGATCAATTTAGGGGATTTTGCGATTATCAACGAAAGACAACAAATTAAAAGCGAAGAACACTTACAATTTTTAGGAGTAACCTTAGACAGCAAATTAACATTCAAAAATCATCTAAAAAACGTCCATATAAAATCAATACACAACTTGAATATAATAAAATCATTAGCCGGAGTTTCTTGGGGATCTCATCCCCACAATATGATCACACTGTACAAATCTATTGTCAGATCTATCTTTGACTACTGCTGTGTTATATACAACCAAACGAAATCCCCTATAATCCAAAAATTAAATACGGTTCAGAACTCAGCTATTAGGGTATGTCTGGGCGCCTTCAAAACGTCTCCAGTAAATGCACTGCAGACCTCAGCCGGAGAGATGCCGTTAAATATAAGAAGAGCATGGCTTATAAAAAAATATATTCTTAAAGTATATTCCGAAGATAATCATCCAGTAGGCCTAGCAATCAGAAATGGAAACGTGTTTTGTCCACAAATAGTTGACATTATTAGGGAGCTTCAGTCTCATCTCAAATCGCTAAATATTTCCAAAGTCTATCTGGAATACACCACCCCCACTCCTAAATCTTTTATTAAAATAAATAGCAGCTCAAATCTAATCGGCAAAATAGAAAAGAAAATTTTATATTCTCCTACCCCATTAAAACAGTTTGCTCTTAAAACAATTACGGAACGATACCCTAATCACATACAAGTGTATTCCGATGCATCGAAAACTAGCAATCGAACATCAATAGCCGTGTTTGACCCCCAAAAGAATAAAAAAATGTCTTTCTCACTACCTGTTAAATTCAGTATTTTTAGCGCAGAATTATATGCAATCTTCAATGCTATCGTTTATACTGAGAGAACTTACCTCAATCACAAAATAGTAATTTTGACAGACTCAGCAGCAGCATGTAAACACTTAGAGTTAATATATTTAAACAAAACTCAAACATATATCCCTTTTAAAATAATTTCACTAATTTATCAAGCAAAGAATGAGTATTTTATCCAATGGGTGCCGGGCCACGTAGGATTATGGGGAATGAGATCGCAGACCGAGCAGCCAATCAAACTCAAGCTCATCGTATTAATGCCAAGATGCCATTACAAGATGCGTTCAGAGCAGTGAGGGGAGAAATGGTCAAAGAATGGCAGCAGTTCTACGACTGGGAGTCTGAGACTAAGGGAAAGGACCATCATGCTGTGCATCAGAAAGTAGCGCTAACACTATGGTTTACGTCCATTCGGCTCCATCTCAATCGTCCTGATCTAGTCAAACTAACAAGGGTAAGAATAAATCACGGTTGCACTGCGAAATTCTTAAATATAATGGCTCTGGCTAGTATCGGTAACTGCGCGAGATGCCAATGTCCCGAGGATCCAAGACACATCGCCTTCCAATGTAAAAGA
The DNA here is from genome assembly GCA_911387785.2 of Aelia acuminata. NCBI lineage: Eukaryota > Metazoa > Arthropoda > Insecta > Hemiptera > Pentatomidae > Aelia > Aelia acuminata. The sequence goes on along the minus strand of OU426980.1, from coordinate 86,619,806 downwards.
TTTGAAGTACAGAGAAAGAACATATTGGGGAGTTCCGTTATAGATGACAATACCGCTTTTCTAACATCTATGAATAAAGACAGAGCACGTAGCTTATGTAAATTTTTTAATGAAATAAAATTCACAATATAATCAGGTACAACTTAAAGGTTAATAAAATTATGTTATAACAGCTTTTTATTATCTCATCTTCGAGGTTTTATCGCTTTCTTTTAGTTACATCATTAGATAATTTTTTAATGTACTAATGAACAATATTGTTTTGCTTTGGCGAAATAGGACTTGTGATTGCAAGTCTTGGGGCCAAAAAATTATAAAAAAAAAAGAAAAAAAAAAAAAGAATAACAAGTAGCAGATGGAAGTGGTTGTCCGATCGTATAGAAATATTTAGTTGTATAATTTTTCTCGTTTAAAAGTAAATTTTATTTTCTCCTCAGGAATTCTCGTCTTAGGATACTTATATGCATTAAATAGGGAAATGAAGCAGGTGAAGAATGTAATGAGGGTCCGATCATATAATATTTGTCATATCTGGAGTTAGATACAATTAATTTTCTTCTTAGGAATCTTCGTCTTGTGTTACTTATCCAGGAGAGTAATTAATATCGAGCAGGTGAAGTATAGTTAGTAATAATATTTGTCACGTCTAGAAGTAAATTTTAATTTTTCCTAAGAAATTCTCTTCTTGGGTTACTTATATGCATTAAATAGGTTACTTATATGCATTAAATTTTGCTAATTAAGCAGGTGTAGAATGTAAGGAGGGTTGTTTCCGATCTTATAAAATTTGTCATGTCTGGAGTTAGATAAAATTGATTTTATTGCTCCAAGAGTAGACAAAGAAGTCCTGTAAAAACGTATTTGCCAAAAAGATATGTATACATCATAACATACGAAGACATATCAAATTATAACGGTAAATTTTATTTTATTTTATTAAAGTTATACATTTTTTTGACTTAGCTAAGTGATTATTTCTGGTTTTAGGTCAACTAAAATTTATATACCTAGGTAAAAAGAAAAATTCTTACGATTTAAAGTTTATGTGAGAGGTGGCAGGATATATATGTATACATTGTTTAATTTATTTTTTTTTTTAATTTAAGTAGTATTTAAATGAATAACACAAATAATTATTTGTGCGTCCATTGTGGATTACTGCTTCCCAATGGTCGACATAAATGTAAATGGTTGTTTTTTTATTGTCAAGGCTGCCGAAAAGAATTTAATAGTTCAACTTTGAACGTCATAAAGTAACTTGTCAAGTTGTTAGTGGGGTTAGTAGTAAAAATACGTCTAACGCGAGCACAATGGAGATTCCGAATAAAAAAAGAAAATGTAGTATGTTTAGTACGCAGATACGAGAGAAGACGATTGTTGAAGAAAATGGGATTATTAGAGCTTCTTTAGGAAACGCGGTTGAGGATGATTACATTCCTAACGATAATAAAAAATTAGTACCTAGCGAATTTTTAAACAATAAAAAAGAACTCTTAGTAAATTTACAAAATTCTTATGTTGACGAATGGAAAACGTACAAAATAAATATAATGTTAGAATGCACATATATTAAGAAAACCGGAAACACTATTAGTGAAAGAACGGATTTTAACTTTAAATCGAACATTAATACGATAGATGTTAGCACAAACCTTGACAATTATGTTGAAACAACTTTTGAAAAAATTTTAGCGGAACAGGACGAGTTTGAAAAAAAAGGTTCAGGTTGGATGTATATTTCAGCAAATTATATCTGCTTACATTTAACAAAATATAAACCTTTGGGAGGTTCTCAATATATTGAATTGCCTAAAAAAATTAAGCACAAACGATGTGTTATAAATGTAAAAAATAATACTAATGATTGCTTCCGTTTAGCTATACTAAGTGATAATATTAGATCAAATGATTTTAACGTTTACAAAAATATTCAAACCTCATATTCCTTCGATTCGATATCGTTCCCGACCCCAATTAAAAATATAAATCGATTTGAAAATTTAAATAATGTGTCTATAAATATTTATGGTTTGGACGAGAAAAATAATGTGTATCCCATTAGAATTAGTAAAAAGGAAAATTATGATAAAATGTTCGATTTATTGTTTTTACAAAGTGGAGAAAATTTTCACTATTGTTTGATCACAAATCTTTCACGATTAGTAAGTTCTCAAATATCTTTGAAAAAATGTGCATATACTATTTGTCGCAGATGTTTGACTGTATTTCCGAAGACATATGTAAATAAGTTTGGGAAAAATGGTGATGAGCGAAAGCGAGAACATGAACTATTTTGTAGAAATTATAAACCAATTCCATCTAATTTTCCGAAAGAAGATAAAATTGAATTTAAACATGTGGAATGTACTCAGCCCATTCCAATTGTAGTTTATGCAGATATTGAATCTCTTTTAATACCAATTTCGGGACCTGCTCCGAATCCGTCAATATCTTGGAATAAAGCCGTACACGAGCATCGTTCATTTTCTGTTTCACTTCTGGTCAAGTCTAATATGTTCCATTTAAAACCGTTTGTTTATACGGGAGAAGACTGTATGCTAGTTTTTTTAGAAAAACTTGAATCTATAGTTGCTGAAGCCGATAAAATATATAATAATCCTCTTCCGATGGAAGAAATGAGTGAAAGGGATAAAATAATCTTTTATTCTGCTAAAGACTGCATATTGTGTCAATACCCTTTAGATGAACACGATCGAGTGTGTCATCACTGTCACATGACAGGAAATTTTATTGGACCAGCACATAATGCGTGTAATTTAAGAGCAAAAAAGCCTGATTTTATACCCGTTTTCATGCACAACTTACAAGGCTATGATTCTCATTTTATAATCCCTTTCTTGGGTCGATGTGAAAAGTTTCATGTAATTCCTAGCAATACTGAAAAATATATAAGTTTTAGCATAAAATTTAAAGGATGTAGAACAAAAATACGATTTGTTGACTCGTTTAAATTCCTTTCATCAAGTTTGGATACATTAGTGAACAATTTTAAAAATCAATCAAAATACTGAAATTTTTCCGAATATATAGGCTGCTATAATTAATGATGAAAACGAAATTAAATTGCTAACTAGAAAGGGTGTCTTTCCTTACAATTATTTTAATTCTTTTGAATGTCTAAATGAAACAAAACTACCTTCTAAAAATTCATTTTTGATGATTTAACAAAAACATCCATAAGCGATGCGGACTATGAGCATGCAAAAAATGTTGTGGAAATGTTTAAAATCCAAACGTTAAAAGATCATGCAGAATTATATGTAAAAACAGATCTAATTCTGTTGTGCGAAGTTTTCGAAACCTTCCGACTTCTCTGTCAACAAATTTATCAACTTGATCCCGCATGGTTTTTTACTTTGCCTCAGTTATCATGGAATGCAATGTTGAAATATACAAAAATAAAATTAGATGTAATAAAAGATATTGACATAGTACAGTTTTTCGAAAAGGTTATAAGGGGAGGTATTTGCCAAGTCGTTTCTCGATATGCCAAAGCTAACAACAAATATTTAGATGAGTATGATTCTACTAAACCTAGTAATTATTTATTATATGTAGAAGTTAACAATCTTTACGGTTATGCCATGAAACTTCCTCTACCGTATGCCGAATTTGAGTGGACTGCTGAAAAATTAAATGTCCTAGATCTAGAAAACGATTCAGAAATCGGTTATGTGTTTGATGTTGACATTGAATACCCTATAGAAATTCATGATAAACATTCTCAACTACCTTTTTTACCTGAAAAGAATAATCCACCTAATACTAAAACTGCTAAACTATTAACAACATTGTTACCCAAAACACGCCATATAGTACATTATATCAATTTAAAAAAGGCTTTACAACTGGGGGTAAAAAATTCAAAAATTTACAGAGTATTAAAGTTTAAACAAAAGAATTGGTTGGCACCATATATAGAAATTAATTCAAAGATGAGAGCATCAGCAAAAAATACTTTCGAGTCTGATTTTTACAAATTAATGAATAACAGTTGCTTCGGCAAGTTTATGGTAAACGTGCGTAACAGAATTGATTTAAAAATAGTAACAAATGAAAAATCATTATTCCGACAAGTTAATAAATCAAATTTCAAAGGCAGGATTATATTTGCAGATAATGTTACAGCAGTTGAATTGGAAAAAGAAAGCATTATTTTTGATAAACCTTTGTATGTAGGATTCGCAGTGATAGACTTGAGCAAAGTTTTGATGTATCATTACCATTACAATGTTTTCTTAAAAAAACATGGTATAGAAAATGTTACTTTGTGTTATACTGATACCGATTCATTTTTATACAATATTAGGACTGAAGATATTTATTCTGATATATCTGGAGAGTTACAAAATTATTTTGATACAAGCAATTTTCCTGCTACTCATTTCTTTTATTCTGAAAAAAACAAAAAAGTTGTTGGTCTGTTGAAAGATGAAACTTTTGGAGATCCTATTGCGGAATTTGTTGGGTTGAGACCTAAAATGTATTCTTACATAACAAACAATGATATAACGGTCAAAAAGTCGAAGGGCATTAAAAAATCAGCTGTCAACGATTTTACTTTTAACGATTACTTAAATACACTTAAAGAGAGTAAAAGTCTATATTCATCGTTTTAAACGATGATTCAATCTAAAAAACATAACGTTCAAACCTCACTAATAAATAAAAAGTCTTTATGCTCGTTTGATGACAAAAGGCGAACATTAAGCGATGAAGTGCCAACACTCCCTTATGGTCACTATAGTCTTAATGAATAAAAAACAACCATTAAATGTAATTGCTATTGTAATGTACTTTTTAAATTAATTTAATGTCTACTTGTTAAAGGCATAGGTTAAAAAACAACAACAATTTGTAAATGCTAAATTTATTTCAAATGTAAAGTAACAATAAATATATACAATACAAAGATTTTGTAAAAAAGAAATATAAATAAATGTATATTATAACAGTAAGTGTTTTTTATTATGTAATATCCTTCCTGTTAATCCATGTTCTTTCTTCTAACCCCAGCCACTTAACATATAATTTATTTCCTTTTTTTTTTTAAACTTTTGTACAAGGTAAACATCTGGATATTTCACTTTTTGTAGCTCTTCTTCGTAAAATGCGCCGCTTATTGGTTGCCCTTTCAGATCTTCCAATAAATAAGTGTAAGGATATGTCTTCTGAATCTTGGCTATTTTAAAAATTTCACTTGACCAATTTGATAAATAACCTTTTGAAAATATAGATTTTTGTTTAGATATTCTGACAAAATCACCTTCTTTAAATTTCTGCTTTCGTACTACTCTTCTAATCGGCAAGGAATAGACATTATTTTGCAAATATTTCTCTGCTTTTTTATTAAGAGCATCGATCGGTCTCATACCTATAGTCCTATGGAATGATGAATTATACTCTTGTAAAATTTGAGGTAGGATATTTAAAAATTTGTAATTTCCTTGCATGCTGAAGGCTTTCCACATTTTCCCTTTCAATGTTCTATTAAACCTTTCTACAATGGAAGCTTTCATATTAGAAAATGTTGAATAATGATTAACACCATATTGTTTCATAAGAGATTTAAACTTGGAATTGTAAAATTCCTTTCCTTGATCACTCTGAATATTTTTTGGAGTTTGCCCACTCGAATGAAAAATACTCTCCATTGCTTTAGTCACATTGTCCGCAGATTCAGCTACGTTTGTTATTCTCTTACCAAGAGAGTCGTATATACCTTCAACCACGGTTAAAGCAACGCTGTTTAAAAATTCTATTGTAACAACATCATATTTATTTATAGGTGGTGCAAAGTTGACAAGTCTTTTCCTATTTCCATCAATCCAATTACCAGGCCAGTTTTTTAAATCAGTGTAGGTAAGCGCTAGAGTATCACAATACAATTTATTAGCAGCATCATGAGCTGCGATTGGGTTTGCAACATTGATTATTCTTAAATTACGTGCATCGATGTCCTTTACTGACTTTAATGTGCTAAACGGAAAATACTGTTTTTTATACTTGGAATGTTTTAATGACATATGGGATCCGAACTTGTTTATAGTCATGTTTATACTAAACTTGAATAACCTAGTCTTTAATATATAATATTTTCTTCTCGTAGCTCTTCAATCAATGACTCTATTTCGTTATGATGTCCTTTATGTCCCGCATAAGTGGAAGCCATTAACAGCTTTAGACGATCTACTAGCTCGTTAGGATCCTTCCAATACTCGTACAGAGGTTTATCTGCTCTCATAAGACCAGTACCTCTTTTATAAGAACGTAGAGAAGTTAGCCTGCTAGAAGCTGAAGAAGGGGGTCGGAGTTTTAAATTTTTTGGAGGAAATAGCACAGATATTATATTCTTATATTTCTCTGATCTCCTCGCGCGGGTCTCATTACCGCGTATGGGGAGCGTCCCACGGGTGGCGGATGTGGGGATGGTCGGTGGAAATTCCTAGGAAGTTCCTCCCGGCTAAGTCCGTAGGACTCGCTGACAACACTGAGAGCGGCCCCCCAGGCTTGCTGGAGGGTGTGACGTAGGTTTGAACGCCCTACTCACATTTTTTTAGTTCACCCAACACCACAAAAAAGTCATGGATCTCCCTAAAGTAAAACGCTCATTATCCGGAGGTAAACTAGTCCCCCGTTCGGGTCTCCGGGTGGGGACTGCTTTAGGGGATTCATGCCGCAAGTTGAAAAATATATATCTAAGCATAGGGACGTGGAACGTAAGAAGTTTAAATACAGCGGGTGGGTTAAAATCGGTCGCGAATGAGGAAATAGGGTATAGATTAGATATAGTGGTGCTGCAAGAGGTCCGCTGGCCAGGGGAGGGTTCGTTGAGGGAAGGGAAGTACACTTTGTGGTACGGTGGGAGCGGAAACTATTGTTTAGGCACCGGATTTCTGATTAGAAATAGGTTACTTTCCGCGTTGAAGGACATTCGATTTTACGGAGATAGGTTATCGGTAGCTATATTTCAGGGTCGGTGGTTTAAAATCGCGTTGATCAATATACACGCACCTACTAAAGATAGTGACGATGAAGTTAAATGTGAATTTTATGAAAAACTTGAATCGATTTATGACAAACTACCGCGAGGCTACATAAAAATTATTCTGGGAGACGCAAATGCAAAGGTAGGGAGGGAACAAGTATATTATCCTACGATCGGTAGAGAAAGTTTACATGAATATAGTAATGATAACGGAATACGACTAATAAATTTTGCCACCTCGAAAAACCTAATAATCAAAAGTACTACTTTTAAACATAAAGATATACATAAATATACTTGGACGTCTCCGGATTCGCAAACCCGTAATCAAATTGATCACGTCTTGGTTCAACGTAGGTGGCAAAATAGCGTAATTAATATTCGATCATATCGTGGGGCCGAATGCGGGTCGGATCATGAACTAGTAATCGCGAAAATTCGCCAGAGACTTATAATACATAGGAAAAATGAGGCTGGTTTTAATTATGATAATTATTATTTGGAGAAGTTAAAAATTCCGACGGTTAGAAAACAATTCGAACTGGAAGTCAAAAATAGGTTTGAGGCGTTGGAATCGTCTGACGAGGATAACGAAGACATTGATTAGTTGTGGGAAGGTATCAGGGATAGTATTAAAGAGGTCGGTAACTCTTGTCTTGGAAAAAGGGAAAATAAAAATAAACCTTGGTTCGATGATGAATGTATTAACATGTGCGACAAAAGAAAAGCTGCTAAATTAGAAGCGTTAAATATTCCTAACGAAATCAATCTTGCTAACTTTCGAGCATCAAGAAAAGAAACAACTAAACTGCTAAAATTCAAAAAGCGAGAATATCTCAAAAATAAAATAATAGCGATCGAAAGTAACAAAATCGAGAATAACGTTAAAGCCATGTACGAAGGCATAAACAGAATTCGTAAACGGTCGGGCCCGGTTACAACTGGAATTAGGGATGAAAATAACAATATCTTGGCCGATCCGGTAGACATCTTAAGACGGTTCAAGGATTATTTCGATAGTATTTTAAATACGGAAAATAATAATCTATCTTCCTCTTCGGAATACCAGAGTGCTGAACCGTTAGTAGTAGAACCGAGTAAAGAGGAGGTTGAAATAGCCATTGGAAAATTAAAATCTCATAAAGCAGCGGGAACAGATAATGTCCCTAGCGAACTAATCAAGGCATGCGGGGAAGCTGGGATATCAAAAATATTTCTTTTGGTTAAGAAGATCTGGGAACAAGAAAAGATACCCGAAGAGTGGAAAGAGTCTATTCTCATTCCGATTCACAAAAAGGGATCAAAAACGGATTGCAATAACTATCGCGGAATCTCACTCCTTCCGGTTTGCTATAAAATATTTACGTTAATCCTAACTAGTCGAATCACTGAATACGCCGAGGAAATTATCGGAGAATATCAATGTGGTTTCAGGCAAAACCGATCAACCGTAGACCAAATATTCTCTCTTAGCCAAATATTATAGAAAAAATTAGAATATAACGGAATCGTACATCAGCTTTTTATCGATTTCAAAAAGGCATATGACTCTATTAACCGCCAAAAGTTGTATAACATTCTGGTCGAGCAGGGAATACCAAAAAAATTAGTAAACTTAGTAAAAATGTGTATGACTGAAACGTTCGATAAAGTTAGAATCGGTAATTATTTTTCTGAGAAGTTCGAGGTCCGCTCTGGTTTGAAACAAGGAGATTCTCTCTCACCTGTTTTATTTAATTTAGCACTGGAATATGCCATTAGGGAGGTGACACGTACCGGAAAGGGTTTGAATTTGGGAGGGAATATACCCGTGCTCGGATATGCCGATGATTTGGTATTGCTTGGGGAGGACGTGGAAACCATAGAAATAAACCCAAAAACGTTGATGAAAGCCGGACAAGAACTTGGACTGGAAATGAGTACGGATAAGACAAAATATATGGTTAGTCGTAGAAGTGGTGAGGATTTCGCTGATATCAATGTAGGGGGGGTATACGTTTGAACAGGTAGAGAAATTTAGATATTTAGGGGCGATGGTAACTAGAAAAAACGAAATCGATGAGGAAATTAAGGCTAGATTAAAAGCCGGTAATGCTTGCTACTTTTCAGTCGCGAAATTGCTTAGCTCCCGCCTTCTGTCCCAAAACTTAAAAATTAGGATTTACAAAACTATTATTCTTCCAACGGTCGTTTACGGATGCGAAACTTGGCCGCTGACATTGAGGGATCAGCAACGGCTTAGAGTTTTTGAAAATAAAGTACTGCGTAAAATATTTGGACCGAAGAGGGATGAAATAACCGGAGAATTTAGACGCTTACACAACGCCGAACTGAGTGAACTTTACCCAGTAAATATAATTGACGTGATTGCAGCAAGACGAATAAAATGGGCGTGTAAAATTGCAAAACTTGGCTGTGAACGTATTCCGAAAAGATTAATAAGCGCGGTGCCGAATGGGAAACGTCCGAGGGGCAGGCCAAGACGGAGGTGGGAGGATTGCGTTAGGGCGGATCTATCGACGTTAGGTCTGGAAGATGGATGGAGGTGTGCAGGGAGCGATTGGTGGTGTCGGCATCGAACCTTCGGGTTCGTTAAGCCTTTATTATTATTATTATTTCTCTGATCTGGATCCGACAACACTCTGTTCCTCACTATAACCTCTTTTGTGAGCATTTGTTGAGAGTAAAATATGTTTGTAATTTTCCAAATCGGACTCGGTATAATCTTAAGGATTTTTTAAGTAGAGGAGCTGAAGCAATCCCGGTGTCCCTTCATAAACGATGTCGTTAATCGCTATATCGTCACTGTTTGGAAAAAGTTGAACGTTTTCCGAGTCACCAATGGCCAATCCTCCTGAAGGCATAACTCTAATGCCGTAGCGAGAGTCGTGTGCCTTATGAACTTTCATCAACTTATCCAGGTATTCTCTTTGCAGGTTTTCAAAAGCGGCGAGATGCTCTTTCATTTCAGCTTCTCCCTTTGGAGTTTTGACATATTCTTTGACCTGTTCTGATACTGGATCATCTGCCTCATACTCGCTCTCATACTCTTTAACGGGGAAGTGGGATAACGGTGTTTGCACAGTACTCGGATCATCGGAAGAAATTGTTGGAGTTCTTTCATAGTGAGGTGTTGTTTTTGGGAATAATGTTGATTTTCGATAAATACTAGCAGGCTCTATCTGGCTTTTAGCAGGTGATTCATTCCACACATCTCTCCTTTTTACTTTTTTATGTGTAGGTTCCGATTTGATCTATTTGCTCACTTGTACTGATTGTTTAATGTCTTCTAGAGGTTGAAGCACGGGTGCAAACAATTCTTGACGACCCTTTTCAACGTCCTGTAGACTACGCTTCAATGCTCGAAATTTGTTTTTCAAAATTTCACGAGTGACTTTCTGGTCCATGATTGTTAATGATAATTACTGCCGGGATCGCTCTTTATATATCTACAATGTATGTGTCAATTCCTTTTCTAAAACGTCCATTGTTCAGGTCTCTACTTTTGTCAATAACGAGATAGCCAAAAGGTTCTTTCCAACATAATGAGCACATGTCTTTAAAAACGTATTACTTACTTTAAAAAGTAAAACTTAAATCAGGTGTGCTTACGTGTTCATCATAAATATGTTTTAAATTTAATTCATCTTGAGAAAATACTATTAAAAAATTAAAATTACACCTGATGAGATGTCTCGGGATACAAACACAACTTTGTGTTAAATAAAAGCAATCGAGGTTCATATGACGGCCATAACTAAAATATCGTTTGATTATATCCTGATTTTCCTTGGTGACATCATCAAATATACAGACCGAATTGGATTCGACTTCTTGAGGCAGTTCCTTTGCATCTTCAAAGTAGTATAATCCTATTTCAGGAACTAGATTTATAACACTTTTTAAATACTGGTATTTAGGCTGATGTAAGGTTTTACCAAAAAGATACACATTTTTAAATTTTAAACCGTTAGGGTTTAATAAGAGTCCAATCATAATATTGGTCTTTCCACATCCACTCGGACCACGTATCGACGCTCGGATAGTGTTTGGTAATAATGAACTATGTCTATCCTCCGATTCTCCTTCAACTGGGCTAAAGTTGGTAGTAGAGAAAGATTGTACTTGTTTAACTAATTTCATTCTGAATGCAAACCATTTCCATTTTCCACCCTATATATACCTCTGTTTTTCATTTACTGAGTACAGTATGAGGCATAAGGCTCGCAAAGGAAGAGGTTTACTGAACAGTCTTATAAATAAGTTGCCGATTGAATTGCACCTTCCGGGATATCAGTATTGCGGACCGGGTACGAAACTAGAAAAGCGCTTACTTGCAGGTGATAGAGGAATAAACGAGCTTGATAGAGCGTGTAAAGAACACGATATAGTTTATAGCATAAATAAGGATATGAATAGTCGTAAACAAGCGGACAAGATTCTAGCTGATAATGCTTGGAAACGAGTTAAAGCTCCGGATTCATCATGGGGAGAAAAAGCCGCAGCTTGGTTAGTTACCAATGCCATGAAAGCGAAAGTAAAAATTGGTGCAGGTTTAAAAAAGAAAAAGAAGATTAGTTTCTCAGAGTTGGTTAAATCCTCAAAAGTGGATGACGGATCATCTATTCTGAGAGCATCAAAAGTGGCATATAAAAAGGCTAAAATGAACTTGCGCGGCAAGACGAAACCATTGCCGCCTAGGGTTCTCCCGCTGCCAAAGGAGATGGGATTTCTCCAATTTCTCGAGCCGCTGATGGCAGGACTTTTCGCCGTGGGATCTTTGGCAGGAGGAGTCGCGAGTGTAGCGAAAGCCATAAATGAGGCTAAAGAAGCCAAGCTAAAATTGGATGAGCAAAAGAGGCATAATTTGGCTATGGAAGGTCAGAAAGTTGGTAACGGACTTTATTTGAAACCGTATAAGAATGGTTATGGCCTGTTTATAACTCAACAAAAAAAGTCTAAAAAAATATGACTACCAAATAAACCATTGACCGATATTGAATTAAATCATTTAGCTAAAGATTTAAATGTTCCAAATTTTCGTGGAGGGTTTATGATTGATAATCTACCAAAATATTAAAAAAAAACATGAGTCGGCTATTGTAAATTTAAATACAAGTTTAGAACCTGGTTCTCATTGGGTCTGTTATGTAAAAAAAGGTAATGTTGTGAAATACTTTGATTCGTTTGGAAATTTAAAACCACCACCACAACTACTTAACTATTTTAAAGGTTTAAAAATAACTTACAATAGACGACGTTATCAAAAATGGAATACTCCGATTTGTGGGCATCTCTGCTTAAAGTATTTAGCCGAGGTTTCTCATAAATTTTGATCATTCAATAATCATGAGCTATACAGTAACGTTTACAGGCAATTCTAGCATCCTTCATGCAAACTTTTTACCGCCGCTAGAATTAGAGTCTAATTATACCATCGGGTTATTATCTTTTGACACATATAATACTATTCCTAATATTAGGAAGGATGTTAACGATAAGTTTTATTTTGGAAATCTGTCAATCCAGATTCCAGAAGGATCATATGATATTGATTCTTTAGATTCCTTTCTTCGTGAAGAAATTAACCACCTTGATCCCGCAGCAGGGTTGATACTGCGGGTGAATCAGAGTACCTTAAAGTCGGAACTTAGAACAACTAGGCCAATATATTTCAATTTTCCTGATAAGCCGCATTCCATCGGTCCACTACTGGGTTTTACCCGTCCGAATCATGTCATTAACCCAGCGCATCGATATACTGAGTCAGACGACATTGTGAACATTCTTAGTGTAAATACTATTTCGGTTCATTGTTATATCGAGTCGGGATCTTATGTGAATGGAGATCCGGAACTTAGTATTCACCAGTTCTTTCCAGCAGTGGAACCAGGATATAAGATAATAGAAATCCCAAATCCTGTCATTTACTTTCCTACTAACGTGAGGACTGTTGACAATATTACTGTACGCTTAGTAGATCAGAACGGCGAGCTTATTGATTTTAGAGGAGAAACAATTACTATAAGATTACATTTAAAGAAAAATGGGGATTGATTTTACCACAGAGAGCCGGGACCGAAATCTAGCTGGTTATAAAAGGAGACGTCAAACCCCATTGAGATTTAGTAAACCCAAATCATTGAGACCGTTAACACCTGCAAACGTTAAGTTTTTAAAACAGTGTGGTTTCGGTTAAAAATAAAAACATGAATAATATACTAAACATCACATCAGACGTGAAATTTGATGATTCCCTTACACAATGTCAATATCATTCACATCAGCCGTATGCGGGGAACACCTTTAACAAGTCTGATGAAATCAGAATACCTGTTCATCAACAAGATGTCTACACATTCCCTTCATTAAGTTTTGTTTATTTGGAAGGTCGAATTTTAAAAAAAGACGTTACTCCAAGAACTACTTCTAAATTGACTAATAACGCATTTGCGTTTTTGTTTGATGAGATCAGATATGAATTGAACGGCATTGAAGTTGATAGAGTGAGAAACCCTGGAATAACTACAACGCTTAAAGGTCAGGTATCGTTTTCATCTCATCAAGTAAAAGGACTAGAAAATGCAGGATGGATAATTCCAGGTGCCGATAAAACTCTTTCTTTAAATAAAAACGGTTTTTTTAGTGCATGCCTGCCACTGGATATTCTATTGGGAATATGTGAGGACTATCGAAAAATATTAATTGATCTTAAACAAGAACTCGTTTTAATCCGATCGAGTACAGACTTGAACTGTGTGAAGGGTAATGACGATGTACAAATAAAATTAGATAAAGTAGTTTGGAGGATGCCTCATGTTCGTGTTTCTGATCAAGAACGGTTGAGGTTGTTGAAAATGGTTGAGAAAAACAAGGTCATTTCTATTCCGTTCAAATCATGGGATCTTTACGAATACCCTAATTTACCTGCGACACAGCAAGAAAATTGGACAGTCAAAACATCGACAAATTTAGAAAAGCCGCGGTATGTTATTATCGCATTCCAGACTGATCGAAACAGAAACGCTACCCAAGATAGCAGTCAGTTTGATACCTGTAAATTGAAAAATTTGAAACTCTATCTGAATAGCGAACAATATCCTTATGATGATTTGAATTTAGATTTCGCTCAAGGAAAAGTGGCTCTTCTCTACAAAATGTATAACGAGTTTCAAACGAGTTATTATGGTAATCGACATTCTCAACCTTTGCTATCACGATCTGAATTTGAGACCCTCGCACCCATAGTCGTTATAGATTGTTCTAAGCAATCTGAAGCGATAAAAAGTACGACTATTGATATTCGCGTGCAACTAGAGGCGAGTGAAAACTTCCCGGCTAATACTAAGGCATACTGTCTCATTATTCATGACAACATTGAAGAATATGAAGCGGGAACCGGTTTGGTCCGTAAAATGTACTAATGCTGCACATATATAATTAGTCCTTTACTCCACTAGTGTCACTTCACTGTTAGACTTTGACTAAACCAAAAGATGCGTTCGGCGGTCATAGATTTTAAGGGCTATCGCACGGCTTCTAACTCATTAATTGTTAAAGAATATAGTATTGTGTCAGTCAGCCACGGTTCCTCATGGCATTGGTTTTTTAAACCACCTCAAGATGCTGAAGAAGTGTCAGTCATAGGCGAATCTTTGGGTAAAAAAGCATATTCATGGATTGGAATGGGACTATGGCGATGTACAATATGAAGATATGAAGTATATTTTATCATATGTTACAGAAGACTATGATATATTATGGGGAAAGGGAATGGAAAAGTACAAGTTTATAGAAGAACTTATTAATAAACCAGTCTACGATCTTCATGATTTCGGCTGTCCAAACTTGAAACAGTTAGATAATGACCAGATGGCTTGTCATTTTCATTTAAACACTTCCTTTGTTTGTTCTTTAAATCAAGCGCATCGTTTGGCTGTTTGGGTTGGAAAAAAATTCTGAAGCAGTAAATTTAAAAAAAGAAGAAATAAGAAGGAAAACATTTTACAACATTGGATCACATCATCATCTGGTCTCATATGCCGGATTTATTCGAGGGGTCAAGGATAGAGTTAGATGTGTATACTGCGGACTGGTATTTGACAGCAACTCATTAGTCAACCCTCTCAGGTACCATAAGAAAAACAGTCCACAGTGTTTGTGGTTTGAGGAGGAGGAGAATTTATAAATAGCTCCTAGGAAAAACCTGTATCAGTATGATGGATAGAATGGAGTCAGCTATACGCCGTTTGGGAGAGGAAGGTATCGAAACTCTATCTACTGAAGAATTGAGAGTTTTACCTCGATCACTACTTTTGTACCTTTTTGACTACACCTTAGACTACATCTGGGATAACTTTTTTTTTTTTTTTTTTTTGGCCCCAAGACTTGCAATCACAAGTCCTATTTCGCCAAAGCAAAACAATATTGTTCATCAGTACATTAAAAAATTATCTAATGATGTAACTAACTGGGATAACTTACCTGAGGAATGGCAAGAGGACGAGGAATTTATCCAGGAACGAAGACTCTCATACCTCAATGAATATATAAATTATTAATTGTATCATTATTATATCTATTCCATGTTTTACTTCAAATAAACCATGTTTATAAAAAAATATTCTTTCTTTTTTACCTTTATTCTCCTTCTTACTTGGGGTAGTAGATAAAAAAAAAATGTATAGAGATAAAAACTTTTTATTGAGCAAAAATTACAATTTAAGTGGGTATTATTACATATTTCTTGAGCTCATTTAAATTATAAAAGAGAGTATTAGTATTAATATTAAAATCCATTGAACTAGATTCCACAGGCTCAGTTAGTTGACCTTCTTCATGTTTCTTATAGAGTTCAACCATCTTGGTTATCAAATCCAGTGAGCCATTGATATTCTTAACGTCCCTATAAAGTTTTGACGCATCATTTCTGGTGAAACATGCCGAAGGTGTGCTCAGCTGAAGGGTTGATGGACTCTGGTTAAACATTGAAAAACAAACAACAACCTGTTCTATTTTCATGATCCTGTTCCTCCCCATCTTGGAAAATGAGCAAAATACATTTTTACATCTTACTCGTCTTCAACCTCCACTTTCTTGGCCCTGCTTTGCAATAGAGACAACATTCTTGGAACTTGGTCGGCGATGAAATTCCATTCCTCTGTATCCATATACACTGCATTTTTTTTGTCAATGATGGCGACAGTGGGGACGAAATCGCAAAGACCGACTCGGGCTAGTTTAGTACTAGTGATGGGGTAATCGGTAACCAGTTCCAATCGTCGCGGTCCAAACATCTTGCAAGGCTTCAACGTTTAGACTAAAAGGTTTAACAGAGGGGTGGGGATAGATGGATTTTTTCTATTTTTTTTATTAGTTGATTAATTTCGTTTCTTTTTATTTCATCTAAAACGATTTGGTTTTTTAAATGGCTAATCTCTTGAATAAAACGTTTAAATTTCTTACGCATTTCAGCAACATCCACAGCTGTTTTCTTTTTTATCACAACCTTCATCTATTATTAATGGTAGCTTCTCTAATTGTTCCAAATACTCAATAAACGGACAATATTTAGACCATTTCTTGTGATCTTCAAAGGGATCATCATGTTCCATCCATTCGTATAATATCACGCCGCACAGTGGTTGAAAGGCGGAAAAAACCCATTTTTTGAAGGTATTGGAATATTCTTTTTCTTTTCAATATTAATTAATAGAATAGTTACCTGACACATTCCATCAATTTATTAGGATGTATTCTGATTTTTAAACTTGTTAGGACTCTTTGAAAATCGATCATTGAAAAAGTTTATTATTCAACGGGAAATTTATAGCACTAAAATAATTTTTACAACTCGCATTTTTTGTTTCTTATAGCGATTTTCTTTCATAATCATGAAAAGCGATCTCACATATTACACTAGCATAAAAATGATGCTATTTGGTCTATGTTTTAACCCAGAAATAAAATCCCGAATAAATGCAATAAAATTAAGACAAACAATTTTTTTGGTAATCCATATTTTTCAAGCGCAGCCTAGCGCAGTTTTAAAATCCATTTTTTTAAGAAAAAGATACATTCGAGTAAAGATTAAAACATATTCTAGCTGCGTCCACCTGCGTCTGTACATGTGGGATTTTTTTTTTATTGAAATACCTAAGCTATTTCGTGCAGTTTATTCGCTATGGAGCTTGTGCTTCGAATTAGGATATTACTAATCGTTTAGTAAAACATCATGCCTTACTTATCAGGTCTGTAGCATCATTTATAAAGTCAGTCTGAATCGTTGTTAGGTCGATAATAAATCAACTTTTTCACCTACCGTGATTTTAGAATGAATTTGGAAATTATTAATAAGTTTATTAACATGACCTCCGATAACTTAAAGGCTTCGGCACTTTTCATTTTAAGCATCCATTTGTTTTTAGAAGATTGGTATTAAAAAAAAGGTTCAGCTAAGCGTGAACAAGGGAACTAAATTATCACTAGATAGAGTTTCAGTTATTAAACCTATATTGAACAGTCAATCCCACCATCTCCTATCAAAATTATATTAAAGTCGGATGATCCCAATCTTATATTTTAATATGATATACATTTAATAGTTAAGAATTAAAACATAACGACAAAAATAATTGATAGTTCCTATGTATGATTTTTTTTTTTTTACCTAACTTGAGTGTTTTCATGAAATAAAATTATATTGCAAGTACTATCAATGATATTACTAGCATAAAACAGCAAAAGTGTTTAAACTAGCCGATTTCGAGTCGAAAATTGATGTATAATTTTTTTTCTATTTTCCTTACACTGCCGGTTAACAACCGGTTAAGCGGGGCTCGAACCTATACATTTTATAGGAAATTCAATCGTAGTTATGATAATATCAACTTTATTTTTTTGCGGCTCACAGATCGGGTTTTACAAGGTTTTTTCCGAAAACAGTCGATTTTCAACCACTGTGCGCCGCAAAAAGGACAGCTTGTCCGATCTGATTTTTTTAAATAATAAAATCCTGCCGATGCTAGCTTAACAGCACTCACCGGTGAAGACCATCCAACAAATGTTGACAAACGATCATCCTCATACCTTAGGCTCCAACCTGTTCGCTTCCCCATCTTTAACTGAAAAAATTAATGGTGGGGAGATCGTAATAAGGCAAGTTATTCAACTGTGCTAAACCTGAATGAAACAGCTGAGACACACACCTGGAGATTAAAAAAAAAACCTATGAATAATTATCTCACACACCTACACCTGGGCGCCGCGCTGTTGCCACATCTATCCAACGTTCGTAACAACATTTATGAATGAAACAGCTGAGCAGTCATGCACCTCTAAATTAAATCGACTCTAGTAGCAGATCATGTGAGATCGTAATCGTAACAACAATTATGAATGAACTTGAATGAAACAGCTGAGTCATCAAATTAAATCATACACCTGCACCCCGCGCACAGCTGCCCCCGGGCACAGGTGCCCTACAACCCGAGGTCAACCGAATGTAAACAAAGCGATGTTGCCACATCTACTATCCAGCGTTGCCATGTTGCACATCTCACATCCATTGACCCCTTCAAGGTCAACCAACACCTCATAACACACCTCAAGGACACCCCCCTCACCCTAGAACAACA
Source organism: Aelia acuminata (assembly GCA_911387785.2). NCBI lineage: Eukaryota > Metazoa > Arthropoda > Insecta > Hemiptera > Pentatomidae > Aelia > Aelia acuminata. Next base: position 86,601,161 of record OU426980.1, on the reverse strand, counting down.
CCTCTCCCGCCCTAACAAGGACGGTCAATGACCTCAAGGTCACACATACTCTACTACCACACCCTCAAGGTCATTGCTCATGCTCAGCCCGCCAATGGCAACTACTCCTATAGTCTTCGTCTGTTATATGCTCCTGGGTTAAGCTATTGTAAAAACATTCTTTAGGGAGTAATACTGTTTCTAAATATTTTTCGGGGGCTGTCATGTAATCGTAAGGGAACACCCCCTTTCTCTTCAAAACCTCAACCTCCTCCCTTCTAAACAAGGATTTTATAGTAGGCGTATCCGGCACTATTTTTGCTAGGGAATTGAGGCTGTCGGATAAGAATCGGTATGAATCCACGAATCTTATTTTAAAATTACCGCTAACGTATTTCGAAAATGTTATATATTTTTCCTTAGAATTCGGGATCACATCGATTCTTTTTTCAACATACCCCAATTCCCTAACAAACAAATGACTATCGTACCCGGAAATATTATGTACAAATACAGGGAGGAACTTGGGGTTTTGGAATCTTAAATTGCAACTTGAATGTGCAGCCACTTCCCCGTTAAGTGACAATGGTCCCTAACTTTATCACCATTCATCAGAAGATTGCACATATAACAGACGGAGGACTGGTTAAACGCTTCCATCTCCGAATCAGTTAGGGGATTCATTTGAATATTTCTTTTATAAATATTTTCAATTTTGAGGGCAATGTCTTTCAAAGTACGTACAAAATGTGATGCGGCGTCTACACCTCTATAAATTATAGGATTCGAGCTAAGCGAATCATTGATATCTTTTAAGTTTCATCTTTTTTTATATAAATACAATATGAAATTAGTATATGTATTGCTTTCGTTTGTTTATATTTATTGTTCGGGTTCGGCTGGCATGATGACACTGGTTCGAGGTAGCACTCGAAATCTGCGTATGCAACATAGGGGACTTTGAGAGTTTTCTCAACATTTGTAAAATGAATAAAATTATTTTCCCCCGGCAATTCGATCCTCGCAGGTTTATTTTCAGAGCATTGAGCTAAATGCTCGGCGTATTTCTCCATGGAATAAAAATGGATGAAACATCTTTTACAAATATTTATTCTATGTTCATTATGTGTTATTTGTGATGTTACTAATTTATTAAAAATTGTTATATAAACGTAATGTTACACACCTTCTTTTTCTATCAGTAAAATGTCTCTATGATCATCTAATTCTCTTTTTACTATTTTTAATGGATATACATTATTTTTTTCATCAAGGCCAAAAACATTTATCGATATATTATTGGATGTTTCAAACATTTTTATTTCATGGAGTGGTGTATGGAAACTAATACAGGAAAAGTCATACCTATGCTGCATACCTTCATAATTTGAAACACGATAAGGGTCATTGTTTACAAACTTACTTAAAATAGAATATTTAAAACAATAGTTATCATAATTTTGGACATTGATACAAGCTTTCTTGTTGTCTATTTTAGCTGGTAATTGTATTTAAGTGCTACCTCTTAATGGTTTATATTGATTGACTTTTAATCTTAAGCCGTCGATAGCGTAGAGTCGCCAGCCGCTCTTCTTAAGTTCACATTCGCTTAGCTCGGTTTCTATCTTATTAAAAAAACTATCTATTATTTTATTTATATCTGTCTCTTATTTATATCTTAAAATTGCTGTGTTTGAAGTTTTAAAAGCGACGTCGATCGTTTCCCCTAACTGATTTACCATTATACAGTCTACCCATACGTTTACTTTTATTGCGTTATGCTGTCGGAGGGAATCGTTTATTTTATTAAAAGTGTGATTTCTAATACTGTTAAAAAACATAGGCATATCGTAATTTTCGTTGCTACGGATAAAATAGGACTTCAACCTCCCCCAAAAAGCTGTTTCATATTCGGTGAAACCTACATCATCGGGTTTAAGAGCTAACAGGTCCTGCCGTTGAGGTTCTCTTTTAAATTTTTTTAGAGGACGTTCATTTTTACAAAATTGTTGATGTCTAAAATAGCTGTGTATATTTGTGAAATTTGTTTGACAAAAACGGCAGGACCTGCTAAAATCAACTTTACACTTAATTTCATGCCTTAACCTAGCATCTTTTCGTGTAAACACCTGTCCGCATTTACTAGAAACAACATCACACTTCTTATTAAAATCATCGACTTCAGACAAGTGTTTACATGAAGGTTCGTGTCTTAAACGGTCACTCTTTCTATTAAACGATTTCCCGCAATATGAAAAAATAAAATTTATATTGCGGGAAAATTCTTGAGTTCGTGTGGAATCCCCACAAACAGCCTCGTGTCGTAAACGATGACATGATTTTGTAAAAACTTTTCCACATTTACCACAGACGCTTGAGGCTGCTGGAGTGAATTCCTGACTATAAAAGCAGGTTAATTCGTGCGCCATACATTCACGGTGACTAGCAAACACCATCCTACAATTTGCACATTGACGTGAGGAAGATTCCATTTTTTTTGGTATTAAAGTAATTCACTTTAAATAAATTTAAATTTAAGAAAAATATAAACAAAAAGTAACTCATATAAACGAAAAAAAAGCCTTTAATTAAACAAAAAATTAACTTTATAGAATGAAAAAAAAAATTAAATAATTATATAAACAAAAAATAATATCAGACAACTTTAATTAAACTAAAATTTACTTGAATATAAACGAAAAGTAACACTTCAAAAAAAAAAATAAACACAAAAATACCTTCTTAATAAACAAAAAAAATAAATGTATGAAACTTGACCAACTAAATAAATGTACATACATGTTCGGCGCAACAACTCGTCACCGAGTCCGGGCCGCCTCAAGTAGTCTCCGCCAGTTGGCTCTATCCCGTGCAGCCGCCTTCCAGTCCAGCACGCCGAGAAGAGTCCTAGCATCTTCAGCCACACCATCCATCCACCTTACGTTCGGCCGTCCCACTCTTCTCGTTCCTACAATCTCCTCCTTAATTACTTTTTTCGGGATCTCGCCATCATCCATTCTGACCAAATGGCCAGCCCATCGAAGTCTTCCCAATTTAATGACTTTGGAGATCTCGTTTTCTTGAAAGAGCTCATACAGTTCCAGGTTCTTTCTTCTTCTCCATGTCTCGCCTATTTTGATGGGTCCATATATCCTCCTCAATATCCCCCTTTCGAACACCAAGAGCCGCTTTTCATCCGCCTTCTTAATGGCCCAGGCCTCCGAGCCGTAAGTTAGTACTGGGCGGACTATTGTCTTGTACAGACTTATTTTGGTCTTCCTTGAAAGATAACGATTTTTGAAGTTTCTGTATAAGCTGTAGTAGCACCTGTTGGCGGTTATTATCCTACGTTTAATTTCTTGGGAGACATCGTTTTGGGAGTTTATTTCACTTCCCAGGTAGACGAAGTTGTTGACCACCTGGAATCTGTACTGACCTACCTCAAAGTACTCTTCGGTATTGTTTCCTAGCCCTCCAACCTGCATATACTTTGTTTTCTGCTGGTTTACTTTTAAACCGAATTTTCTTGCAGCTTTCTCGAGGGCAAGAAATGCTTCCCTTAGGGCTCCTTTGGACCTGGCCATTATGTCCAGGTCGTCAGCATATCCCAGCAACTGCACCAGTCTGTTGAACAAGGTTCCCCCAACCAGAATTCCTGATCCCCTGACAGCTCCCTCTGCGGCCAGGTTGAAGAGCAGGCATGCGAGCGCATCTCCCTGTCTCACTCCGTTGTCTGTGAAGAACTCCTCCGATACATCGGCTCCGATGCGTACCACACACTTTGAATTCCTCATGGTCATTTTTACCAGCCTTGTCAGCTTTTTAGATATTCCCATTTCCTCAAGAATCTGGTAGAGCTCCATCCGATCCACACTGTCGTACGCGGCCTCGAAGTCGACAAAGAGGAGGTGAGTCGTGATCCGGTATTCCTTACACTTTTCTAATAACATTCTTAGTGTGAAGAGCTGGTCTATAGTTGACCTACCTCTTCTAAATCCCGCCTGGTAGTTCCCCAATTGTCTTTCCGCCAAGGGGGACAGCCGATCAAAGAGAATGCTTGATAGAATCTTGTATGCGCATGACAGGAGTGCGATACCTCGATAGTTTTCGCAGTCAGACTGGTCTCCTTTCTTATGTATGGGGCACATTATGGCTTTTGCCCAGTCCTCTGGCATACGCTCCTGTTCCCAGATCGTCACTATCATGTTGTGAAGTTCTTTTCTTAGCTCCTCCCCACCATATTTCAAGAGTTCTGGCTGGATCTCGTCTATCCCAGGTGCTTTGTTATTCCTTAGCTTCCTGATGGCTTCCTCTATCTCATCCTCGTCAGGGGGCTCAGAGTCCTCAACGGGAGCTTGTTCCTCTTCTTCTTCTGGGCTTATATTTAAACAGTCTGCTCTGTTAAGTGCCGTCTCCATCTTCTGAGTATACCCTCTTTTTCTGTGAGGAGGTGGCCAGCCTCATCCTTACAGCATGTAACTTTTGGTTTGGCACGTCTGCCTTCATTGATTCTTTGGAAGAAGAGTCTGCATTCATTAGCACTACGTAGGTTCTCGATTTCCCCCATCCGCTTGTTTTCCCATTCTCTTTTCTTTCTTTGGTGCAGCCGTTTCTCAGCCCTTCTCTTCTCGCGATAGGTCTCATCCGTGTTCCTAGTGTGCCTTTGAACTCTTTTGTTATATGCCTTATTCTTTCCTTCGGTAGCTCGAAGGCACTCTTCGTCAAACCATGGAGACCTTTGTATCTTTGGTCTGGGTCCCAGTGCTTCCTCTGCTGCTGCTTTGATGGAATTAGAAATTCCCTTCCACTGTTCATCAATGCTGGGGCCTGCTCTCTGTAGTTCTCCGTAAGCTTCTCTGTGAGTTTTCTCTGATACTCCTCCTGGTGTTCTGGTTCCTTTAGTTTCCTAGTGTTGAACATCCTCTTGATCTGTTTCCTGGGAGCTTTATTGAAATTTTGATCGGATTCTCGCAATGCTAAGGTAGTGGTCAGTATCCATGTTGGCTCCTCTATATGTTCTGTTGCTTACAAGGTCAGATTTGTACCTGGAGCTTATGAGTATATGGTCTATTTGGTTGGCCACTTTTCCATCTGGTGATCTCCAAGTTTGTTTATGTATGTTTCTTCTTTGGCGCAGCGTACTTCCCACACTAAGTCCGTGCTCGGCCGCAAAGCTTACTAGACGGTGCCCATTGTCGTTGCATGTTTCGTGTAAACTGTATTTTCCGATAATGGGTTGGTATGCCTGTTCTCGGCCGACCTGGGCATTGAGTTCTCCAAGGATTAGCTTCACATCTCGGGGCGGGCATTTGTTTAGTGCTTTCCTGAGATCTTCATAAAAGAGTTCTTTATCCTCCTCTGTGGCAGTCTCGGTTGGTGCATGACAATTTATGATGGAGTAGTTCAGAAATTTCCTTTGAGCCTGATATAGCACATACGTGGGTTATATGGCACGAAGTGTCTTACGAGTTGCCTGGCTCTTCCCTTGACAACAAATCCGGTTCCAAAAGTGTGGTGGGTTTCATGGCAGCTATAGTATATGGTGTGCTATTTTAATTCTTGTATTCCTTTTCCCAGCCAGCGGATTTCCTGGATTCCTGCTATGTCCACCTTGTATGAGTCCAGTTGCGTGAGTAGGTTCCGTAGAGCCCCCAGTCGGTTAAGTGTTAAAACATTCCAAAAGGCTATTCGTAGGTCCCTATGGCGTTTCCTGGGTCGTATCGATTGAGACAATCCGGCTTCTTCTAATTGAGGGTTTGTAACATTAATTATTTTGGAAGTGAGGGTAGTCAGCCCTCGACCCCCAAGTCAGGTAGAGGGGCTGCCTCCTCAGAGCTCCCTGACTCGCTCCCCCATCCGGAGCGGCTACCTAGGGAAGGTGACCCTAGGGTGTGTACTGTTGTTGACCTTTGTCTGTGGTGTGAGGGTGAGTGTAGTGTGCTGTAATAGTGTACGGTATGAGTGTGAGTGTACTGTTCCCCCAACCTGGAGGGCCAGTGGCTGTCTGCGGTACTATGACCGGGCGATGGGGTCGCCACTCCCCTACGCCATAACTAAATAAATGAATAACTATAATTTATGTATACAAATTAAACAAAAATTAACCTGATTTTGAAAATACGAAGAACACCAACTCAAATATAATTTAGAAAACAAACTCAAATACAATTTAAAAAAAAAATATAAATAAACTTGCCTTCAAAAAAAAAAAAAAATAAAATAAATAAATAACTAAGAACAAAAATAACTGATGTAAGAAAAATAATAAGAAGAACTCTTGAGAAAATTCTAGATCGCGATTTCAAGGAGCGTAGATGTTGCCTCTGTGAAAGCTGGAGCTAGAATGAGAGTGGATGTACCCCACACACGTCACCGACTCGATGAGAATCCTCGAAGCTGATTGGCTGCTACTCTCCCCCACCACTCTCCGAGCTCCCCACTACTACAAACTGGTCCGAACAGGTCGTGCGCAGGTCTAAACAAGTTCCTTCCTGTCAAAACCTGCATGTTTTGGCCCTCTATACATATATTGTAACGATACGAGTGTCGATCATATGGTTTCTGAGTATGCTGATTCCGAATTTGCCATCAGATTTTCGATCGTGCATGTGTGATTCGCTTTACCGTTACTTTTTAAATTTTATTCATTATATTAATCAATCATATGGTTTCTAAGGATTCTGATTCCGAATTTGACATCAGATTTTCGATCGCGCATGCGCGATTCGATTTACTGTTACTTTTTAAGTTTTATTCGTTATATTAATCAATCATATGATTTCTGAGGATGCTGATTCCGAATTTAATATCAGATTTTCGATCAGGCATGCGCGATTCGATTTACTGTTACTGTTTAATTTTTATTCGTTATATTAATCAATCATATGGTTTCTGAGGATGCTGATTCCGAATTTGATATCAGATTTTCGATTGCGCATGCGCAAAGCAAATTATCTGTACTTTTATCGTTTTTCAAAATTTTAAAATTGACTAAAATATTATTCACCACCTCCCTAACCTCATTTAGAAAAGTTAATGTAAAAAAAATAATAACGAGGTCGGTATTTGATCCCATGATCTTTACAAGTCGAGCGCGCTAGCCATCCCCCTATACCAACCTCCCGAGTTATAATATAAACAGTAGGAAACATATTGTGTTTTTATTAAAGAAATTATGCATTATATGGTCACTTGTTATAGATTTATTGTCTTTACAACAGGTTTTAACAAGTTTCGGACAAGATCTGACAAGTTTTGGACAGGCTCTGACAAGTTCCGACATGATTTTACGATGTATAGAGTAAGGTTCTATCGATCATATGTTATATATTTCAAGGTATACATTTCGAAAAATTATTAAGACGGCATTGACTAATCGAAAATATATTTCGAAAAATTATCAAGATGGCAGTAACTATTCGAAAATATATTTCGAAAAATTATCAAGATGGCTGTGCTTATTCAAAAAATATTTCGATAAAGTATGACGATAGCAGTGCTTTTCCGAAAATATTTTCGAAAAATTATCAAGATGGCAGTCCTTATTCGAAAATATATTTCGAAAAATTATCAAGATGGTTGTGCTTATTCGAAAATATTTCGATAAATTATATAGATGGCTGTGCTTATTCGAAAATATATTTCGATTATATGGTAACAGCTAATGTGGTTATTGCGTAAGATTATGTCGATCATACGTTATATATTCGAAAAATTATCAAGATGGCAGTGCTTTTTCGATAAATTTTATAGATGGTAGTGCTTATTCGAAAATATATTTCGAAAAATTATATAGATGGCAGTGGCATTTGAATATTTAGAAGAAATAAATGTATATGTTCGACAAGTTCCGAAATGCACTCGACAAGTTCAAACATGTTCGAAAAAGTTTCAAAATAATATGTTTTAGGGGATTAGGGATTAAGACCACGTGGTGGTTAAGGCTGGGCAAGCCTAGGGTCCAAAGTCCAATTTGACCCCGCAAATTGTGGTCGCAGAACCGGCAATTCCTCCCTACTCACGCGCTTGCCGAACTGACACCATCCGCCGACGAGGTCGTAGCTTTCGTTAGACAAAAGATGATGGCTTGAAAAATGTCTAACGAACTCCAAACGTTCGCACCATGCGACACACCGCGCGGCAAGTCTTCTGAGAGGAAGAAGTCGGGGATCTCCCTGGTTACCGTCGAGCAAAATCCCAGATCTGTTTTCGGCTCATCGAGATCTTCACCTAAGAGTCGCAATTCACCCCAAGGTATCCCGGAGGCGTTCAGAAAGTTGCCAACCGAACGAAACCCCGCGTAGGAATTCCCTGTCGCCAAACAAGGAGCTTTGTCCCCACTGCGAGGGCAGTCACCGCCTGTTTCGGTGTTACAAATTTCTGGCATTGGGCCCCCAGGAGCGCCAAGATTTTGTTAAGTTGGCCAAGCTATGCCTAAACTGGCTTAGAGCAGGGAATTACGCATCTCAGTGCAAATGCACACTCACGTGCATTATCTGCAAGAAAGGCCACCACAGTTTGTTACACACTGATTGTGTGGTCTATAATTCTTTTAAGGATATTATAGACCACGAACCATTGGTGGTTCCGCTGGTAATCATGGTAATTATGGTATTTATGGTAATGTGGACTGTATGATGGGGGTATGATGGAAATGATTAAACTATTGACAACAAAATATGGGGTTATATTTGAGATATATAAAAATATTGCTGAAATTAAATGTCCGAAATAGTTACATAGGTGGTTAATTAAAAGTTTTGATTGATAATTTGATGAATTCTTCTTGCATTTAACGTAGGAATGATGAATTTAAGAGCTCTCCTACCTTGGTATTTGATGTAGTTAAAATAAAAGGGCTCTTCTTGTGCCTGTGAATGACTAGATCATTTTGGCTGGCCAGCACTCAGCTTGTCCGTCTTCATTCTCGGTCCCAAGGACCCACTAGTGCCTTCAAAATTTACTCCCTCATGATCTTAATGTACTCAATACGCTGGAAATAGTCTCCGCCACCATGAGGTCTCACTGCCCGTCTCTTCACGCACAGTCCGTCCCGTGAGACGTCACTCAGTGTTGCCAACCCATGAACTTGGCCATTTAATTTTACTATGATAGAATGATGTATATATGATATATTACATAACCTAAGATCAATGAATATAACTAAGATAGTTTATGTAATTGATGATATTACATAAACTATATGATATATAATATAATATTACATAAAATAAGAGATAAAATCTCACATGCTTCCAGCTACTGGCTCGAACATACCGCCCACCAAATTTTGTGTTTATAAAATTTAGAGTAAACGCAGTCAAAAAAAAGCAAACATAAAAATAAATAGATACCATGGATATGCATGAAATTAAATATGTCCTTGTATGTGTAAATAAAGAAAATAAAAAAGGAAAAACTTCCAACAACTCAACCAGATAACAACTTCTCAAATTAAACTCTCTCCTCGTCAGTATGGAATAGAGGAGCCATAGAATTTACTGGCATTGCAAGAGATAGCAGCGTTGTCAAACTTTCCGCCCACCCTGACGATTCCATCCTCAACAAGAAATGGGCTTAAATTTCTTTGGAACATGTCCGCCTTCTGAGAGTGTGGTCACAGGTAGGTCCCTGTTTGTTCCTACCAAATCGATGCCTGGCTTGAAGGGAAGTTGGACCATGTACCTTCCATCTGAGGTTCGCGTGGGTGTATTAAGGAAGTGCTTTTCACAAGCTTCGTCGTCGGGATTTCGCTTTACTACCATAGCGGATTCTTTCAGCTCCCAAAATTGTTCGAGGGTCTTGTCTACTGTAGATAAAGTTTCCGCCCTAAATGATGTGATGTTGGATTCGACTTTGCCAGCTAAATTCCCTGTTACCACTAGCCCAAATACGGTTGGCAATAGTAGCAACTGCGATACTTCCGAGGGTTGTGGAGCTCCGGTGACAATATAGGTATAGACGTCATTGCCCAATAAGACGTCGATGCCTAATGGCTGACCGAATGCTTTATCAGAAATTGGATAACTATACATTATCTCTATTGTTGATTTGTCCACCTCTCTGTCAGGCAGAAGATTGGAGACGTGATCGAGTACGATTGCCTCTACACTATAATGTTGATACGCGACTTGGCCCGAATACTGAGGTTTATAATGCCTTTAGGAGGAGAAGGCTGAGAGCCACCTATACCGTACAACGATCCTAGGAAAGGACGGAGGGGTAGACCTAAGGTTCTTGCAAGTTCGCTGGTTACGAAGGTGCGTTGACTTCCGCAGTCCAACAACATACGCACAGGAATGTACCCAGATGTGCTTTTTGCGAGTGCCTGAGCAGTTCTTAATAACACTTGGCTCTTCGAATTTTCTCCAATAGCGCATGTGTATCCAGCCATGTTCTTAGGACCATCATCTCTGTTATATTGTTCGGGATTTGGAACAGAAAACGCTACGTCTTCATGGATAAGGCTATGGTGAGGTTTCCTGCAAAGTCTGCAAGTCCACTTAGAGGGGCATGTGTTGGCAAGATGACCCTCTCTCAAACAATTTTTACCTTTCCAGGCCTTTACAAAAGCCACACGCTCAGGTCGTGGAGTATCTGTGAACTTGCCACAAAATGCCAAAAGGTGATGTTCTTGGCAGAAGGGACACTTCGGTTTACTTGAAGAAGCCAAAATGACGGCTCGAACATTGTTTGTGCGACCCTTTGAATTGAAGTTGTGCGCCTTAGAGGGGCCAGAGCTGGCAGCATGAAGGCTACTAAAGGCTGAGTTGTTGTTTTGGTGGAATGGCCTAGTATTATATTTGCGAGAACCGCGGTTGGGTGCTTCCCTGCTGTCTCTGGATGCGATATTCATCTGAGGTGATGAAATGCGGTTAGCCAATTTTATTGCAGTCGTACGTTGTCGAACGAATTTGATGACATCATCGGCAGTTGGATATTTGATCAAAGGATTAAATGAGAGCTCAAACTGCTTTCTACTCTCATGACCCAATGCGCGAAGCGCCAAAGTGGACAATAAAAAGTCAAACGGCCTTTCCAATTTGAGAGCCTTTAATGATTCCACGCTATCAGCCACTTCGGTAAGAAATTTCTGATAACGAAGTTGCTCTGATTTAATATGGCTTATGTCGCATTCAATGATTCGGTCCATGAAGAGACGAGCTAACACTCTTGGGTTATCATAGCTTGATAGAAGAGCCTCCCATGCTTGCATATACGTGCTTTCCTCAATTGGGAAATGTGAAATTAGGCTTGCTGCCTCACCATGAAGAGCGCCTAGCAAATAATGAAATTTTTCAATATTTGAAAGCTGTGGTTCATTGTGGACCAGTGACTGGAATGTGTCCCTAAAGTGTGTCCATTTTAATAAATCTCCAGCAAAGTGGGGTATTTGAATTTTTGGTAAATTAGATTTATATGAAGAACTTGAGTTGAGGGTGACACCAAGTGCAGTGGTTTCATGAGTCTGGGCTTCACCACGTCGTGTGATCGTGAGGAGTGTTCCCTCAGCGGTGATTAATTCCTCACGTAGCTTATCGTATTGCTCCAACCATGCTGCGGAAGGGAAGTCATCGCCTTGACCGGCTATGAGACCAATTTTTTTTCTTTCATTCCAAACAGCTTGAAATGTCTCCCAATCTGCTTGTGCGCGAGCTACGCGGGCTCTAAAATTTGAGGTAGATGCTTCATCTTCGAGGTGTACGGCACGGCTATGGGTGGCAATACCCTCAATGTTTCTCCTTATTCCACGGAGCCTACGCTCAAGACTGGCCGCTTGAGCCTGCAAATCTGCTAATGAAGTGGGCATAATATGATTAAACAAAGACCTAGTGGGCAAGGGGGTGAATTAGACGAAGACAAGATGAGTGGCCAACCTAACAATGAATAATAAAAGAATAAAAAACCTTCTTTATAAACAAAAATGAAAAGGAAAGAAAAATGCATGAATTGAACCCCAGGCAGACATAAAGGCAAAAATACCTGTAGTAAGGTAGAATAACATCAGAATATTATTCCAAATACAATGATGAGTTAAAATATCTGCAATGAGAAAGGGAATAAAAAACTCTAGAACCATGAAATGGAATAAAAAATAATGTAATACATATGTATACATGATATATGAAATGAAATAAATATGGTCATTATATGTAAAATATATATGTGAGTGATACGTGAAATGAGATAAATATGACATGTATATGTATAAAATATATACGTATGTATGTATGTAATATATGAAATGAAATAAATATATAGATATAAAATAAATAAAAATATACATATATATATATATATATATATATATATATATATATATATATATATATATATATATATATATATATAAAATTAAATAAATATGATAAATATAGAATATATATGTAATTGTATTCGATATATGAAATGAAATAAATATGCTAAATATAAAATATATATGTATATATTTGCATGAGCGCAACTTATGAGTGACGTAATGGTGTATATGTTACCAAGAGTGCAAATGAAGCACACTAACCTTAATTAATACTTAACAACCTCTCTGGCATAGCACTAATTGTAACTAGTGGTGGGGTGTGACAGATATTTTCTGTCACTGCAGTGACCAGTGACTGCTCCTTAAAAGTCACTGTTAAGTAATAAATTTAAATTAAGTAAATATCAAGAAAAAAATGATTGAAAGTAAAAGGGGATTAAACCCTGGTGAGCTCAGAGAGCAAATGGAAATCAAACAAAATTATATATGTAAAATCGCTTACCTCGAACTGCTGGACCGCATGGCATAACCTGAAATCAGAGCTACGTGGCAGAAGGAAAAAGGGGTAAAGGGAAAAGGAATACAATGGGACGAACCACATGGAGCCCTGATCCTGGCAATAGGCAGCTAGTCTCAAGCTGGAGGTGAAGAAAAAGACGATCCCTTTCAAGAGATTACATGAAAATGACGATACACGCATATATTACGAATTCGTAGTTGACGCACATTAATTTATTTAAGTACATAAAAATGACTAGTAAAAGGCGTATGACTACGAACGACATCCGTTCGTTCTGAATGACGACACAGGAGTGCCACTAAGGGCCCGGACGTGGATTAAGGGGTCAGACTCCACATAAATAATTTAACGTAGTTTATTTAGCCTTTGAGTACCCCTTATAAACAAATCAATAACTTATCAAATTATTATAAAAATTTATTAAATATAGATGATTTATAAAAATATGAATTTTATTGAAATTAATGAACACCGCCCGGCAATGAACGAGTTCTGTTCATTCAAATAAGTAAGAATAAACAAATTTAAGCTCAAAAACATAAGGCTTAAAACAATGTAAATAAAAATCAAATAGAATTTAAAAAGAAAAGAAAAAGAAAAACTTCTCAAGATAACTATTTACAAAATATAAAACAGATGAGTTATTTTACTCTTCTTGTTTATTTATGGGTAGGCGAAAAACCTTAAGGGCAGGTCTTTCATAGAGTCCACTACGAGTATTTACCATCACACTCCTCACTACTCCATCCTTGCCGGGGAACACCTCAGTTATTCTTCCCAAAGGCCAGCTGAGAGGCGGGCAATTGGGTTCACTCAAGATGACTATGTCGCCGACTTCAAGATTCGATGTCTTCTTGGTCCACTTCGACCGAGCCTGAAGAGTGGTCAGATATTCAAGACGCCACTGCCGCCAGAATCGCTGAACCATTGCAGTAATTAGTTGATAATGACGAAGAGAACCATTCTGGTATTCTGTCACATCTTCTTCAGGTAGGGAAGTCAACGGTCTCCCAATTAGGAAGTGGGCAGGTGTAAGCGCACAATAGTCCTCAGCCTCAGAAGAAATAGGAGTGAGGGGACGAGAATTTAAGATCGCCTCAATTTGTGTGATCAAGGTGATGAACTGAAACAAAACCAAAGTGGAAGCACCTATTACCCTTTTCAAATGAAATTTGGCAGAGCAAACTGCTCTCTCCCAGAGACCTCCTTGGTGGGGAGCAGAAGGGGGAATAGTAGAAAATTCAATTCTATTGGAAAGCAGAAAATCATGAATAAGGTTATTATTAACGTGCTTAGACAAAATCAGCCTTAACTCTCTCTCGAGATGTGCCCTTGTGCCTACAAAATTTTTACCACAATCGGAAAAGAGACGAGAAGGAACACCACGCCGAGAAATGAAACGTTTTAAAACATCAATAAAGGAATTAGAGGACAGATCGTGAGCAACCTCTAAATGCACTGCCTTGGTTGACATACATATAAAAATGCACAAGTAAACCTTGACCAGGGTGGCCTTACGCAATGGATATGGCTTCACAAGAAAGGGACCACAATAATCCATCCCAGAATGCCAAAATGGTGGTGAAGGATTCACCCTAACGGCAGGCAAATCAGCCATCAAAGGAAACGAGGGGCGAGGAGCAACACGGAAACACCGAACACAACGATGAATAACCTTCCGTACAACTTGGCGAGCCGAAAGTATCCAATAAGTCCAAGCGAGCTGGAATTGGATCTGCGAGGGTCCAGCGTGTCCCAAACTCTCATGATAGTGACGGACAAGTAATTCAACTAAACGATGTCCCTTTGGCAACAAAATGGGACAAGGTCGGGAGAAGATAGAGGCGTTAGCCAAACGGCCTTTAATCCTCAGGACACCCTTTTCATCAATGAAAGGAGCCAATTTCTGAATGGCAGGACGGGGCAAGCAGCCTTTCTCCATTGCTTTTATATCCTCAGAAAAGGACTGATGTTGGATATGCTTAATTATAAGCCGAAGTGCATGATCGCGAATGCCAACTGGAGATTTGAAAGGATCCCTGATCAAGAAAACCCATCGAACCATGAGGGATGCGACTCGAAGAACTCTGGACCAGGTGGAAATATTATTAAACAAATCTTGCTCTGGCTTCGAAGAGGGCAAAGCGGCAACAACAGGAACCTTCAATTCTAACTCCTTATCTGAGTGATGGATAACCTTATCTAAGACAGGCCAACAATCAGGAGAATTTTTTAAGAAGGGAGGACCAGACAACCAAAGAGATGTCAAATAGGAAATATTAGCAACACCACGACTGGCGACATCAGCCGGGTTTAAAGTTCCAGGAACATGACGCCACTGACTAGGGAGTGTCCAATCAACAATATCAGCAACACGATTAGCGACAAATGTCTTGAGCAGATGTGGTTCAAGCCTAATCCAGTCCAAAACTATGGAGGAATCAGTCCACAAGAACACGCTGTCAAGCTTGATGTCAACTGCTAACAGGGAAACGTAATGCCTGGTAAATTTGGCCAACAAATGTGCACCCAACAATTCTAAACGAGGAATAGAACAAGACCTTAATGGGGCAACTCTAGTTTTGGAGCTAATGAGATTTACACTTACACTGTTACCCTGCGAGCAACGAAGGTATAAAACCGCACCGTAACCTGCAAGACTCGCATCACAAAAACCGTGAATCTGAACATTACCAGAACTATATAGGTGTCTGGGAATGGAGAAATCTCTAAACAAGTCTAATGAGCGTTTGAATTCAGACCATTCTTTCTGCATTTCGACAGGAATGGGAGAGTCCCAATCAAGGGGTAAACGCCAAAGTCTTTGAAAGAAGCACTTGGCATACATAACAACAGGTGAGACATATCCACCAGGATCATAAAGCTTTGCAGTCTGAGCTAACACCAGACGTGTTGTTACGGGCTTGTCATAATCAATTACCATCTCTTCAATAGGAAAGCTGAAAGCATCGGATTCGGGACTCCAGACGAGGCCCAGAACACGTATGGCATCTAGGGGCACTCGATCACCAATTGGGATGCTATCCAGTAATGCAGGAGAATTACTGGCCCATTTTTTCAAAACAAAACCACCGGAATTCAACAGTGAAACCAGCTCATCCCTAAGATGGAGGGCATCGACCAGACAATTATCACCTCCATGAATATCATCAACAAAGGTATTTCGTAAAAGAATACGAGAAGCTCTAGGAAACCTGGTAGCCTCATCCTTGGCCAATTTCAACAGAGTAGCAACAGCTAGATATGCCGAGGGCCCTACACCATATGTAACAGTACACAGAGCGTAGCATTTAACTTCGCTATACTCATCATCACGCCACAAGATGCATTGATAGGGTCTATCCTCGGGATGAACCATAATCTGGCGGTACATCTGCTCAATATCGCAAGAAAATACAAACTGGCACAGACGAAACAATGTCAGAATATCAGACAGTAGGGCAAGAACGTTTGGCGCAGGAAGTAGGACAGAATTCAAAGAATGAAAGGTCGAAGAAAAGTTCTTAGAACTGGCATCAAATACCACCCGTATCTTTGAAGTATCCCCATGTGTTTTATAAACACCATGATGAGGGATGAAGTATCGGGGAAAAGATGGATCAGTTACTAACTTCATGTGACCTTTGGCCTCATAATCGGCCATAAATTGAATATACAAACTTTTGAATTCAGGATCTAATCTAAACCTACGCTCTAAAGAACTCAAGCGAGAAAGGGCATTATCATATGAATTCCCTATTAATTGTTTGCCACCTTTTATAAAGGGCAACCTGACCTGATATCTCCCAGAGTCTAATCGTTGGGTTGTGTTATTGAAAAACCTTTCACATTCCAACTGATCGGAAGATATTTTCCGCACAGAGGGTACATCCTCCAAGGACCAAAATTTTTGCACAGAATCACACAAAGTATCATCAGGAGACGATATGAGGGCAGCAGGAGCACCGTGTAGGCTAGCTGGAATACCAGAATGGGATGCTGCAAGAGAAGGACCCACTGCAACATGGGATGATGCAGGTAGAGGAGAACTTCCCATAACCACAGACCCAAAAGAAGTCAGCACCACAACAGGTAAACCATCCCCTAGAGGCACTATGGGCCCTAATAGGGATGATGCCACAACATCAGCGGATAGAAGAACATCCACCCGCGAGGGTATATCAAAGGTGGGATCGGCAAGAATATAATTTTTGGCCCTTTTAACAACATTGGGAGGTACATGAAACCTGGGATTATCAGCAGTGATATCACTTAAAATATAAAACAAATGATTGGAAGTCACAATCTTGCCTTTGAGGTCACAAACAGAAAGCATACACTGACCTCTAGCGGTGGTAGTGGAAGAACCAATGCCACTAATAGAAGCATCACAAAAAACCGAGAACAACCCATCACCTTTGGACTAAATTTTCTGTCACAAAACTGGCATGCGAACATGAATCCAGCAACGCTCTAGCTAGTATGTACTGTGTGGGTGAAATTTGCAGCCTAACAAGCGCAGTTGGGAGGATCACCCCAGATCTCCTGGTAGATATTCCAACAGACATACAAGCAACATTAGCTGCAGTCGAGGACTCAGGAAAGTGTAACAATGAATGATGCCCATCAGAACTACAATACTCACAAGGCTCGGAATTAGCACAATTTTTACCCTTGTGAGCTGGAAACAAACACCTAACACACAAGCCCTTGGACTTCACTGTTTTGAAACGCCCACGAGGGGTCAGCATGGAAAATTGAACACAAGAAAATATATTATGTTCCTTGGATGAACAAATATTACACTCCTTGATAACAGTAGTAGATAATGAGGAAAATGATTTATTGGGTAAAAATTTATTTTTATTAGGACCTTTAGACTTATTAAATCTTGAAGCACTAGGTGATTTAGAAGGGACTGATGCTCCAAGCGAAGCATTTTCTAATGCCCTAACATGACAATGAAGAAAATCTATAATATCCTTTATGGAAGGAAAATCAATATTAGAAACAGACTTCTCAAATAAATCCCTTAAATTACCAGGAAATTTGGATAAAATAAATTGAACATAAACCAAATCCTGCACATGGGTATCAGGCTTATTCTTTATAAAATTCTCAAGTGAAGAAAAATGTACCTGATGTTGGTCAAGGAAATCCCTAATTGAATCGACATTATCTAGCAAGGAGGGTAAATTTAAAATTCCATTAGAATGAATACTAACAGTGCGCCTGTTATTTGAAAATCTTTCTTTCAAAAGTTTAAGAGCTGAAGCATAATTACCTTCTGTGAATGGCAAATGTTTTACCACATTCAATGCAGAACCTTCAAGGTGACTGAGGAGGTACTCGAATTTTTGAGAAACACTTAAATGAGGTGAGGAGTCCACCAAAGTCTCAAATCTACTCAAAAAGGACTCAAAGTCAGTATAAGAACCTGAAAACTTATTAATTTTAATTTTAGGTAAAATAACAGAAGAACTATTCAAATTAATTGAGGCTTGATTATCAATAACAGTTGAAGAAGCTAAAGGCACAATAGGAGCAGTATATTTAGCAACCATAAACAACAACTTATTGAATAAACCTTTCAATTCAGAAACCTTTTTCTCAAGTATTTCTTCTGTAAGTCCCTCACACAAAGTCTCAGCTGAGATATAAGGTGATATAAAATTTTCAAACTCCTTGAGCTCAGCCCTAAGAGAATCTTCAAGGTAATCTGCTGATGATTTTGCTTGCAGGGGTGGTAAACTCTGTAAAGTATCAACATTATTATGAATTGAATTCAAGGAGCCTTTAATCAAGGTGACTGTCCTGTTGAACTGAATTAAACTCATTTTTGGAGGCATATTGGCAAGATAGTAATTTACACAAATCAAAATCTAAATAAAATACAACAAAAAATTAGTCTCACAAAATTAATGTTTAAAAAGAAGAAAAAAAAAACTACTCACATATACATGATAAACTTATAAAAAAGGAAAAACATCTCAAAGGAAATTATAGTAAACATTCTTCAATATTTCTTGCATTAAGAGCAATATGATACAAGACAAAGAAAAACTATGATCATTTGATCATGAACAAGAAATGTCATAAAAGTTAATTTATAATATAATATAATATAATATAATATAAAATATATAACATAAATATACAAAATAGCGAAGAAATGATATAATGTAGTATCAAAACAAAGAAACCTTCCCAATATCACACAACAATATGACTCAGATAAGATAACCAATACCAGGCTAGCTGCAACAGGTTAGGTAAAGGCAGGGGTGACATGAAATTTCCTGTAGTCGAACAATGATGAATAAAGAATTTTAAATCAATTTTTTGGGTCAATTTTGACCAAAAAAAAAAACACAGACATAAAAAAAATTATTTAAAATTTTAATACACAGATATTTCATAAAAGAAAATGAGGTAATCAAAGGCATGAATAAAAAAAAACACGTAATAATGAAATAAATGAAAAATCCCATCCCACATATATTATTTCACAAAGCGTAAAAATCGGTTTTTCATCAATTATAAGGTCCTACCGTGCTCAAATGCCACGAATGTGGCATCGTTGGATTCAGAATTTCACGGAGCTTTTGCGAATTGCATTCTCAGTGTCCATTTTTTGGTCCAAAATAAAATATCGACCTAAACGTACTGACTCAACGGATCGAAACGAATAAAATTGGGTTTTATGGATTGCAATACGAGCATTAAGACCCAGTTTAGTTCTTTAGAACTAAACTGGGGTTTGCGTTTTAAAGCCCTAAAACCTATCATTTCTGAGATAACGCCTAGGTTAGGCTCCTCCGCCGCACGTGGTCAACTACTTATTGTATTACGTTACAGCCAATGCTAGGACCTGTCGTGTTTAGGTTCTAAAAATGTTGTTTCGTCTGATTTAGACTTAATTGTAGCGTTGGAAAATTGCACTCTCACATTTAGCAATTACAGTATACTCCCACTTTACCGGTTCCCGTTTAACCGACGCTTCGGATAAACCGATAGACGCTGTAAAAGATAAAAATTCTTTTTAAAATCCTTAAAAACATTTATAATTTTGTCATATTCTCAATAAAAAAATTTGTTAAAATTTGTATTACGTTGTGGTTCGATAGATCTTAAATAAATTAAAATGTAGGCAAAAAGTCTTTTGTTTTATACTTTCACTTGCCTACATATGAAATATATAGTAAGGGGAAGTATTGCGATCGTGAAAAATTTCCACTTCCGGATTTCAACGGAAATACACGTTTTGGGGTCCCCTGAGTACAAATAACCAAGTCCCGCAAAATGGACTGTGTGTGTGTATGTGTGTGTGTGTGTGTGTGTGTGTGTGTGTGTGTGTGTGTGTGTGTGTGTGTGTGTGTGTGCGCGTGCGCGTCCGCGCGCGTGTGCGTGTGCGTGTGAACAGACTAGCTCAAACTATAAACCGTGCAAACCTGAAATTAGGTATTTAGTGTATGTATATGTCCGCGATGTGACAGCTCATCAAAATTGCTCAAAGGGAGGGGGTACTTTATTTAATAATTTTTTACGTTTTTTTCGATTTTCTCAAAAACGGCTATAACGATTTTGATTAAACTGAGTATTTGATGTATTGATATGCCCGAGATATGACTAAAAATTTCATCAAAATTGATCAACCGGAGGGGGGACTTTACTTAATAAATTTTGTATTATTTTCGCCTGTTTTTTTTTATTTACTCAAAAACGGCTTCAACGATTTAATCAAACTGGGTATTTGATGTATATATATATGTCAGAGATGTGATAGCCAACATTTCATCAAAATTGGTCAAACGGAGGGGGGACTTTAATTAATAAATTTTGTATCATTTTCACGTGTAATTTGTATATAACCGCCAAAGATGTGATAGCCAACATTTTAGAGGAGAAAAAAAGAAAAATATTCAGTCAACTCATAAAACACGTTGAGCACATGCTTGCGTAGTACGCCTTTAATGACAGGTCATTGTTCATAATCAAAGCCGTTCTGTTCATTTCATGGAAGTTATTTGTTTCATAGTAACTAAATGAAATTTTCATCAAGTACATAGAGAATTATAAAATCAGACGACTTGGAGTATCATGCTTGCATTGCCGAATTCTCACAAGTATAAACTTTTGTTTATTAATAAAATAAATTACTGTTTTTTAGAGAGCAAATGAAAACAAAAATAAGAAATGAATGTGGAAAAATGTGTAACTTTGAGAAGCGGCATTAAAAAAACGCATTAATTTCTATTCTAAGTAAGTTGGTAAGTGAAAGTTGTGTGTTGCGCGCACGCACCAGATTTTTACTTTCACTTACCTATATATAGTAAGTGGAAGTATTGCGATCGTGAAAAATTTCGACTTCCGGTTTTCAACGGAAATACACGTTTTGGGGTCCCCTGAGTCCAAATAACCAAGTCCCGCCATAAGGTCTGTGTGTGTGTGTGTGTGTGTGTGTGTGTGTGTGTGTGTGTGTGTGTGTGTGTGTGTGTGTGTGTGTGTGTGTGTGTGTGTGTGTCTGTGTGTCTGTGTGTGAGTGTGAACAGACTAGCTCAATAACTATAAACCGTGCGAACCTGAAATTGCGTATTTAGTGTATGTATATGTCCGCGATGTGACAGCTCATCAAAATTGCTTAAAGGGAGGGGGTACTTTATTTAATAATTTTTTACGTTTTTTTCGATTTTCTCAAAAACGGCTCTAACGATTTTGATTAAACTGAGTATTTGATGTATTAATATGCCCGATATATGACTAAAAATTTCATCAAAATTGATTAACCGGAGGGGGGACTTTACTTAATAAATTTTGCATCATTTTCACGTGTTTTTTTTATTTACTCAAAAACGGCTTTAACGATTTCGATCAAACTGGGCATTTGATGTATGTATATGCCAAAGATGTGATAGCCAACATTTCATCAAAATTGATCAACCGGAGGGGGGACTTTACTTAATAAATTTTGTATCATTTTCACGTGTTTTTTTCTATTTACTCAAAAACGGCTTTAACGATTTTGATCAAACTGGGTATTTGTTATATGTATATGCCAAAGATGTGATAGCCAACATTTCATCAAAATTGGTCAAACGGAGGGGACACTTTATTTCATAACTTTTTTTCCGATCTTTACCTTTTTTTCGATTATCTCATAAACGGCTTTAACGATTTTCATCAAATTCGTCCTGTTTAATGAAAATTAGGTGTTCTTTAATATCAGGTAAGCTTTGTCAGTATGAAAATGTTCTCAGGGGGCTTAAATGGGGTAGGGGCCTTTTTTTTTTTTTTTTTTTTTTTGTTTCCTATAAAGTTCCTTTGTTTTTGTTTCTATGGACAAATTAACTGTCTATCGTTACGCCTAAAAATAAGAAATGGCTAAATATGAGATATGATAAAAACCAAGTAAACATATAGAGGAGAAAAAAAGAAAAATATGCAGTCAACTCATAAAGCACGTTGAGCCCACGCATGCGTAGTATGCCTTTAATGGCAGACAATTGTTCATAATTAAAGAACGGCTAACTAAAAGAAATTAGTGTTTTTTATAGAGAAAATGAAACAAAAATAAGAAATGAATGTGGAAAAATGTGTAACTTTGAGAAGTGGCATAAACACAACGCATTAATTTCTAATCTAAGTAAGTTGGTAAGTGAAAGTTGTGTGTTGCGCGCACGCACCAGATTTTTATTTACTCAAAAAAGGCTTTAACGATTATGATCAAACTGGGTATTTGATGTATGTATATGTCAAAGATGTGATAGCCAACATTTCATCAAAATTGATTTACCGGAGGGGGGACTTTACTTAATAAATTTTGTATAATTTTCATGTGTGTTTTTTATTTACTCAAAAACGGCTTTCACGATTTTTATCAAACTGTGTATTTGATGTATGTATATGCCACAGATGTTATAGCCAACACTTCATCAAAATTGTCAAACGGAGGGGGCACTTTATATCATAACTTTTTTTTCCGATTTTTACCTTTTTTTCGATTATCTCAATGACTTTAATGACTTTAACGACTTTCATCAAATTCGTCATGTTTAATGAAAATTAGGTGTTCTTTAATATCAGGTAAGAAATGAATGTCGAAAAATGTGTAACTTTGAGAAGTGGCATTAACACAACGCATTAATTTCTAATCTAAGTAAGTGGGTAAGTGAAAGTTGTGTGTTGCGCGCACGCACCAGATTTTTTTATTTTTTACCGAACTCCAGTAAAACAAATCTCTTCGAAGTAAAATTGATCTTGAAACAAAATCCGTATCCTCCGTTCATTTCATTAAAAAAGAAAAAGCTTCCTATATTTTGACAAGAAATTTCGTCAGTTGACATTAAGGTGCGTATAAACGAAAAAAAATAAAAGATTTGTGAAAACTGAATAGATTGATAGTGTAAATTTTCTTAAATTGTTAAATAAAATTGGCCCAAAAAAGGTTTCTTTAATTAATAACTATACAGCCTTTGTAAAATAGGTTGTGTGTTGCATTTGGGTTTTATCGAAATATAGAAGTTATAATAATATATTTTGCTGGTTTTTATACACTTTTCCGGATTGACCGGCTCATTCACTTAAACGGCAATGTATCCGTTCCGACGAGGAGGGATATGCAGGAGTCTACTTTAGTCATTGGCGGATCTGAGGGGAGGGGGGTTCTATGGGGGCTGGAGCCCCTCCCTTTGGAAAATTTTTCGTCATTTAAAGATAGAATTTGATTTTCCTTAAAGTAAGGAAGCAAGTTAAAGAACAAAAATGCGCAGAACAGGTAGAATTTCAGTTGTGGGAAGGTGAAAAAGCTGATCGGCAGATCCAAATGAAGGGCTGTGGGGCTGCAGCCTCCCCCCATTAGGATGCAGCCCCCCCTTTACAATCGGCTGGATCCGCCCATGGCTGTAATCCAAAATATATATAAAATAAATAAAATCTATTTATGGTGATTCATAGTAACATAGTGATTCATTAGAACTTTGGTTTTGTCAACTTATCTTTTTTATAACGGGAATTTCAAAAAACTAAAGTATCGAAATAAGAAAAATGAATTTAAATGGTTTCTACGCGGGCTTTATGACGTTTTTGGGCCAAGCGTTTCACACCTCTAAAACTTTGGTTTTGGTCGGTTGGGCCCCTCACCTTTACGTGGCTACTTATTGTTTTGTTGCCTCTCCATGGATAGAAACCTATTTGATGTTCTTACCACTTAGAAGACTATCTTCCTCTCCACTGTCAGAAAAATAACCTTAAAAAGCATGTTATGAACTGTTTATGAAAAAAAAAAAAATCAGTAGGGAAGTTAAAATCAGAATGTAGAAAGATTAATTTCCAAGACTATGCAACATTCTTAGTGATTTCATATATTCCAGGAAGATTACAGGAAACTTTTGTAGAGAAAAACGTCAGAAAATGAAGTTCTTCCTTAACTATTGAACAGAAAAATAATTTATTCTTCCTTGCTGTAGAAAAAAAATTTCACCTTAAGGCCCGAGTGGTTGGGGGAGAGGGGGGGTACGAACAGGCAAAAAAAAAAAAGTTCATTTCATAGTTATGTTAAACCTAGAAGTAAAATGTGATACAAATCTTCGTGCGAAGTGCTTCGCACGGGTCCACCTAGTACGTAATAAATGCAAAAATACACATAAACTCATAAAATCCTCTGGTAGTATGTTAAGTAATAAATTTAAATTAAGTAAATATCAAGAAAAAAATGATTGAAAGTAAAAGGGGATTAAACCCTGGTGAGCTCAGAGAGCAAATGGAAATCAAACAAAATTATATATGTAAAATCGCTTACCTCGAACTGCTGGACCGCATGGCATAACCTGAAATCAGAGCTACGTGGCAGAAGGAAAAAGGGGTAAAGGGAAAAGGAATACAATGGGACGAACCACATGGAGCCCTGATCCTGGCAATAGGCAGCTAGTCTCAAGCTGGAGGTGAAGAAAAAGACGATCCCTTTCAAGAGATTATATAAAAAACGCAGCGTACATGAAAATGACGATACACGCATATATTACGAATTCGTAGTTGACGCACATTAATTTATTTAAGTACATAAAAATGACTAGTAAAAGGCGTATGACTACGAACGACATCCGTTCGTTCTGAATGACGACACAGGAGTGCCGCTAAGGGCCCGGACGTGGATTAAGGGGTCAGACTCCACATAAATAATTTAACGTAGTTTATTTAGCCTTTGAGTACCCCTTATAAACAAATCAATAACTTATCAAATTATTATAAAAATTTATTAAATATAGATGATTTATAAAAATATGAATTTTATTGAAATTAATGAACAGTCACAGTGACAAATACCAGTGACTTTGTCACTGTTGAAGGAATGACGTCAACAGTGAATGGTAACCTCGCCGTAAGGTTATAATTGGAGAGTTTTGGCATCGATCAATAAGATTCTCATTAACTTATTAAAAAATGTTAACTTAGTATTTTATTAATATAATTAAACTGCACTGATAAACCAGTTTCCAAAAAGCAAGGTCTAATACGAATAAAAACCAATCTGAATAATGGTTTACGTTGCATGAATTCATAAGTTTCCCACTGGTGGCCCCGCGCTTTTAGGGGCTTACGAAACAATGATTTGCTCTATCGGAAAATTTGTGATTTTAACCCAAAAATGTTCCGTTATCGTAAAACAATTGATACTACATAAATTACATATTGTATAAATATTACAAGTATTTATTTGATATCGAATATTTTCTTTATTTTATATTGAAAAAGGCACAATTTTACTTTGTGTACGACAGTTGTAAATATGCAAATGTATATTTACATTATGTTTATTTTTTTAATGTAAAAAATATAAATTATATTTGTTTTGAACAATCCTTGTCCTTAAAAAAATATTTTACACATTTGGTGGTAAAAACAAAATTAAAAAATGATTCAGTTATAATTGACTAAAAAGTAAACAATCGAATTATAAATTTAGTAATAAAATGAAAATTTGGTTTGTTTAAATTGAAGATAAGAGAGTTGATTATGCTTAAGTAAAAGTGAGTAGTGAATTTAGTTAGGAAAGATTAAAGATTGTGAGTAGTGAATTAAGTTATTTTATTAAAGAGGGTTTGTTTTTTATCTGACAGGGAAGTTCCTCATATCGCTGAAAACATTAGGAGGAAGGGAGGTGTAGTGGCAGATTACCGGCGTCGGTCACAGTGAAGTCAACAGTGACCCAGGCATGGACAGTGATCGTCCAGTGACTGAAGTCACAGGGACGCCAGTCACTCCCCATTACAGTGACACAGGCAAGGACAGTGATCGTCCAGTGACTGAAGTCACAGTGACAAAGTCACAGGGACGCCAGTCACTCCCCATTACAGTGACCCAGGCATGGACAGTGATCGTCCAGTGACTGAAGTCACAGGGACACCAGTCACTCCCCATTGAATGATTTTCTCTACCCGAAATTTTGTGCTTTTAACCCCAATGAAACTGTAAGAAGTTTATGATTAACTTATTTACAGTTTTAGAGCATATCATTTTTAAAACTTTTCTAACCTGAGGGGTGGGTCACAAATTTCGAAAAGAAAAAAAGATTAGTGGAATCAATTAAGGCAAATCAATCTTAAAAATTTATTAGGATATTGGTATTTATGTATCATTTTATGAGTACCCCCCTCCCCCCTGAAAGGTGAGGATACTCATAAAGTATTACTACTTCTATATAAAATGAGCTATATTTAGTCATATCCCAAGTCCACTAATTGAAAATGAATTTTATTTAAACATTTAAATTAATTTACAACGTCATTATGTACTAATATGTATTTTAAATTAAGGCCTTTATTACTCATGAAATAAAAAAAAAAAAGTGCTAAGGATTTTGTTAAAACTGTTCCCATAAAAATGTTAATAAATACCAGTCCACACCTCAGCACCTAGGAAAAATTCTGATTTTTAAATTATGTTCTTCCTATAACTACCAAGGCAGTATATATATATGTTATTTTATTTTATTTTTTTAAGCCATAATGTTTAATGCTTTTCGAAAATAAAAATGTTCTGTGACCAAAGACATAATATATATATATACGAATTCAGTTATAAGTAAGCAGCAATAAAATAATTTGTTTTGTTTTTTAATTGAAGATAAGAGAGTTTATTATGCCTAAGTAAAAGTAAGTTGTGAATTTTAGGTAGGAAGGACATAAGTTTTTTTGATTAAAGTGGGTTTGTTTTTTATGTGACCGGGAAGTTCCCCGAATTGCTGAGCACAGTGGCAGGAAGGAGGTGTAGTGGGAGATCACTGGCGTCGGTCACAGTGAAGTCAACAGTGACCCAGGTCACTGACAAGTAGAGTCCCTGTGAATTCTTTGAGTGACAAATCTTCCAGAGACAGTGACCTGACAGTGACTGAAGTCACAGTGACTTGTAAATTTTGGTCACAGTGACTACTGGTGACCGGTAAGTCACAGTGACAAAGTCACAGGTACGCCTGTCACTCCCCATCCCTAATTGTAACCTCATATGTAGACAATGTGCGATTGGCTATGTTACCTTTAATGCCCTGTGAAGTTCGTGTAATTTAGTGTATTATTTCTGTGTATATCTAATTGATGGGCGATATTCACAATAAATTAATAGTTAATAATAACGTAAATTACATATAAAAAAAAACCACTCATGCAAGACAAATATATTATATTTCTAGCAAACATAATTATGTATTGATTTAACCTGAACACATCTATAATTGTATTGCCTTTTATCATGACAAATTAACAAGTGTAATGGATTGTTAATTTAAAATTCGAATAATATATGCTTTAAGGCAAGTTTTTTTTTGTTTTTTTTTTTTAAATTAAATAGTGTTGTTTTAAATAAAAATAAAATGTCGGCTAAATCAACATGAATACATAATATGCAGTTAATATTGCTTGATTTTAACAAAATTTAATTATCTAACAAATTTAGCAATGAGAAATACTTAGTTATCTGTATTTATCATGAATAATAACATGATAATGCGGTAATACATATGTAAACAGCTAAGTATTGAAGCTATAAACAGCATGAATGTTTTATTTGAATACTCTTAATATTGTCTATGTTAAACTAATATATTAGTAAATGTTACATATAAATTATATGACTGAGAAAAAACAAATTAAGCATCCACTAATGGACAAACTTAGCCTCTTAAAAAACATTTTTGTATTTAAACAATTTAATTTAATGAATTATTAATCTATTAACAATTATTTGGTTAATGTAACAGATTTTGATTAAAGAAGATGAACAAATGAATAGAGGCAACTGATATAGGTCATGATTAGCTTGAACTATTGCTTATAAAAAGTAAATCCGGACGTGTGGACCAAAATTTTGTGTGGTCTATAATTCTTTTAAGGATATTATAGACCACGAACCATTGGTGGTTCCGCTGGTAATCATGGTAATTATGGTATTTATGGTAATGTGGACTGTATAATGGGGGTATGATGGAAATGATTAAACTATTGACAACAAAATATGGGGTTATATTTGAGATATATAAAAATATTGCTGAAATTAAATGGCCGAAATAGTTACATAGGTGGTTAATTAAAAATTTTGATTGATAATTTGATGAATTCTTCTTGCATTTAACGTAGGAATGATGAATTTAAGAGCTCTCCTACCTTGGTATTTGATGTAGTTAAAATAAAAGGGCTCTTCTTGTGCCTGTGAATAACTAGATCATTTGGGCTGGCCAGCACTCAGCTTGTCCGTCTTCATTCTCGGTCCCAAGGACCCACTAGTGCCTTCAAAATTTACTCCCTCATGATCTTAATGTACTCAATATGCTGGAAATAGTCTCCGCCACCATGAGGTCTCACTGCCCGTCTCTTCACGCACAGTTCGTCCCGTGAGACGTCACTCAGTGTGCCATCCCATGAACTTGGCCATTTAATTTTACTATGATAGAATGATATATATATGATATATTACATAACCTAAGATCAATGAATATAACTAAGATAGTTTATGTAATAGATGATATTACATAAACTATATGATATATAATATAATATATAATATTACATAAAATAAGAGATAAAATCTCACATGCTTCGAGCTACTGGCTCGAACACTGATGAACCGCCCAATACAAAAGGCTTTAAACGGTGCTCCCTCCAAGGCTTCGGGTGATGATCACCTATACCTTCTCCCCACGGTCCTGTGCAACATCATCATGGAGAGTTACATTGGTAAGGGTCCTCCCACTAGCATCTCCCTGCTTTTACAGGACGATGCCACCATAGCAGAGCAGCTTCGGGCCTTCTGGGAAATAGAAGAGTAAGAAATATATTCATTTATTCGTGAAAACGCACACTCGCACTACTAAAGGAAGGTATGTCGTAAGATTGCCAAAAAGAGATGCAACGGCCGAATCCAATCCCAACCGCCAGATAGCCTTGTGACGCATGTATGCTCACTTCGTCAAGATCCTTGGCCTCGTTTGGTCACCTGAGCATGACATTTTTACTTTCTCGGTACAGGATCCGCTCCGCGCGGCCACCAAGGGAATCGTCCTATTCCATATCGCGCGGATATTCGATCCTCTCGGGTTTTTGGCGCCTATTATATTCCTCGCCAAAACCTTGCTCCAGGAGATCTGGCGTCACAGCCTAGATTGGGATGAACCCCTTCCGGATGACCTTCATTCCAAGTGGGTTTCATTGATCGATGCATGGTCGTCCTTGGGTCGCGTTAGGATCCCGAGTTATTATCCCGAGTTAGTTCTTGCCGCTCGTTCCCGCTTACAATTCATAGGGTTCTCGGACGCCTCATCTAAAGACTACACAGCCGCTGTTTACGCCCGCGTGTTAACGTCGAAAGGAGATGTTCTTCCCTACTTGTTTAACAACAAACAAAGGTTGCGCCCTCAAAGTTTAAATCCATTGCGCAGCTGGAGCTTTGCGGCGCCCTATTACTGGAGAGGGTTATGTCTTCGATTACTATTGAAACTTCCCTTCCACATTTGTATTACACTGATTCGGCGGTGGTTCTGTCTTGGTTGCGGACGCCGTTGTACAATCTTAAGGTTTTCGAGGCGAACAGGGTTTCCGCCATACTTAAGACATCCGACTGTGATCAATGGCGGTACTTAAGGTCCGAAGAAAACCCAGCTGACATAGCATCTCGAGGTTGTACTCCTTCCGAGCTTACCGAATGCCATTCCTGGTTCCATGAGCCTCCCTGGTTAAGAGAAAGAACTCTTTCTTTTTCTGAGTTCGGCCATCTGGGTCGGGAAGCTGCGGAGTCTGGAATAGCCCTTCTTTCTCGCACGGCTCAGGGATCTTGCGATGACACGTGGATGGCCCGATTTTCGTCTTTGCAGCTATTGGTTCGAGTCACGGCTCTTATTATTCGTCTTGCCAGACACGCCCGATCTCGTTCCATCGGGCTATCAGGACTACTCCCAGGCTCTCCTAACCTGTGTTCGAATTGTGCAGCATACTTCATTTCCTTCCAATATGTACGCCGCTTCCGCGCCCAGGGAGTATCGACAGCACAGTCCCTTCGTCGATGAGGTTGGGTTGATCAGGGTGGGCGGCAGGATCCGTCATTCTGATGCGAGTTACGACCCGAAGTACCCTCTTCTGCTTCCCAGTAATCACATTTTGACGCGTCTTATCGTGGATGATCTGCATGCTCGACACTTCCACGCTGGTCCGACTTCGGTCCTGTCATTGCTTCGAGGCCGCTACTGGGTACCAAAGGCTCTTCCTTTTTTTGAGTTCGGCCATCTGGGTCGGGAAGCTGCGGAGTCTGGAATAGCCCTTCTTTCTCGCACGGCTCAGGGATCTTGCGATGACACTTGGGTGGCCCGATTTTCGTCTTTGCAGCTATTGGTTCGAGTCACGGCTCTTATTATTCGTCTTGCCAGACACGCCCGATCTCGTTCCATCGGGCTATCAGGACTACTCCCAGGCTCTCCTAACCTGTGTTCGAATTGTGCAGCATACCTCATTTCCTTCCAATATGTACGCCGCTTCCGCGCCCAGGGAGTATCGACAGCACAGTCCCTTCGTCGATGAGGTTGGGTTGATCAGGGTGGGCGGCAGGATCCGTCATTCTGATGCGAGTTACGACCCGAAGTACCCTCTTCTGCTTCCCAGTAATCACATTTTGACGCGTCTTATCGTGGATGATCTGCATGCTCGACACTTCCACGCTGGTCCGACTTCGGTCCTGTCATTGCTTCGAGGCCGCTACTGGGTACCAAAGGCTCTGAAGGTGATAAAGAGCCGCATTTATCGGTGCATCCGGTGCAGGATTCAACGGGCTAAACCAAAAAATCCCTTCATGGTTGACCTCCCTAGCTCCAGATTTGGACAGCGCCGCGCATTCCCTCAGGTCGGCGTGGATTATGCTGGCCCTCTATTAATAAAGGCATCCCACCGTCGCAAGGCTGCCATAGACAAGGCCCACTTCGGTATTTTATCTGCATGTCCACTAAAGCCATCCACCTTGAGCTGATCTCCTATCTAGCACCAGACGCCTTCCTGGCCGCGTTGGACCTTTTTGTGGCTCGTTGGGGTCTGCCTCGATGTATTAACTCCGATAACGGAACTAACTTTGTTGGAGCCTCGAAAGTTTTGAAAGACCTCTTTGTTTTCCTTAGGAGCAATAAGATCCATATAGTTGAGCATCTGGCTGCAAAGAATGTGGAATGGCTATTCGTTCGCCCCGCGCTCCTAACTTCAGCATGCTATGGGAAGCCGGCGTTAAGTGTTTGCTCACGAGCGTGGTCGGTAAACAGTCGCTGACGTTCGAAGAACTTAACACCATTCTCGTCCGTGTAGAAGGCGTTCTTTTCCCGACCAACATGCGCCGAGAGCTTCGACTACCTGTCGCCGGGTCATTTTCTGATCGGAGCACCGTTGAATGCCATTCCCCTCGATCTTGAAGCGTTTCCATGCTCGAAACTGACATCTAGATGGCGCCTAGTACAGCAAATCGTGTCAACATCTGGTCGCGTTGGCAGAGGGATTATTTGCACCAACTCCAACAGAGGACAAAATGGTCCGAGGATCGTCCAAGGTTATCTGATGGCGATCTAGTAATATTGATTGAGGACCGCAACTCCCCTCGAACGTGGCCTGTCGCCCGGGTTAGCACGGTTTTCCCCGGCAAGGACGGAGTGGTCAGGGTGGTTTCGGTTCGCACTAGTAGTATGATTTTGGGGATTCTGGCACACTTTTTTGCGCGCCCGTCTACTCCGTAAGTACCATGTACACCATGCCTGACGTCACGTGACCCCTTGTTGGGTTCTACTATACCTTGACCACCTAATTTAAACTTTAGCATTTTAATCCCCCCTCCTGTTCTTAGTGAAGGGTCAGGTACCAATAGAATTGTTATCTCATATTTTAGCTTTTTTCTTGCTTATCCCCTCCCCCCTCATGAACTTGTCCGCCATTTTGTTTTTTGGCCTCTCTGAGACTATATAAGGAGAGCGCGATCTCACTTTTTCTCATTCTGTTAAGAGCTGCGCTAGAGTGAACATCGACTAGTCTCCTTAACGGCTTTTGTAAAAAATCGTTTCTTCTATTTATTTTTTGTGAAGTTGAATTATTTTGCTTCTTATTGTTATTTTTTTTTTTTTCACTTTATTATATTTATTTCTCATTTTTTTTTTTTTCTAGTGTAGATTCAAATTATTTATATTAGCGGTTGCTTTTTTTTGTTTCACAAGTAATATATAATTTTTCTTTTCTTTGTTTTAATATCTTTAAAGTTATTTGATTTATTATTTAATTATTTCGTGAGTTTAAAAATATATTTTTTTTTAAATCATGGAATGCAAATTTTGTAGAAAAGTATTTAGTCGAGAACGTGACGTTATTGGTAGGCATTTAGCCATATGTGAGGCACGTGAGCAACAGCGTAAATGCTCAAATTGCGGTGAAAAATTTACATCAAAAAAGACGCTCATTGCCCATATCCGTCACTGCGGTTATGAAATATCCACCATGGCAAAGAGGTCCCGTATCGATGCTGCTAGGGGGCATCTCTATGAGATGGAAACTTCCCACGGGGGTATCCTGAAAACGTTCTTTCTTCCATCCACTGAAAGTACAGATGCAATAGAATTCCTTAATTCACAGACAGAGACGATACATAGCTTGCTTAAAAATTATATGGAAGAAACTATTTCCTCTATAAAATACAATTTGCTATTGGAGGCAACGTTCGAAAATATTGTGGGTGAAACTTGCGATAGAGCATTTAAGACAAAAAACATTATATTATATGAGGACTCTTCCATTTTGGATAGTTTGAGCACAAGCTACGAAAAGATAAAAACTGAGATGGAGGATTCTACTTAAAAAACTTTGACGGCATCCTAATCCGTATTAACCGATTTAAGCCGATAGGAGGTTCTAGTCTTATCCCTTTACCCCCACTTATAGCGAATAAGAAAGCCATAATTAATGTAAATAACAACGATGACCGATGCTTCATGTACGCAGTATTATCACGATTTATTGATGACGATGGACAAAGAGTGAGCAAATATAAAAATCTTGAGCACAGGTATGACTTAAGTTGCATTTCCTTCCCCACTCCTCTCCACGAAGTGAAAAAATTTGAACAACGTAATAATATAAGTATTAATGTCTTTGGTCTTGGAGAGAAGGAGGAAGTTTATCCCCTAAAAGTCGTTAGGCAGGAGAAGGAAGATCATAGAAACCTACTTTTATTGACAACTGATGATGGTCGTAGTCACTACACTTACATAACAGATTTTAATCGACTCGTATTCGCTCAAATTACAAAACATAAAAGGAAGGTACAAGTTTGTAAACGATGCTTCCAGCATTTTTCATCAAATCGAGAAGGTACTGCCGAATGGATAAAAGAACACATGGAATACTGTGGAGAGAACAAACCGACCCGAATCGTATTACCTGAACCTAGTGAGGACGGGAAACCACCTACTATATCATTTACTAAAGTACAGAATCAGATGAGGATTCCTATCGTCATATATGCAGATTTTGAATGTGTCTTAAAGAAAATAGATAGTAACAATACCACATATTCGAATACAACTGCCTACCAACGCCACCTCCCTATGGGCTTCTGCACCTATATTAAGGTTGCAGAAGACATTCCTCGTCACTGCCTACCCGCCGACTTCCCTATGGAGCCCTACATTTATACAGGCGAGAATGCAGCAGAGAAATTCATTAAATACGTAAAGTCCGTAGCAGAAAGTGACAAAAGTATACTCGATGAAACAGCGTATGCTACCCCTTACACCATCTCAACTAGAAGAATTTTCAAAATCCAAGCATTGCTATCTTTGTTCCAAGCCTTTTGTTCCCTCCAACAGAGAAGTGGCAGACCATGATCACATCACTGGTCTTTATCGTGGTGCAGCTCACTCGCAGTGTAATATCCTATACCGGTCTCCCCGATTTCTCCCCGTCTTTCTCCACAATCTGAGTGGTTACGACTCTCATTTCATAGTTCGAGAGTTGGGCTATGATAACAGTTGTATTAGCGTCATACCCAACAGTGAGGAAAAATATATTTCCTTTAGTAAACAGGTTGGGCCGCTAATGGTTAGATTCGTGGATACTTTTAGGTTCATGGCATCTAGCTTAGATAAATTATCGAAAAACCTGCCACGACATAAGTTCGTCGACACGGCTAAATTCTTCCCTGCCGACAAGATGGATTTAGTTATACGTAAAGGAGTGTATCCCTATGATTATACAGATTCATTTGAGAAACTAAAGGAAACCGTTCTACCACCCAAGGAGGCATTCCATAGTACCCTCAATGAATGCGACATCTCAGATGAAGACTACCATCATGCCCAGTCAGTCTGGAATGCATTTGAAGTTAGAACCCTAGGCGAGTACAGTGAGCTCTACCTTAAAGTAGACGTTATGCTCCTATGTGACATATTTGAAAATTTCAGAGATGCCTGTATGGGAGCATATTGTTTAGACCCATAAATACATAAAATACGTTATACACACATACATACGAAATATATACTATACGCACATAAATACGCGATATACTAACCATAAACACACACACACACACACACACACACACACACACACACACACACACACACACACACACACACACACACACACACATATTATCACACAACAGTAGGGAGTAAATGCCGGTTCCGGCGCCCCTCATTTTGCCCTGGGATTAGGGATTAATTAGGGGATTAAGGATTAATTAGGGGATATTAAGGATTAAGACCACGAGGTGGTTAAGGTTGGTTTGCCCCTGCACCACGTGGTTCCAAAGTCCAATTTGATCCCACAAATTGAGGTCCCAGAACCGACATTTACTCCCTACTGTTGTGTGATAATATATGTATATATTTTGTGTGTGTGTGTGTGTGTGTGTGAGTGTGTTTGTGTGTGTGTGTGTGTGTGTGTGTGTGTGTGTGTGTGTGTGTGTGTGTGTGTGTGTGTGTGTGTGTGTGTGTGTGTGTGTGTGTGTGGTTGTGTGTGTGTGTGTGTGTGTGTGTGTGTGGTTGTGTGTGTGTGTGTGTGTGTGTGTGTGTGTGTGTGTGTGTATGTGTGTGTGTGTGTGTGTGTGTGTGTGTGTGTGTGTGTGTGTGGTTGTGTGTGTGTGTGTGTGTGTGTGTGTGTGTGTGTGTGTGTGTGTGTGTGTGTGTGTGTGTGTGTGTGTGTGTGTGTGTGTGTGTGTGTGGTTGTGTGTGTGTGTGTGTGTGTGTGTGTGTGTGTGTGTGTGTGTGTGTGTGTGTGTGTGTGTGTGTGTGTGTGTGTGTGTGTGTGTGTGTGTGTGTGTGTGTGGTTGTGTGTGTGTGTGTGTGTGTGTGTGTGTGTGTGTGTGTGTGTGTGTTTGTGTGTGTGTGTGTGTGTTTATGGTTAGTATAAATGCATTATAATTTGTACGAAAATTATTAAAATCGTATAAAATTATAAGAAAAGATATGAAAACCAAGAAAAATATTGGATCGAAGAAATAATAAAATATATGATCGTTTGTTATAAACTTTGGTAAATTTATATAAAAAACTGTAAAAATAGTGAAAATGCATTAGCATTTGTATGAAAATTGTTAAAATCTTATAAAATAACTGGAAAAATACTAAAGCCAAGAAAAAATATTGGATCGAAGAAGTAAGAAAATATATGGTCATTTGTTATAAACTTTGTTAAATTTATACAAAAGCTGTAAAAATGGTGAAAATGCATTAGCATTTGTACGAAAATTGCTAAAATCTATCAAAATAACTGGAAAAATACGAAAGCCAAGAAAAAATATTGGATCGAAGAAGTAAGAAAATATATGGTCATTTGTTATAAACTTTGTTAAATTTATACAAAAGCTGTAAAAATGGTGAAAATGCATTAGCATTTGTACGAAAATTGCTAAAATCTATCAAAATAACTGGAAAAATACGAAAGCCAAGAAAAATATTGGATCGAAGAAGTAATAAAATATATGATCGTTTGTTATAAACTTTGTTAAATTTATATAAAAAACTGTAAAAATAGTGAAAATACATTAGCATTTGTATGAAAATTGTTAAAATCTTATAAAATAACTGGAAAAATACTAAAGCCAAGAAAAATATTGGATCGAAGAAGTAATAAAATATATGATCGTTTGTTATAAACTTTGTTAAATTTATATAAAAAAAAAACTGTAAAAATAGTGAAAATGCATTAGCATTTGTACGAAAATTGTTAAAATCTTATAAAATCATAAGAAAAGATATGAAAACCATGAAAAATATTGGATCGAAGAAGTAAGAAAATATATGGTCATTTGTTATAAACTTTGTTAAATTTATATAAAAAACTGTGAAAATAGTGAAAATGCATTAGAGTTTGTAACAAAATTGTTAAAATCTTATAAAATCATAAGAAAAGATATGTAAACCTAGAAAAATATTGGCTCGAAGAAGTAAGACAATATATGGTCATTTGTTATAAACTTTGTTAAATTTATATAAAATCTGTAAAAATGTTGAAAAAAATGCATTAGAATTTGAACGAAAATTGTTAAAATCTAACAAAATGGCTGGAAAAATGCGAAATTAAAAGAAACACAACGGTACGAAGAAGTAAGAAATAATGAAATTATATGTCTAATTGTTATAAAAGTTGTAAAAATGTAGAAAATGAGTGATAATTTGTACAGAATGGGTTAAAATCTTATAAAATTACATAAAAACCTTTCAAAATGATATGAAATCTTAATAACAAGATATGAAATTTTTAAAAAATACCGGAATGAAGAAGTAGGAAAGAAAGAAATTGTCATGAAATTTGTCATAAACAGTGTTAAATTTTTTATAAAAGTTGTAAATAATAAAGCAAATGGATAATAATTTAAACGAAAATTGTTAAAATTATATTAAAAAAGATGAAATTTAAAAAAATTACCGGAATGAAGAAGTAAGAAATTATATGTTTAGTTGTTATAAACGTCCTCATTTGTTATAAAAGTTGAAAAAAAATTAACAAAAATCAGGAGAATACATCCTAAGTATGTTTTAAAATCTTATAAAATGACAACAGAAATATTAAATTAAAATAAGAATGATGAAGTAAGAAATATGTTGATACTATACGTGCAGCTTCAGTCTATACGTTATTTACTTGAATAATAACAGTTGTAAATCACCAAAGAAAGAAATAAAAGTACTAAAGTTCTGGAATTATTTATTGCACTCATCTTAGTTTTCTTTCTAAATATTATTTAGAAATAAGCCTTCCCACCCCCTCAAGGTGTGAGTGCTTCGGGAAGGTCAGTTGATATAATACTGTTGTTAATATTTTTTTTTTTTCAACACACTTTGGCTTACGGGTAAACTAATACCTCGCCAGTGACCATACACATACACACATAATTGGTTTACGGGTAAATCAATGCCTCGCCAGTGACCATACACATACACATAATAGGTTTACGGGTAAATCAATACCTCGCCAGTGACCATACACATACACACATAATCGGTTTACGGGTAAACTAATACCTCGCCAGTGACCATTGCACACATTCATTTTAACTGGCGAGGATGCAGCAGAGAAAGTCATTAAATACGTAAAGTCCGTAGCAGAAAAAGTGACAAAAGTATACTCGATGAAACAGCGTATGCTACCCCTTACACCATCTCAACTAGAAGAATTTTCAAAATCCAAGCATTGCTATCTTTGTTCCAAGCCTTTTGTTTCCTCCAACAGAGAAGTGGCAGACCATGATCACATCACTGGTCTTTATCGTGGTGCAGCTCACTCGCAGTGTAATATCCTATACCGGTCTCCCCGATTTCTCCCCGTCTTTCTCCACAATCTGAGTGGTTACGACTCTCATTTCATAGTTCGAAAGTTGGGCTATGATAACAGTTGTATTAGCGTCATACCCAACAGTGAGGAAAAATATATTTCCTTTAGTAAACAGGTTGGGCCGCTAATGGTTAGATTCGTGGATACTTTTAGGTTCATGGCATCTAGCTTAGATAAATTATCGAAAAACCTGCCACGACATAAGTTCGTCGACACGGCTAAATTCTTCCCTGCCGACAAGATGGATTTAGTTATACGTAAAGGAGTGTATCCCTATGATTATACAGATTCATTTGAGAAACTAAAGGAAACCGTTCTACCACCCAAGGAGGCATTCTATAGTACCCTCAATGAATGCGACATCTCAGATGAAGACTACCATCATGCCCAGTCAGTCTGGAATGCATTTGAATTTAGAACCCTAGGCGAGTACAGTGAGCTCTACCTTAAAGTAGACGTTATGCTCCTATGTGACATATTTGAAAATTTCAGAGATGTCTGTATGGGAGCATATTGTTTAGACCCTGCTTGGTACTTCACGGCTCCAGGCCTGGCATGGGATGCCATGCTCAAGTATACTGGTATACATCTTGTCAGTTACTTATGATCGAACGCGGAATCAGGGGAGATATATGCCAATGTAGTCAACGTTATAGCAAAGCTGATAACAGGTATCTTAACCCAAACCATGAGCCTCATAGTGAATCGAAGTACATCGCCTACCTTGATGCGAATAATTTATACGGATGGGCAATGTCAAACCCCTTCCTTATGGCAGTTTTGAATGGATTGAAGATCCCAATGCTCTAAAATGGGAAAATATACGAGAAGACGGTCCATACGGCTATATTGTTGAAGCGGACATTGAGTACCCCGATGAGTTACACGATGTTCACAATGATTTTCCTCTTCTTCCAGAAAATAGAGTCCCTCCGAAAGGTACTAATAAGAAATTATTAGCTCCTTTGTCTAAAAGGGAGAAATATGTAGTCCACTTTGTCAACTTAAAACAAGCGATGAGCCTTGGTCTCCGATTAGTACGCATACATCGAGTTTTACGGTTCAGGCAGTCCCGTTGGCTAAGTTCATATATCGAACTGAACACCCGAATGAGGCAGCAGTCAATTAACGATTTCGATAAAGATTTTTTCAAACTAATGAATAATGCCGTATTCGGAAAATTTATGGAAGATGTAAGAAAACGTATAAAAATAGAACTGGTTACTGACGATAAGAGATTACAAAAACTAATTGCCAAACCCACTTTTAACACGTTGAGCGCCAGGAAAAAGATGATGTACTTTTGCCTGGGGCCAAAGCAATTTTTCCTAATTTATAACTTTAATATGATTAGAATGATACAAAAATTGCAAAAGAAATAAATAAAAAGTTTAATTTTGGCAATTAAACAGTAATTTTGTGAGCGGTACGTATGTACCGCCCGGCCCCAGGGTAAAGCCCGCTACCTATAGTAGTACGGGGGCTGCCCGGTTATGACCGCGACGTCAACCCTTGTCCCCTTAAAATATGTTATTTTAATAAATAAGATATTTTGTTTTGTAAAAAAATAAATAAAATTAATTTATTTTATTTATTTATACCCCCCAAATTAAAAAAAAAAAAAAAAAAA
Source organism: Aelia acuminata (assembly GCA_911387785.2). Lineage (NCBI taxonomy): Eukaryota > Metazoa > Arthropoda > Insecta > Hemiptera > Pentatomidae > Aelia > Aelia acuminata. Next base: position 86,561,442 of record OU426980.1, on the reverse strand, counting down.
AAAAAAAAAAAAAACATTTGGGCCAATTGCATTGGCGAATTGTTCGGGGCCGGAGCGGTCCAATATGCCTTGAAATCACGCTCGGCAGGCGGTCCCCTGGCCCAGAACAATCTTTTAGCTGGCGGGAGCGGGCGGTACCTGGGGACCGCCTAGGCCCCAGCCAATAGTCCAACAGCGGTAAGATCGTACCGCTTGGCGCTCAACGTGTTAAGGACAGGACAATATATAGTGAAACTTTAGTAGCTGTACATCTCGACTATGAACAGATCACAATGAACAAACCTATTTATGTAGGAATGGCCATTCTCGATCTGTCCAAAGTCAGGATGTATGAGTTCCACTATAAGACAATGTTAAAAAAGTACGGACCTGACAAACTGAAATTACTGTATACCGACACAGACAGTTTCATTTATGAAATAAAAACTGACGACTTTTACATGGACCTTACCACTATGTTGGACGAATTGGACACATCCGATTATCCCAAAACCCACCCTTGCCACAGCAATAGAAACAAAAAAGTGTTGGGGAAATTCAAAGATGAAACCAATCTCTGAATTTGCAGGCCTCCGAGCCAAAATGTATGCTTTACGGGTTAGAGGACAAGATATGAAACGAGCAAAAGGGATAAAGAGGGCAGCCGTTGAGAAAAAAATAACTTTTGATGATTATGTAACTGCCCTGTTCGATAAAAAAGAATTTATCACTTCTTTTCGAACGATCTTGTCGAAAAAGCATAAAATATTTTCTGTCGAACAGAAAAAAGTTTCGCTTTCACCGTACGACGACAAACGTCTTCTTGTAGATCATGTACATACGCTTGCTCATGGCCATTATTCCATACAGGATGTATAGATGAGTTGTGGGAATTAATTTCTCCTTCTGAAATCTTTCTCCCAATACTGTAAAAGACTTATAATATAAATATTTTTGTTTTATAAGGTTGTATATAAAAGGAGTTTTTTTATATTACAAGTTAGTTTTTTTTGTTTTTTCAATAACACATATAGAAAAAAAAATTCAGTTAAAATATTGCAATGTTTATTATTCAAAGCGCCTTTCTGAATCTACACTATGAAGAACATTATAAAGTGAAAAAAAAAATTGATTTTTTCGTTTCAAAATGTTAATTTTTAAAAGTACGTTTTTTTTTTTTTTTTGATATATTATTGTTGTAATGAATGTGTGCAATGGTCACTGGCGAGGTATTAGTTTACCCGTAAACCGATTATGTGTGTATGTGTATGGTCACTGGCGAGGTATTGATTTACCCGTAAACCTATTATGTGTATGTGTATGGTCACTGGCGAGGCATTGATTTACCCGTAAACCAATTATGTGTGTATGTGTATGGTCACTGGCGAGGTATTATTAAACTTATTCTTTTCTCTAGTAAAATTCCAAGTCGGAATATATATATATATAGTTCTTTTTTTTTTTGTTGTACTTCTGTAGAGTTAATAATTTAGTTTCATTAAATAAGTATTAATTTGTGATATAATTTGTTTCTTATCCTGCTCTTTCTTTTGTTTTGTTTTTTTTGGCTACATCATGATTTTTGATTTACATTTCTTTTTGAGTACATAATTTTTTTTTTTTATTTGTAATTTTTTTTTTTTTTTTTGTTCAAATAGTAGATTTATAATTATTAAGAATTGTTTCTTTTTTTTAAATCTAATCACCAACAATACAAAGGACAGTTATGTTAGTAGGTAATTAGATTTAGATGTAACTAATATTTATGAGAGTATAATTGTTAATATTTCTCTAAACCCACCCTACTGGACAATTAGGTAAGGGGACTGATTGGTAAGAAGTAACTACAGCTGTTGGTTAAGGTGAGTGCCTTGCAATACAGAAGTTCTGGGATCGAATCCGGATAATTATAAATATTTTTTTTTTCTCTTTCACTTTTTTTTTTATATATATATGTATATATGTATTTCTTTTTTTTCTTGTACATTATTAGTTTCCTTAGAATTAATAATTGGCATTTCCGTCAGAAATATTTTGTTTTAATATAATTATTAATTTATCATTCGTAAAAAAAAAAGGTAGTTTGTTCATTTTAATTTATTTATTTTTTTTCTTACTATTTTTCATTTCCATATATTAAGATATTCCATTTCATATTAATAAAGTTTCATTTTCATTTCTGAAAAATTTTAATTTAATTTTTAATAGAAGTTAAAAATTAATGAATTAGGTTTTATTATATGTTTTATTTTCAGCCTGAGATTTCGCTATTTTTCTCAAGCCTTGTCTTATACATCAAGTTATTTTTTTTTATTATTATAAATAGCGTGGCATCCAAATAAATTAGATTGTTTTTTTTTTGGTTTTTTTTTTGACAATTATCGTGATAATTTTGTTTATTGGCCAAATTATAATAATATTGGTCTTGATTTCCCATATCTATACTTTGTTTTGGCTGGCTTGGGGTTTTGCTTTTTTTTTTCTTGGGAATCCCCTTTACGAGCCGCATTGCCCACACGTTAACCTGCAACCCACCCTTCTCCACTGAACTTACGGGCAACTCTTCGTTATTAGGAATTCTTCGGGATTTCTACGTAACATTTTGGCGCCCAAATAGGGACCTTTATTTGAGATAACGTGGTGGAACATTTTTGGGAAATCATTTCCGGAATAATTTTTTTTGGGGGTTTTTTGATTTGGGGATTTATTTAAAATGAAGGTTGAACGGTTGTTGAAAGATGAATTGGAGTATGAACTTAGAGTCAGAGGGGTTACTGGTATTAGCAAGACAGAGGAGATGCGGAAGAGGCTTAGGACTCTTTTAAAATTGGAAAAAGCTGGGAAATTAGTAGCTACAGGCCCAACCTTAGTAGCAGTGGATGAGTTGAAAACGTGTGAGGAAAAAACCAAAGGGGTAGAGGTAAAAGTAAAGGGTTTAACCAAAAGCTCACCTCGCACCGATATTGAATCAATCGAGACCACCCTCGAGCATATTATTAACCGGTTGGGTCGGATCACTGCTGGTGACGCAAATGAGGAAGGGCGGAAGTCCTTAGCCATCGAAAAATGTTTGGAATTATGGGATGAAGTAGAGAAGTTCACGAGCTCTGGGAAAGAAGAGAGCGGTGCTACTAGTGATGAAGCTTTGGAAAATGCAAGCAGGGGTACAAAAACTCAGCCAGAACTCTCCGTTAATAATCCGACGACTTCATCGTTTACGCCATCGGAAACTCCGGGTACGGTTATTCGGAAGACACAGATTCCAATTAGGGAATGGGGAATCTATTTTTCTGGCGACGGGGAAGGACTAAGTGTGCACGCATTCCTTGAAATTGTGGAAGATATGCGCGTGGCCCGAGTTACAGAGTTACAGTATACGCATCATTGGAGGGAAAGTATGACTTTTCTAAGATAAATTTCCATTACATTACATCTCCATATCTAACTTTGAAAAACTAGTAATATCTCAAATCATAAAGCATGGACATAAGATTCATGTATGTAAGCGATGTTTACACATTTTTATTCTAGTGAAAAACTCATACTTCACAAACAACTATGCAATACTAACAAACCTGCTATGATTATACTTCCGGAGAAGAAACCGTACGTATAGTTTGAAAATGTAGAGAGATGTCAACGTGTACCCAACGTAGTCTACGCAGACTTTGAATGTTATTTGAAGCATACAAATGAAAAAAGTCTTTCATCGAAAATATTACATTTCCACATTCCCTACTCGTACTGTTTTTATGTAAGAAGAGCTAAATTTCTGAACGGAGTGGAAGATGGTATACCTGATGAACAAATTTTGTATAGAGGTGAAAATGCAGCAAATAAGTTTGTACATAATTTGTCAGGTTACGATGCTCACTTCATCGTTCGGGAGCTGGGATATGATAATAAAAGGATTATCGTAATCGTAAATACTGCAGAAAATTATATTTCATTTTCAAAATTTGTAGATGGGAAATTTGATAGAGTTCCCTTACTCACTAGAAAGGCATTTTCCCCTATGAGTATGTCACGACCCCCAAAATGTTAGAAGATACAACCCTTCCTCCAATAGATGAATTTCATAGTTCACTACAAGATTCCTCAGTTAGAGAAGAGGAGTATGCCCATGCTAAAGATGTATGGAATATATTTGAATGCAAAACTTTGGGTGATTAAGCAGACATTTACTTGAAGTCTGACGTAATTTTACCGGCTGAAGTATTCGAAGAATTGTTACGTAGAAATCCCGAAGAATTCCTAATAACGAAGAGTTGCCCGTAAGTTCAGTGGAGAAGGGTGGGTTGCAGGTTAACGTGTGGGCAATGCGGCTCGTAAAGGGGATTCCCAAGAAAAAAAAAAGCAAAACCCCAAGCCAGCCAAAACAATGGTGAAAGAATTCATAAATTTGTAGCCTTAAGGTCTAAAATGTATGCAATAGACATTAAAAGCAAAATTATTAAAAAAATTAAAGGAATTAGTAAATCTGTTTACAGATTATGTTACCTGTTTAAAAAATAACATAAAATTTAAACATGATGTTACAAACTGCAGATCATTCAACTATAATGTATTTACTATTAAAACAAATAAAATATCAATATCACCTTTCGATGATGAGTATCCACCTTGGCCCACGGCCATTATAAGATAAAATAAACTTAATATAGATTTAATATTTATTAATTGCAATTCCGGCAAGATTTGCGATCCACTTCTTTCCTTCCGCATCCCTCGCAGAATTTCTTTTTAGGTTTAGGGCACTTTCTGAACGAGTGATTAGACTCATCACAATTCCAACACCTAAACTGTCTACAGTTGGTTGAATCTGAAACCCGTGGAGGTTGACAACCTACTTCGTTGACCATAACCCTTGTCTTATTAGGTGTCGGTCGGTAAGCCAAATCGGGCTCCAAAAGTCCTTTGTTCGTCGGTGGTGGTCGATGCAGCTCCATTCTGTATTTAGCCTCCTCCAATTTTCGACTTAGGTCCAACAGCTCCTGAACCGAGGTAATGGATCGAAGCGCAAGTCGGTCCTGATAGTATGGATGAATATTCCTCATCAATATTTCCAACATCTCCTGTTCTGAAGGCAAGGTGGGAAGGCGAAAAAAGTAATTTTTCATGCACGCAATGAACATGCCCATACTTTCGGTTGGACCCTGGGTACGCTTCCGTATTTCTTCCCAAAGCCGTGCTGTATAGTCCCTAGGAGCGAATTCGGCCTTGAGATCATCAAAGAGACCATTCCAGTCATGAACCTCTCTTTTCATAGCTCTAAACCATATTAGAGCTGGACAACGAAATAAATCGTATGCTGAAAGAAAGAGATCGTGGTGTGAAGTGTGACGGGCCACGCGCATATCTTCCACAATTTCAAGGAATGCGTGCACACTTAGTCCTTCCCCGTCGCCAGAAAAATAGATTCCCCATTCCCTAATTGGAATCTGTGTCTTCCGAATAACCGTACCCGGAGTTTCCGATGGCGTAAACGATGAAGTCGTCGGATTATTAACGGAGAGTTCTGGCTGAGTTTTTGTACCCCTGCTTGCATTTTCCAAAGCTTCATCACTAGTAGCATCGCTCTCTTCTTTCCCAGAGCTCGTGAACTTCTCTACTTCATCCCATAATTCCAAACATTTTTCGATGGCTAAGGACTTCCGCCCTTCCTCATTTGCGTCACCAGCAGTGATCCGACCCAACCGGTTAATAATATGCTCGAGGGTGGTCTCGATTGATTCAATATCGGTGCGAGGTGAGCTTTTGGTTAAACCCTTTACTTTTACCTCTACCCCTTTGGTTTTTTCCTCACACGTTTTCAACTCATCCACTGCTACTAAGGTTGGGCCTGTAGCTACTAATTTCCCAGCTTTTTCCAATTTTAAAAGAGTCCTAAGCCTCTTCCGCATCTCCTCTGTCTTGCTAATACCAGTAACCCCTCTGACTCTAAGTTCATACTCCAATTCATCTTTCAACAACCGTTCAACCTTCATTTTAAATAAATCCTCAAATCAAAAAACCCCCAAAAAAAATTATTCCGGAAATGATTTCCCAAAAATGTTCCACCACGTTATCTCAAATAAAGGTCCCTATTTGGGCGCCAAAATGTTACGTAGAAATCCCGAAGAATTCCTAATAACGAAGAGTTGCCCGTAAGTTCAGTGGAGAAGGGTGGGTTGCAGGTTAACGTGTGGGCAATGCGGCTCGTAAAGGGGATTCCCAAGAAAAAAAAAAGCAAAACCCCAAGCCAGCCAAAACAAAGTATAGATATGGGAAATCAAGACCAATATTATTATAATTTGGCCAATAAACAAAATTATCACGATAATTGTCAAAAAAAAAACCAAAAAAAAAACAATCTAATTTATTTGGATGCCACGCTATTTATAATAATAAAAAAAAATAACTTGATGTATAAGACAAGGCTTGAGAAAAATAGCGAAATCTCAGGCTGAAAATAAAACATATAATAAAACCTAATTCATTAATTTTTAACTTCTATTAAAAATTAAATTAAAATTTTTCAGAAATGAAAATGAAACTGTATTAATATGAAATGGAATATCTTAATATATGGAAATGAAAAATAGTAAGAAAAAAAAATAAATAAATTAAAATGAACAAACTACCTTTTTTTTTACGAATGATAAATTAATAATTATATTAAAACAAAATATTTCTGACGGAAATGCCAATTATTAATTCTAAGGAAACTAATAATGTACAAGAAAAAAAAGAAATACATATATACATATATATATAAAAAAAAAAGTGAAAGAGAAAAAAAAAATATTTATAATTATCCGGATTCGATCCCAGAATTTCTGTATTGCAAGGCACTCACCTTAACCAACAGCTGTAGTTACTTCTTACCAATCAGTCCCCTTACCTAATTGTCCAGTAGGGTGGGTTTAGAGAAATATTAACAATTATACTCTCATAAATATTAGTTACATCTAAATCTAATTACCTACTAACATAACTGTCCTTTGTATTGTTGGTGATTAGATTTAAAAAAAAGAAACAATTCCTAATAATTATAAATCTACTATTTGAACAAAAAAAAAAAAAAAATTACAAATAAAAAAAAAAATTATGTACTCAAAAAGAAATGTAAATCAAAAATCATGATGTAGCCAAAAAAAACAAAACAAAAGAAAGAGCAGGATAAGAAACAAATTATATCACAAATTAATACTTATTTAATGAAACTAAATTATTAACTCTACAGAAGTACAACAAAAAAAAAAGAACTATATATATATATATTCCGACTTGGAATTTTACTAGAGAAAAGAATAAGATATATTTTTACAATTAAGAAAATAAATGAACCTAAGCAGGCCTGCATCTCATCAAGTTTAAATCAAACATTTTATTCTAAGTTAATCATAATAGTCACAACTTTAAAGGTTTATTAAACTAAAAAAAAACAAGAAAAATTCAGCTGGAAGGATTTATCTTTCGGAGCCTGCTGACTGGAATAATTAATAGAATTAATGGCACCTGAGTCTCTCGACATTGCCCCTCGGCATTTCGACCAGTTGCTAATTGCAGTCCAGTGATGGATTTTCTTGGCCGCCTCCGTCCGTGTCTTTTCGCTAGACGTTAGAATCTCTCGATTCTCCCGTACATCAGTCGGCACAAGAAAAAAAGAATCCGAAACACATTTACGGCACCACCAGCTCGGGCTCCGATCCCTTACACTCTGCCCCTGTTTATCTGACGTCTATCTTGATCCTCTGTTGTTCACTGCTGCTCGTCAAAATAAACTTATTCTACTTTTAATATACTACTGAGGATACATTTAATTAAATTTAATTTATTATTAAATTACATTAATTTGCTTACTAACTAATAGCTAAAAAAAAAAAAAAAAAAAAAAAAAAAAAAAAAAAAAAAAAAAAAAAAAAAAAAAAAAAAAAAAAAAAAAAAAGAATACTGATTTAAAATAAAACTAAATACATACAAAAAAAACATAGCACCCAATTGGACAAATTGTATTAACTAAATAAATTTAAACCTCCTTACGTTATAATTTATACTATCTATTTTCTTTTAAATAAAAAAAAAAATATATGTATATATATTACAGTTTCCCATCCATTAAAAAAAACATTGATATCGATAAAATTGATATGATATCTATTCCATAACTTAAAATAAAAAAATAAAAAATATTTCCGTCACAATTCCCCCACCTTCCCGGAAAAAAAAGTGTTCGCACTTTTTTCTGTGTAGCTACATTGAGAATGGGGCGAAAGATTTTAATTCGGGCTAGGCTTGAGATCTTTGACGTGCCACGCACCCCGACTTTCCCCATCCAAGTTTTCGATCTCGTAGACCAGCCCCCCAATCTTCTTTCTTACTCTACACTTCTCAAAGGACGGGGCCAACTTCCGGTTAAAATAAGCTGCCGCGTCTGATTGTACATGGACTCTCTTCCAGACTATGTCACCTACTTCAAATGTCTGGGGCCGCCTCCTCAAATTGTAAGTGTTCCGACTTCTCTCATACGCTTGCCGAAGTCGGTTCCTAACTTCTTCATACAATAGCGACATATTATCCAATCTTTCGGCATATGAATTGCGACTCTCTGCTGCAACTGGGTCTCCTTGATGTATGGTTTGGTGAGCGCCCTCTTTCCCCGAACGGGCAGGTTCCCTACCAAAATTTAAATACGCCGGAGAGTATCCTGTCACCTCATGGACAGCGGTGTTCAAAGCGAAAGACAGCTTATGGATGTCGGTATCCCATTTCCTCTGGTTGTCTTTAATATAAGCTGCGAGCATTGTTTTAATAACCCGATTGGTCCTTTCCACGGGGTTGGCCTGAGGATGATAATAGGGGGTAAACCATAACTGCACATCGTACTCCCGTGCCTTTGCCTGAAACACCCTACTCTTGAATTGCGGACCGTTGTCACAAATTATGACATTGGGGACCCCAAAGACCATCATCACATCCTTTTCCAAAATATCGGCAACTACCTTCGCAGAATTTAGGAGTGTTACGATGGGATCTCACAAATTAGATCCATGTCACTACTATACGGTTCCTGGGATGACGTAGGATGCAAAGCTAAGGTTTACATGTGTTAAATTAGAATTATTGACTGATTATGATATGATTCTAATGATCGAGAAAGGGATAAGAGGAGGATTGGTACAAACATCTCATAGATTCCACGAGGCAAATAACAAGTAAATTTGATAAACCGATATACGTGGGAATGTCAATAATAGATATATCAAAAACATTATGTATAAATATCATTATGACGTAATCTTGGAAAATTATGGACAAAATGTTAAGCTAATGTATATGGATACTGACTCGTTTGTTTCTTCTATATGTACTGAAGACATCTTCGAAGATATGGCAAGTATGAATGATTACTTATATACTTCAGATTATCCTCTAAACCATAAATTATATAATGTTAAGAATAAGAAAGTAATGGGTAAGTTTAAAGATGAGGCTAATGGTGAAAGAATTCATAAATTTGTAGCCTTAAGGTCTAAAATGTATGCAATAGACATTAAAAGCAAAATTATTAAAAAAATTAAAGGAATTAGTAAATCTGTTTACAGATTATGTTACCTGTTTAAAAAATAACATACAATTTAAACATGATGTTACAAACTGCAGATCATTCAACTATAATGTATTTACTATTAAAACAAATAAAATATCAATATCACCTTTCGATGATGAGTATCCACCTTGGCCCACGGCCATTATAAGATAAAATAAACTTAATATAGATTTAATATTTATTAAATAAAATATAGATTTAATAATTTAATGCAATGTTCCATTGGAAAGGCTTTGTAAAATTCTAATTATTTGTAAATACTAACCAATCTCAGCTAACGGTCAAGAGACCAAGCCGTAATTATGTTCACAAAACAACCTGTTTTAAAAAAGAATGTATATAATGTTATAACATTATTCTATTCTGATGTATGTATGAAACCTTGTAAAAAGCTTGGATAGGAACAGATAAAATAAACTTAATATATATTAAATATTTTTTAAATATAATATAGATTTAAGAATTTAATGTAATGTTTCACTGGGAAGGCTTTGTAAAATTCTAATTATTAGTAAATAGTAACCAATCTCAGTTAACGGTCAAGAGACCAAGACATAATTATGTTCACAACACAACCTGTTTTAAAAAGAATGTATATAATATTATAAATAAAGACATTATTTTGATCTATTCTATTCTGATTTATTTATGAACCCTTGTAAAAAGCTTATAGAGGAATCGAGAGGTTGGGATGAGTTGGTTCTGTGTCAATAATAACCAATGATTGCCCAAATTGGTCAGAGAGAAAAATCCTACTGTTGATAACATCCACTCATTACCTCGTTGTAATTTACTGTTTTGAAAGATGAACATAACCATATAATAGCTCAGGGTCATGATATAGCTCGAATGTAAACAAAGCGATGTTGCCACATCTCACACATTCCATGCGACGTTGCCAGATTGTGCAACCAACGGCCCAAGAACACCCCCTCCCGCCTTAAGTAAATACCCCTCCCGCCCTAATAGACCGGGTCAATGACCGCCAAATTGTGCAACCACCCGCCCAAGCACACTCCCTCCCGCTCCCCCCCGTTGAACCAAAACAACCGGGTTGTGCACAGGGTCAAAGCACCCCGTATGGGGGACGTGGCAAAAATGTAAACAAACAAAAAAAATAAAGGGAAAAGGACCGACCCACTCAGAGGATGACGTCACTGGGAGGCCGGCCATATCATTGGAATAAAAATGTAAACAGTACTCACACGTGCAGCGGCGGGGCTCAGCTGTTTTAACCTGGGGTCCGTCAGAACCCCACCACACCAGGGAGGTTGTCACAAAATCGGTCCAGAACCGCTCAAGGACACCCCTCGCCCTAGTACAACACCACTCCTACCCTATACTAGAACGGTTAATGACCTCAGGGTCACACACATCCTACTACGGCACGCTCAAGGTCATGCCATGCGATTTTCAGCTGTTTTAAAAGAGTAACAAACTAATCTCTTTGTGACGTACTGCTTTGTAAGAGTAACATAACCTTACACGTACAGGATAACAGTCAGAGAGGTTTGCCGCCAAAGTGACCCTGAAACCCCCAAGGACACCCCGCCCTAAGTAAATACCCTCCCGCAATACTCATGTGTTACTATCTATGCTGACTGAGCGTAAATAGTGGATTGAATGGCAGTGCCCGAGGTCACAGACGCCAACTCAGCACATTCCATGCGGCGTTGGCAGATTGTGCAACCAACTGCTCAAGGACACCCCCTTTCGTCCTAGGTAGATACCCCCCCCCTATCCAAGGTACCTGTCCGGTTAAAAGCTCAAGGTCATGCCATGCGACGTTCAGCTGTTTTAAAAGAGTAACCTTACCTCGTTGCAACGTACTGCTTTGTAAGAGTAACATAACCTTACACAAATAGGATAAGAGTCAGGCCCAGAATCGCCGAGAAGGCCCAAAATGGCCCAGAATCGCCATTTACTCCCTACTGGAAGATTTTTTCCTTAGCCATTTAAACTCTATCAGACCTAAGATATTTCGTTAAAATCTACTTCATATTAAATAATGCCTCATTAAAATTAAACTTAAAGTTTAGGGTCAGGTGGGTTAATTGGGAATCAGGGGTAAATGGGAACAAGGGCTACTAGCGCTGAGGTGGGGGTCTGGAGAACCAAAGAGCTATGAAATTAGTAAGTTAATATCTCTATGAAGCGGTAGAATGAGTTCCCAAGTTTTCCAGTCATCAGCTTCCTGTTCACCGGTGACCTTATAAAAAGTGTAATTTTTTTTTTTGGAAAATGGATTTTCCATCCTACAGTTAAGAGCACATATTGACTATAGATCTCACAAAGAAAGTGTCCTTTAAGTTAATAATTGTATTAATTAATAGTATTTGTGTTGCTTTTGTCTTAGTTATTTTTTTACTAACCACTACATTGATGTTCCCAATTACCCCTGAGATTTTTACTTCTGGGGTAATTGGGAACTAAATTTCAGACTTTTTTCACATCCCTGCAATAATAAGAACATTGTTTTTTCTAAAATAATGATGTGTCCTGATAAATTGACTGTTCCACTGAACAAAAGGACTCCAAGGACATACATTAGGAAGAGGTCTCCACCCTCTTACACCATCCAAGAAGTGATCCATGCTATCAACGACACTCCCAACGGCAACTTGATGTATCTCGCAGCTGCTGAAAAGTTCCGAGTTTCGAAAACGGTTCTTTTCAACATTACCAGAGGTAGGAAGATTGATATTAGTCGATTGGGTGCGGGCAGACTTATTTACTTGCCTAAAAAGGAGGAAGAAACCCTTTAACAGTGTTTGATAGCAAGGGCACAAAAGGTTTATCCTTGCTACAAAACTGTACTTGTCTAGCAGTACCCATCTTTTCTAGAAGCATCACCAAAAACTCATCAGACTCAACCACATCTGAAAGCCCCCCCCCCCCCCCGACAAGCGGGGACAAGGATGAAACACCACACACATCGGGAAATTTTGGCTTCTGAATAGGTGTTGAAAAGACTCAAAGAAGAGGAAAAGTTTTCCGTCAACATGGGGCAATTAAAAGCTGTTTTGCCGGCCCCATCATGCATCAAAATAGGTAGAAAAGAACTATACAATTTCAAAGGTCATGTCGGTGTGATGGAAATATAAAATTTAGGTATCACAATGTTGGGTTGAGTCAAGATGTGGTCACCACATTGTGGTTGGGCAATTATTATTATTATTATTTTTAATGATAATAATAATAATTAATGATTATACATCAATTAGTGGAATAACTAAATTTTTTTTTCATGTCTAAAAACTATGTATGTTAATTTAATATAATTTGATTTTTCTTTGTAATTACATTTATGATGCTTTTTTTTTTATACCCAAGTAATATTCAGCTGTAATTTTTGCTTCCTATAATTTCCCCAGTTCATATTTCATTTTCCCGTTTTCGTAGTAGTCGAATTGATATGGTAACATCTCTATGAATAGGCGAGTTGGGGTAATTGTGAACAAAGAGCTCAAAAGTTGTATGTAGGTTAGATACATAACAGGGTACGGAAACAATTCTAAATGAGGGTTTGGATTCATTTTATAGCCACTGTTTGAAAAGTAGCCGTTCCCAATTACCCCCTACCTTATGGGGTAATTGGGAATTTTTGGGGTAATTGTGAACGCGTCCAATAAGGCCATCAGAAAAACGGATTTCTATTTTGGACGTGTAGGAAAGTTTAATAACATGTTTATAAACAAGTTAAGGCATAAACATTTGAGCTTGAATGCTTTGCATGATCCAAGTGGTAATAAGAAGGTATAAAAATTTGAAACCAACAAATTTCGTTCCCAATTACCCCACCTGACCCTAATCGAAATCGTTAGAACCGTTTTTGAGAAATCGTAAATAGAAAAATAGACGTACGGATAAAGTGCTCAGTATGCTTACTAGATTTAGACGAAATCTTGGCTGTCACATTGCGGGCATCTACATACCTCAAATACCTAATTTGTTTTGTACGACAAATAGTTTTTGAGCTAGTCCTACCACACACACACACACACACACACACACACACACACACACACACACACACACACACACACACACACACACACACACACACACACACACACACACACACACACACACACAGAGACCATATCGCGGGATTTGGACACAGGAGACCCCATAACGTCCGGTTCCTTTGAAAACCGGTAGTCGAAATTTTTCACGTTGGCAATACTTTCCCTTACTTCATATTTCGTATATGGGTAAGTGAAAGTAATAAATACATAACAATCAAATAATTAGTTTTAATATTAACGTAAATTTAATACAACAATAATAATGTTTACTCTTGGAATAGCATAATTAGTGTTATTAGTTGAGAATGTAGCTGCTTTCATATTTATTCCTGTGAAAATAAAATTTATTTGTACATTTTTGTGGCGAATATGAGTGTATCCGTATTTTTATCAAGTAAATACGAACGTATTTGTATATTTCAGCTGCGAGTATACGATTATTCGCAGAATTTCCCTGCGAATACGCGAATATTCGCTTTGATAGTTTATACTTTACTGGAAGATTTTTTAAATTTCTTTTTGGACTTTTATTAATCCAATTTTATACCAGTGAAAAATCCAATCTTCCTTTGTGATATATATATTTTTTCAATACATTAAAAACCTCACAACGTTTTGAGGCTCATTGCCTCATCTTCAGGTGTACTGCAACAGTATTTTACATAACATTTACAACTTTTTTTTAAAAAATTAATTTACAATAATTATAAAATTTGGAAAATTTTTGATTTAAAATCCTATATTACATTATATTCATTATATACATACCAATACATATTTTATAACCATAAATACATCAATTTATTAAAATCTCGTCAATAAATAAATAATTATGTCAAATTGCACTTCTTTCTTTGGCCAACTCACTGTTTCTGGCTTTAGGCTGTTGCTACTTAATTCTGTTTATACTTATTCACCTCTTGTCCTAATTATTATTATTTTATGATATATACATACATAACCCGTTCATGCACACACACACACACACACACACACACACACACACACACACACACGTACACAATACCAGTCTATTTATATGTATATATCATCAAATTTTTAATTTTTTAATTATGTCCATGTAATGGCTGCCTATGGTTTTAATGTCTGTTTTATAATTGACTATTCTATTAATGTTTTTGGTGATGTATATGGCCTCTGTAGTTTTCCTGTTATTTGTGTTATTGACTGTTTCTATTATATTGGGCTTGCTAAAATCAAATTTATGTTTTTTTATTATACTATGTTGGGCGAGTGCTGTTGTGCCTACATTTTTTATACTTTTACAATTGCTAATATGTTGAGATATTCTTGTTTTGAGTTTTTTGGAAGTTGCTCCAATGAAAATCACCTCACAATCCTGACAGTCAATCTTATAAATTATATTTTGTTTATCATTAAATTCAATTTTATCTTTCATATTATTTAAATAATTACTTAATTTATTATTGTTGTATAGCCCTAACTTCAAATTATAGTGGTCATAATTTTTAAAGGCCTTATTTATTTTTTCTGTCAATTTAGGTATATAATTCAATTTATAACATCTGTAACCTTTATCATTATTTTTGCTCTGAATTTTTCCTTCATCTGATTTTCCTTTTCTTTTGTCATCCATCGTATTATTCTTTATGTAAAAATCAGTTATTGTGGTTTGTTTTCGTTTTAATATTCTGCTACTGTCTTTATTCTTATTATTGTTATTTTTATTAATTTCCTGATTATTTTCTCTTATATTATTTTCATTTTTATTTTTATTATCATTTATTCCAAACTTCTCCCTGTTTAGTTTGGTGTACCACAATTTATTGATCAACTTTTTTGGGTAAAAATTCTCAATTAAAATTGTATATACTTTTTCTTTTATAATTGTTAAATATTCATTATCGGTTAGGGATATGGCTCTATTAATAAGGTTTTTCGCTACATTTATTTTTTGTGTGTGGGGATGGTTTGAATGATAATTTAGAATTCTCATTCTCTCACCATTTTTGTTAATTAAAACAACCTCTAATTAGGCTCTGTGACTTGCCCTGTCGACTACGTTGGGTTTTGCTCATATAAAATTAAAAATTAAAGGTTGAATTTTGATATGACTAGTGGAAATCTCCTAGCCATGTCATAACTCCAGTTTCCAAACTTTACGTTCGTCTATTGACCATTGACCCTTTTTGAATTTTTTATAACTGTGGTGCTGTTAAAAACATCTCAAGATTAAAATGTGAGGTATGCGATATTTTTAAGAATGATAGAATAGTACACAGAGGAGGGAAAAGACTTGTCGCCGGTGTTTGGGGTTTTCCCCGCTTGCGTAGTATTTTCGTGTTTTGGCAGTTTTAAACTTTACAGATGACTGCAGCTTCTGGCTAAAAGTAGGATTACATCTCAGGTAACAACTCTTTTAGCCGCCAAATGTTTTCAGTCACTGTAGAACCGTCAGGATAACAACGTATATGCTGCGGCGGGAGGCGGCAACAAACCGTGTCATTGTCCCGCCCGTAGCTACTTAGAAGGTAATAGTATCGAAATTTTTTCATTGCTTTCATCGTTTATAGCAAGTTGATACGTTTCTGACGGTCTATCGTTGTTTAAAAAAATGGCTGTATTTAAGTAGTGAACAGAAAAAAATGGGCGGTCATACAATACAATATCAAGTGTTTTTCTCCCGCTCGAGTGTACTCGGAGATTAATTGTATCTAAATGTTTTCGTTGCTTTCTACTTCTAAAGCTCATTGAAACGTTTCGAACGGTCTATTATTTTGTAAAAAATCTGCTATATTTAAGTAGTAAACGAGAAAAAACTAAATAGCCTCGCAAATTCTGATGTCATTATCACGCATCTACGGAATTGGAAAGTAATTGTAACTAAAATTTTTTGCTGCTTATACTTACAGAGCTCGTTGGCGCGTTTCCGACGGTCTATCGTTTTGTCGAAAAGCAGCAGTATTTAAGTAGTAAACGAGAAAAAACTGGATGGTCATAAACATCAGGAGACGTTGTCCCGTCTGTCTCTACCCGAAAACTAATTGCATCTATATTTTCTCATTATATACTCGATACATATAGAGGTCGTTGAGACGTTTCCGATGGTCTATCTTATATTTCAAAAGCATCTGTATTTAAGTAGTAAACGAGAAAAACCTGGATGGTCATAACAATTTGTGTAATGGCTGCTAGATGGCTTAGAATGTTTGTCAGCTATGTTTAAAAAAAACTCAAGAAAAAATATATTTAAACGAACCCTCAGCCAATTTCTTTTCCCGTCTTCCGATATATTTTTTTTTTTTTTTTTTTTTTTTAATTTTAAATAATAAATGCACCCTGCTCTTGTATAGCCTTGCATTGGAGTTCAACCAGTGCTATGTAAAGAGCATCCCTAAATATTTTCCAGACGTTAATTCGGCATTTTCAATTTCAAGAATTCCAAGTTCATATTCGCCCTTTCTGGGAAAATGACCCATATATTGATAATAAAACGAACGAAATTCGGAATATTTTTTTTTTTTTTTTGTACATTCTTTACTTCATGCATAAAAATCCTACGTTCTCATAAACACCTATTTCTTGACGTCACGTCTTTAATAAGGGATCTCGAAACGGACAGTGGAATATGGATCCTATAAAATAATGCTAATCATTCATAATTAAATGTTATAAAAAAATGAAAATAGGTTATTATCGATATATAAACATATTTTTACAGCCTATATAATTATATTTATCATTATATAATATATATGTTATATGGATTAATGGAAAGTTTATATGAAACTTAAGGTCGAATAGCTTAGAAAAAAGTAGCTGATGGCATTGAAATAAAAATAAATAGGTTCCAGGAGGGAACTAACTATTTTTGGCTGGACTGAAATAGAGCGTTTTTTTGTTGGTGTCTTTGTCTGGAGTCTGGGACCTCATGGGGAAAGCCAGCGAAGCAAGCAGAGGCTGGTGTGCCGGTAAATATATCTTCCACGGTGCTCCATTTTTAATAATCACCTTATGTTCATAATTTAGATAATTGATAAATAAAAATATAGACTTATCTCGCACGATAGACAAGATCACATGTACATATTAGGAAAGTATTGACCCTTTCTTTACCTTATAACTTACGAAAAGTAATTCAATTGAACTGAAACAAGTAATCTGGATAATATATAACCGTTCGAATTCAAAAGTAGCTTTCAATCTGCTGGATAGCTCATTTCTTGGAATTTCAATGGAATGTCAAAGTACATCAGGACTCGAATGTAACAATCATAAGAATATACAAATTGATTTAAATTAACTCGCTATGCACATTAAAAAGAAATACAATAATTCCTGGAAAAGCTTTTTTTCAGTTGATTTGGGGGCCTTAACATTCAGGCGCCTCTGTCTTCTTCCGTAATCACTCGGTCTTATTAATATACAACGTAATCATGAAATCTTGTGCCGATTCTTCATGGAGCGACACTTCTGTTATGTTTTCCGGATTACTACTATAGGTTTCTAATTTTGTTTCTGTAACTAGAATAAATTAGAAAGGCTGTAAGTGCCAAATCATTTATTTTGAGAAGACGAAAATCTGCTATCTAAGCTCAAATGTACCTCGAAAAAATATTAGGGGCATGTCCAGTTATGAAATAATTTACGTTCTGCTAAATAATTTCAATATTAGTTTGTTCCATCACCAATTTCATTTATGATGGCTAATTGTCTAATTTTGTTTTCACGTTGCTAGCTGGTGGCACACAGGCTTTGCTATTGTCTAGATAGGAGAGTCTAGATATAAAAATCTTTATGATAAGCACTTATTAGGAATTACTTCCATTATTCATTTTCCAGTTGATTTTTCGATTTTTTACACTTTTCCACTTGCATAAATTGTGAGTTGTAATGGTTTGCTGTGTATTAACTGAAATGTAGTAGAATAAAGCGTTATCAAAGAGCCAGACTGTCTTAAGACAATTTCCATTGAGGTTTCGATCGAACTTTATTAAATCGAGAGAAATTTAAATATTCGATTTTCTTAGGTTGCAGAAATTTCCAAAAGCCAAACCGTCATAAGTTCAGTGTTTGCGGTTCGTGAGGGCCTAAAAGTGTTTTTAAGAGCCTAAGTCCAATAATAAATGAATGAATGTTATTGAAATAGACAGTGAAAATGAGCTTGCATGAGTTTAGGGGTTTTTCGCGTTCGAGGTAGTAATCTCTCCTAAATAACTAACACAAATATTGTGTATTGTATTTCCCAATTAATGAACATTTTCCAATGACACTTTCCCCATACAGACATTACATTATTTAACAAAGAAATTAAAATTTCAATGCTTGCTGATGTTCATCCATCAATAAAAACTGCAAAATAAAAGTTGATATCTCCCAGAAACAATCTCTTTGTATGAAAGTCCCCGCAGCAAAAATTTGGCAGCCATGAAAATGCTTAATATCATAAATGCTACCCCTCTAGAATTGAAGAAATTTATTTTCTGAATATTTTTTTATTACGAAGGGTATAATTCTTAGTACTTTGCTACTAAATTTAGTCAAAAATTCATCTAAAGGAATTACGAACATAATTGACTCAACATTGATCTTATTAAAAAAAAATTCCAATTATAATCGTAGTAGGTAGGGTGTAGAAGTTGTATTATACAGGCACCGCTTTTCAACTTTTCTGTGTGTACTCATAAAATTGAAAAGGTGGTAGAGCGTAAAAAAATTTCGAAATTTGTTTTACCCAACTTACGGTTTTCTACATTTTTTATCTTCTCCAACTAAAAAGTATGAAATAAAAAACATTTTATAAAAAAAAATTAAATCGACTTCGAAACCTAGGAACCAGTAAAAATAAAT
This sequence comes from Aelia acuminata, assembly GCA_911387785.2. NCBI lineage: Eukaryota > Metazoa > Arthropoda > Insecta > Hemiptera > Pentatomidae > Aelia > Aelia acuminata. Next base: position 86,542,011 of record OU426980.1, on the reverse strand, counting down.
GCACTGAAAAGTATGAAATAATTACCTTCTGATTTTTATGAATACATAGCAAAATTGAAAATGGTATAAAAAGCGGAAAAATGCAATAAGACGAATAATTTTATTTTTATTTGTGCAAATACACACTAATTGTTATTCAACATTGTGAAATTAAAATGTTAAATACTATGTTCAATATAGCACAATCTTTTCGGAGGCGGCGCAAAATTTAAAATTTTTAACACTAGACATTATGAAAATTGTAAAATGCATCTTTCTTCTCATCTATAGATTTTAAGGCCTACTAATGTAATTGTATCGGTAACATGTCATTTATATTTGCGCCGCCTCCGAAAAGATTGTGTTGTATTGAACATAGTATTTAACATTTTAATTTCACAATTTTTAATAACAATTAGTGTGTATTTGAACAAATAAAAATAAAAATATTCGTCTTATTGCATTTCTCCGCTTTCTATACCATTTTCAATTTTGCTTTGTATTCATAAAAATCAGAAGGTAATTATTTCATACTTTTCAGTGCATTTATTTTTACTGGTTCCTAGGTTTCGAAGTCGGTTTAATTTTTTTTATAAAATATTTTTTATATAGATGACAAGTTGAGCAGTTTATCCCTGGTGGAAACATCAGGAAAAAAATCTTTATTTTTGGAAGAGTTTATTTATAATGATTATGAAATTATTTTCACTTCAGAATTAGGTGTACTTTACCTGCCAAAAGATTTTGACAACAAAATCTTCGTTGTCTTTAAGTAACTATGGTAATGATTTAAAAAAGACGATTGAATGATTAGAACGTTGTTTGAATTATCCTAATTCAAACATTGTTATAATCTTAGTTCGATCTAACTATAAACCAGTTCTGACCTTGTTTTAACGGTATACATTGTTATTTTTAGATGGAGAAAGTCTATTAAATTGTTTCCTCTTCGAGAGTGTAACTCTTGGTGGGGTCAAAGGTCACTAACGGATTTTATAAAATGAAAAAATTAATATTTTACCTTAAGAGGTTGTATATATCGCCGAGTAAGTAAACATTTCGGTCCCATAAACACTGATTTTCATTCAGTTATCATAGAAGATTTTAAGAAGCCTTGGCTTTCATCACCAAATCTTTATTAAGAAGAAATATAAATATTTTGTGGACTAAGGTCGAAACCGGGTCATTGTAAAAATAGAACGAATCGTGAAAAGCTATACTATTTGTTATGAAATGTGAGACTTAATAAACTCTCAATACAAATAAAGTAAAAAAATATATAATTAATTTCTAACAAAAAATATAATTATTTTCTAAAAAAAAAATTATAATTTATTACCCTAAAACTTTAGAAATTATTTTTATTCTCTTTGCAATGCCGTGAAAAACTAATAGATAATAGCTGTTCAGAAATGCCTAAATTTTGATATGGGTTGTCAAATTGATAATATCAAGGAATGATGAGTTTTATGTCGCTAAAGAGTGTTGTATAGGCAAAGGGACACGAATGATCTCCGAAGTTGAGTGTCCATAAGCAATAAAACCTATTCTAACCTAATATTGTATAGAGACAAAAAACATTCGAGTTACGTTGTAGACTTAGAGATTCTAAAAGCGAATCGGCAGTTGTTATCAGCAAAAAACCATCAGTTCTTTTTTTACTTTACTTACATATATATCAAATATATAGTAAGGGAAAGTTTTGCAATCGTAAAAAATTTCGACTTCCGGTTTTCGACAGTAATACACGTTTTGGGGTCCCCTGAGTCCAAAAAAAAAACCCTGAGTCCAAAAGTCCCGCAAAATGGTCTGTGTGTGTGTGAACAGAATAGCTCAAAAACTATAAACCGTGCGAACCTGAATTGGGTATTTGGTATATGCATATGCCCGCAACGTGACAGCAAACATTACATCTAAATTGGTCAAACGGAGGGGGCACTTGTTACCCAATTTCAGGAACGTAAATATATGCCCTACTCAGTGGAGAAGGGGTGGGTAGAAAAAGAAGCAACCAAAAAAAAAATTAAATAATTAAAAATTAATCAAGAAGTAAATAAAAATAACTCAATGAATAAATGCCGATTAACAGGGAGGGAAATAAAAATATATTGTGTAAAAAAAATTGTAGGCGCCACGCCGTTTTTTTTTTTCTTAAAACCTAAGATCCGGAAAAACGTCGAAAACCTAATCCATACACTCTACCAAGGGCAAAAGAAATCTATTTGATAGTAAACAAGAATATTTAAAAAGCAAATAAAGGAAAAACAAAGAATTTAGAGGGGCTCAGTATCGAACCTCAAAACTTCACTATGAGTAACTAGGGCATTTACCTACTCGGCCACATTTACATTCATTCCCTTTGAACAGTCAGGTTAAGACCCCTTAATTTGGAAATTTGTAGCTTTCCCTATTGGTTTAATGATACCATTCCCTTATACATAAGCAAAAAAAATAGGAGGTTCAAGAAGGCAAATGGTTGATTGAAGTACTATTGAAAAGAATTTTTAAAAAATAAAAATTGAATCCTTATCTCTACAATGAAATTCAATATGGATACCAGGGAACCAACATCTCTTATGTTAATTATTTTTCTTCCTTTTTGGATCAAACTTACCTTGTGAAATAAATTATAATTTGGTAGAAAAAATAAAATCAGTACTGTGAATTTAATAGCAATTTCTTTCTCTTTGAGGGGAGAGAGAAACACTTTATTGAAAATAGTGGTGCTGCCCAATTATATTGGGTTGCTTATAACACAGCATACTGATTTATCTTATAAAGATTATGAGTTAAATCTAAATACTAATAAAACTAATATAAATATACAAAGAAACATCATTGTTTTCCCTTTCTTTTTTTTTTTTTTTTTTTTTTTTATTTATAACATTTTCTCTCTATAGGCTTAACTGGCCTCTGAAAATTACGTAATGTCTGTATGTAATAACTAAAAATTAAAAAAAAATTGGGTAAAATATTAATAATATGGAATAACAACAGCAGCATAACAATAACAATATCAAACATCAGCTCAACGTTTTATATAAAATGGTCTAAAAAGATTTAAAAAGACAAAAAAAGCAACAACAAAAAGAACAATATATAAATAAAGGACGTTTAGCGGTAAATATATACTAATAAATAAATAAATAAATAATATACATACATACATGGCCCTTCAAAGATTTGTAATTTAAATTCTAAGAATGGATGTGGTGGTGAATGATTCCCAGGGAGTCCAGAACAATATACTCTGCAATCTTCGCTACGTCCTTGATGTCGACACCAAGATCCTCCATGAAGCTCCTCGTTGAACTTGGTATAGTTCCGCGGGCTCCGAACCAAAGACCTCTCACGTTGAAGTCTCTCTCGCCGAAGCCTTCACGGAACTTCTCTTTAAGGAAAGGGATACATTTTTCGTAAATTTCTTTCTTTTCCCTTTCAATTTTGCTCGCCTGGTCGAGGTCATTTGATTCGTATCTAACAGTGGGATCCAGAATGATTGCTGACTTTCCGGTCTTAGAAAACGCCACTATATCAGCATATCTCGTGGATCCCTCTGTATCCACACAGTAAACCTCTTCATAGCACACAAAATCCCTTTCTTTAAGGAGCCTCATCAATTCGTGCTTGACTCTGTGGTGACGGCGTGTTATCAGGAGCGAGTTGTAGGGGCATTTCCCCAGCACATGTGCTGGTGTTTCAGACTCTCTGTCGCATTTGCAACAGAGGGACCCAACTTCTCTGAACTGTCCGCTGACACCTGGGACTCCTCGCAGGGGTGCATAGTTAATGTTAAGTTTCAAGGCATTAGACCATTCAGATCCCGAAAGTAATTCATACATGAGTCTATTAGCTTTCGGGGTCTCTTTAAAATGGCGTACTCCAATGCCTTGCCACCTGCAGTTGGCCCATTCCTCAAACGAGTTTTCTCGTTGCGACTGTCGTAGAGCTTTCACACTCCGGTGTCCCTGCTCAACTCCCAATCTCTCCGCACACTTAGCTATTTCAGCGGAGTAATCAAAAATAGATTGGAACAAGGAATCCGGTATATTTGACAGCCGCTGAGCAATGGACCAGTGTTGTAAAGGAGCTTCCCATTGGCAGCGGATCAGTCCTAATCCTCTGTATCTCCTGGGAGCGTACAACATCGCCGTGGAGGTGTTCGCAGGTAGTCCGATTATGGCCTTGACACTCCTGCGAATCATGGTGTCGATGCCTTCTAATATTTCAGGACGCAGCTTTGTTAGGGGCGCAGTTTGGAGAGGGTAAATTAGACCCGGGAACAAATATTGATTGACAATGTTGAGCTTCTGATCGGGCTTAAGCAAGCAAGAGGTGACGAGCTTATTAAGGTTTTCATTTAATTTTGCCACCGAATCCTCGCCAAACCGTTGCTCTCCCGAGAATGTACATCCCAAATATTTGATGACTTCTCCATGTTTCAGAGTTTGGATGCTGTCTCCATTCTCAAGGGAGAGCGCCGTGGCTTCCAGCTCTCCTTTGTTCAGAACTATTCCCACACATTTCTCAGGGTTTATCGCCAGACCAATCTCCGCGAGGGTCCTCTGAACGCTGCCAATAACTCTTTCTGCAGCCCCTTTGTCACGTGCTGTGACCGCCTGATCATCCGCGAACCCTGTAAGGACCACGCTATCTTGGTCAACTTTTAGCTCATATCCAAATTTTCTTGAAAATGCTTCGTCACACAGGTCGCGGTATAGGTGATCGATGGCTAGGTTGAAAAGCGACGATGACAAGGGGCCGCCTTGTGGTACTGCAGCACCTTGATTTGGCTGGTGAAAAAACAAAAACAAATTGAACATCAAAAGAAATTAATATTGGTTTATTTACATTTTTTTTTTTAAATTACAATCATAAAAAAAAAACCAACTTTTGATCAACCCTATAAATATTTACAATAAGAGGCAAAAATTCTCAAAAAAAAAAAAAAAAATTCCTCCATCACACAAACTAAATAATAATAATTACAAAAGCTACTTTTCTATTCTTATTTTTATAACTACTATTATTCCCTCAAATTATTACAAACAAATTCATTTCTATCCAACATAATTAAAATATTAATTCAGAGCTCTGAAAATAAAAAAAAAACTGAAGCTTAGCTGGTTGGTGGGTGCACCCGTCGGTCGCTCGCCCCCAGTCCTCTTCTATCTTAATTTTTGGCTCTTTGCTCGCCAAATCAGCCTCAGATTTTCCTGATCTTGTAAGTCCCCTCCTCGGGTAATGTTCGGCTACCACACTCACTTTCGAACTTAAAAAAAAAGACTCAGAAAAAAATTTAAATCCGGCAGAGCCGTCACAACTCAAGCCTCGACTCTCTCTCCTCGCTCGTCTTTTTTTTTCTCTCTGCCACCACGTAGTGCTCGTTGTTATAAGTTAATATTTATTCACTCTCACTTCTATATGTGACATATAACAATATGTCTTTGAATTCCCCTAATATTGCAACTGTGATTTTATTTTATACTAATTTAATTTACATTTTATATAGCGTACTATAAAAAAAATTCTATTGAAATTGCTATTAAATTTCGAGTTACTAAGCTCACTCGATTTGGTTCCCTTTTGTTTATTGCCTTATAACACTAGGTTAATTAATTGAAATCACAATATAAAACTATGGCCAAAACTAACAATAAAAAAATGTTCGGACCAAGCTGTAATGAAGAGCAAAGGCCTTGGTCTCCCTAACCTTTCTTTACCATTTTTTTTTTTTTTCAAAAATAAAACCAAAACCTTGTTACACCGTAACACACTATATTTCATAACTTTTTCCCATTTTTACGATTTTTTAAAAAATAGCTTTAACGATTTTGATTAAACTCGTCATATATCAGGTAAGTTTTATAATTATTAAAATGTTCTGAGGGGGCTTAAACGGGGAAGGGGCCTTTTTTGTTTTCCTAGAAAGTACCTTTGTTTTTGTTTGTATGGAGCAATTATCTGTTTCTCATTTCGCCCAAAAATAAGAAATGACTAAATATGAAAAAAATCAAGTCAACATATACAGGATAAAAAAAGAAAATATTCCGTGAACACATAAAACACGTTGAGCCCACACATGCGCAGTATGCCTTTATTGACAGACTATTTTTGTAATTAAAGGTGTTCTGTTCATATAATGGAAATTATTTGTTTTATGGTAACTATATGAAGTTTTCAACAACTAAATAGAGAATTATGAAATCAGACATCTTGGAGTATTATGTATGCATTGCCGAATTATCACAAGTAAAAAAAATTTATATAATAATAAAAAAAAATAGTGTACTTTAAAGAGCAAATACAAACAAAAATAAGTAAATGAATGTGGAAAAATGTGTGACTTTGAGAAATGGCTTTCAATAAAATACGTCAATTTTCAACCCTCCGGCGGGCGCGCTGTGCCATTTGGACCGCAATCTGAACATTTGTCAAAATATTAGGAATACTAATTGAATCCTTGAGCTGAGGGTTTTAGGTATTTGTAGACCGACATGTTCTGAAAGCATTAGACGGTCGTGCCCGCCGTCTTCCGGTTTTCTTCAATAGTTATATTGCCTTATTTGCAGTAGGTCCAAACACCGCGGCGCGCCCTTTCGTGTTACAGATTCAAACAATCTCTGCTGAATTATTTTATCGTTTTCTGCGTTTTCTTTACAAATTAAAATGCAAGTTTTTACGTTGTCTAATATTGTTTGCAATATTTTTACACATAAAATTAATTTTAGTCTTGTTTTACTGTAATAGTATTCGTGAAACATTAACCCTTACGTCTATGCCAATATTTATCATTACAATTCGAGCACTTATGAACGAACTCTGAACGAGACGTTGCACAGTGGAAAATTTTTGTCATTTAGCGGCCAAAACTCTATAACTCCTGATTAAATGACTATAATCGAATAATTCTTTTTTCATTAAAGAGCCCGGGATTTCTTTTGTCAGTGAGAATAAAAAGAATAAAAATACCATGGCTCAAAGTATTTCAAATTAATTTTTAAATGAATTCTTTCTTCACTTAAATTTAAATAAAATAGTTTATTCGGTACAGGGTTAGACATAGGGAATGAAATGAGTCAGGATTATTATCTATTGAGCTTTCTGCCTATATAAATGTCTTTTTCAGGCACTTGCTCCATTTGAAAGGTGTTTAAAAAATTATTGACTGATGCAGTAAAAATCCAAAAAAATTAAATTAAAAATACCCTATTTCTTAGGAATTTTAAAGGAAAAAAATATTGTCCTATAATTCAACGATAAGTATGTTTTATGATTTAGTCTAATTCGAGGCCGAAAATATATTGAAAGTTTAAATATAGGGATTCAAATCTTAAAATCGATATATCGCCGATCGATGGAATTTGATAGATCTAATTCCATTACAGTATTTTAGCACCCTACCCCCTCTACCAATATGAAAAAAATCAGAACCAACTATTGCCAATAATAGAAGTTATATCAATTTAAATACTTTCTTTTCTTAAATTATATACTCAACGTGGATGAAATTAAAACGTTTTTTTATCTAATAATTTTACAGCCTTTCTTCTTATTTATAAAATATGTTTGGTGCATTAATGTAAAAAGTAAAGCTCAATAGGGAAAAAAATTTAATTTATTTTAAGCAAAATCTATGCTCATCTCTCTGATATTATTTTTTTTCTATAGAGCTTCATTTTTTATCTTATTGCACCAAACATATTTTATAAATGAGAAGAATGACTGTAAAATTATTAGATAAAAATGGCTTTTGATTTCTTCCACATTGACTATGAAATTTATGAAAAGAAAGTATTTAAATTGATATAAATTCTTTTATTGGCAATAGTTGGTTCTAATTTTTTTTTACAGTGGTAAAGGGTGAAGGGTGCTAAAACTATGCTATACTAAAAGTGCTAAACCAATATGCTATAATTGCATATTGGAATTAGATCGATCAAATGCGATCGATCGGCGATATATTGATTTTAAGATTTAAATCCCTATATTTGAACTTTTATTATATTTTCGTCCTCGAATTATACTAAATGATAAAACATACTTATCGTTGCATTATAGGAAAATATTTTTTTCCGTTAAAATTCCTAAAAAATAGGGTATTTTTAATTTAATTTTTTGGATTTTTACTTTATCAGACAATACTTTTTTAAACACCTTTCAAATGTAGCAAGTGCCTGAAAAAGACATATATATAAGTAGAAAGCTCAATAGATAATAATACTGACTCATTTCATTCCATGTGTGTAACCCTGTACCGAATAAACTATTTTATTTAAATTTAAGTGAAGAAAGCATTTATTTAAAAATTAATTTGAAATACTTTGAGGGATGGTATTTTTATTTATTTTATTCTAAATGACAAAGGAAATCCCATGCTCTTTAATGAAAAAAGAATTATTCGATTATCGTCATTTAATCAGGATTTGTAGATTTTTAGCCGCTAAATGACAAAATCTTCCCACTGTGCGTTGGCAAAAATAAAATATGTGATTCTCACATATTAATGCTATTTATTTTGACTGCACTCCCGACCATTTCCTCTTCATTATAACAACGGTCATCCGTCCTCCACCATTATTCCTATGTTCATATGAGCAACATTTATTATAATAAGCAATTTATTATTATATTATCTCTATACATAATTCTACCAATTGTAGGTTGTTTTTGTGTTTTATTATCGCCAAAGCAATTTTTTTTTTTTTTTTTTTTTACTTTTTGCCATCCTTTTCTTTATACATCTTATAATCTTCATTCACTAGAAATGGTATAAACCTAAAGTAACGAGTAAATAACAAAAAAAAAAGTAAGTTATTGCTTATTTTCTAATAAAATATATAGAAAACAAAGATGCGGTCCAAACACCGCAGCATGCCCGCTGATGTAACTCAAATAGGCGCGCCCGCTGGAGGGTTAATCAAAGTAAGTTGGAAAGTGAAAGTTGTGTGTTGCGCTCATCGCACCATATTTTTTCTACATGATATTGTTTCGAGTTTACATGAGTGGGTATGTATAGAAATAAACAAACTCCCTAAAAAAAGTGTAAAGTATCAGATTTCAGTTTGGGTTTCCTTGCTTTCTTCCATTCCTTGCATACTTCCACTCATAAATTTAATTTTCTCCTCATATGCTGTCAGACATTCTTTGATGTATATATTCAAGGATATATATAATACGCTTTCTTTATTGATATATCTTATCATATCAGCTATATTTATTTTCTTTCTATATCGATTGTCTGCGACGAAAACTAGGATTTGAGGTGAGCTGTTAAACAAATTATTTCTACTTATATTCTCACCTAAACTTTAGAACCTTATTAAAGGAGAGAGTGGCAAGGTTATAGTTTGATAGCCAAGAGATTGTTAGATAAGTTAGAGGCTTTAGGATTTTCGGATTGCCAAGCTATGCTATAGCTAAAATGAATAGCTGAAAACCTATCGCATAGCTAACGATTTCACTTTAGCATCTCATTTATATTTTAGCATATTATAGGAAAGAGTTTACAACTCAAGTAAATCATCGTATGTATCCTTCTTACGAAGTTGTACAAGGTAATGTACTTTCTGGCTTCCCCTCGGATGGTACTTATTGATCCACATTAGCACGGCTTCTCATTTTATTTTTTTGCTCTGCAGTCCCCTAAATAGTAACTTAGTGAGTTCCCCAGTAAATATCTCTGCATTATATTAATATTTAATTATAAATAGACATAGGACAGTCACATACCAATCAGCATTTATTCACCTTTCCATGTATTTATTACCCCTCCAAATGCTTTTCATTTTTTTTGGTATTTTAAGCGAATAAAGCAATTAGGTAATTACTATGCCCTAAACATAATACTTTAGGTTGATTAGATCGCATTCCTTCTTAATACAAGGTAATAATCTCATTAAAAACGGTGCTGTCAACCACGTGATTATGAGACATGTGAGCCATGAACCCCCCCACATTTCGTGCTTAATCCGGCCCTGGACCTAAGATCAAGTAGAACCTTTTTTACTGTCAGTTTTTTTTATACTTCTTAAGTTCATCTGATCCTAGTGATTTATTATTTTAGTTTCTTATTTTATTGGTTTTTTAAATCTCCTCAATCTGGAGAGCCGGAATTCTCCCACCGGGCTGTTTTGCAAAGACTCAATAAGGCTTTCATTTTTTCATTTCCGGGACCATTCAAATATTACCTATTGTTCTAATATCTCATTCTCTTTATTCAGTATCTCTGCACGCTACTTCAATGGCACCCTGCTGAAATTACAGGAGCTTCAATCGGTAGCGATCTCTTTACTGAATAGACTAATGAATTTATGAATTTATGAATTTTAATCGATAATATTTTGTTTAATTGAATGCCATCCAATCATCGGAGAATTGTAATACCATTAATTATTCAATATCGGATATTTAACCCTAAACAGGCGCACAGTGTTCCAGCCAGGGAAAAAAAAACCATAAATGAAAGTGGCCCAAACCTAATTTTTTCTTAGTTTTCGAATACTTAGATACTTGTAGAACAATGGTAAGAATACATTTTTTTAACTAGTTCAAAATTAAAATGTGTGTGTACCAGTAAAATTGAACTTTATAATGATTGAAAAAATCATACTTTTCTACAAATATAAAGAATTTTTTTTAATCTGTATATGATTTACAGTAAAATATTCCCCAATACTTAAAGAGTGTGTCATCTATATGTGCACTGTTATGGACTATACATATTTAAATAATATCAATAGTTAGAGAAGAAATTAATTTTTGAAATCGTTGCCGAAACAAGTATGATTTTTTTACTTTGTTGGTTTATAAAAAGTTTGCGTTATGGTCGCAATGGTTTAATATGTAAGTATAGGTAGTAGAGGAACTGTGGTAAAATTTTCATTTCCAGCTTCGGCCAAATATGGGATTTATAAGGGTTTAAACCTTTCGCTGAGGTGCGAGTGGCGAAGGTGGATGACGCTGGGGAGGAACTATTATAGGTCTCTAAGGGAGGGGGACTGACGAGGGAATTACTGACGGGATGGAATGAAACGTAAACAAAGGATTAGTTCAAACATGATTCTATTATACTCAGACCTGGGCATTATTTAAAATTAAAGTATTTTAAATACAAATTAAAATAATTTTATTTTTTTATTTTAATTTGTATTTAAATACTTAAATAAAAAAATATATTTTTTTTTATTGGTATTTGAATCAAATCAAATAAACTACAACTTAAGTAGGTTGTTTGAAGTTGCACAGTTTCGTTATAGTATTATATTATAGTAGTATGGTGGTCCTTTGCACTAGAGCTCTCACCTCTGAAAACTAAGGCGGTACATTTATTTCAGTTTGATGCTGTAATTGTTGCAAGTTTTTTGAAAACCCTTCATTAACCGCGCAAATTACAGGGATAAATGCAGAATTAATTATTATATTAAAAACAGTACTTGGTGTGATTTGCAGCGAGGTGTGCAGCATTTTGCAAGTATGCAGCGGAAACGGCTGAGAAGGCAGTGACTCGATATCTCTGGTACTATCTCCCATCGACCGTCAAAAAAATTCTTTTCCAAGGAGCAGACATGATTGAGCACGCAGCTCTTTGTATCGGTTCCCTGTCAGAAGAGTAGGAACAAAAATTATAAGCAGTACAGGGAACATCATTCCAGGAAGATATCTCGAGTCGCAACAAATGAAGATGATTTCCACCAATTATTTATTACAAGCGACACATACATTACGGATTTAAGACCAGTATACAAATATAAAAAGAAAAAAGTAAAAAGAGCTAAACGAGGAAGCATACAATTTACTTAAACAAGATTAAATAATTATAGCCTATTTGTATTATTGTACATAAAAATCTTAACTAAAAAAGTATATCTATACATTATTTTTATTTTTTATTTTCCACGTCAAATTTTAACTTGATCTGATGCTCTGATTTCGTTGATATTGATTTCATTAGATTCGGCATCTCAAAAAACATAAGACTATACCAAACACGAATATTTGATACTTTTGACCTCAAATTAGGAATTGATCTGGTGGTCCCATAGAATTGATTTTGATTTCGTTAGATTTGGCACCTCAAAAAATCAATACACGGGTGGTTCCATGCCGCTAACAAAGTAATTATAATATATATTAGATTTTTTCCCATTTTCAGCTTTTTTGGACCACTGTGCGGCGTGGCAAGTATATTTATGCAATATGCGACTCCAAAACAAAAACAAAGCTATATATCAGATGTCAAAATAAAACAGTAAATAAATGACAATAGTTCAAAAACCCATGAGTATGAGCATGTGGCAGGTACTTACGGAACTTATGAAATAGAATATATAGTTGATAAAGTCCCAGGGACTCCACGGCGCTGGCTAAAGGTTAAAAAGGGATCTTTAATGAAATAGAAACAAAGTTCTTCATCATCAAAGATCATATCTGCCGTGTTAGAAGGAATAGATACGATTATTCAGTAATATCGCCGCCATCATAGGGCTCGTAGCAAACACCTCGCACATGTGAAAGGGTAGTAAATATTTGAGGACTCCTAATAAAAAAAGAGACCCGTCACTTCGTGGCTTAAAGCAAAGCCGCGACTGTAACGAGGGACAGATTAAGACTTGAGAAGCCCAATCACCTATAGAATTTCGTGCACTCATTAAAATATTAATGAGACATATTTTGTTGACAGTTCGAAAATAAATCCTCTCCATGTTCTTAATTCTTAATTTATTTGAGATTTAAAGTATATCCTATTTGAATTAAATCCTACGAACAACCAAACGCATCATTAACCTTTATCTACACATATACGATTTTTAAAACGTATGAGATTTTTTATCATGAGCGATAAAGATGATCGAATTTAGCCTGAAACGGTAGAAAATCAAGGAATGACATATCAACTCTTCATTATCACTTTTAACTATTATATCGTGAAGAAGTGTTGAAGATATTAGAAATAACATTTAAATACCACCACAAAATTAATTTTTACATTTTGTAGTTATTTCATTCGGAATTTACTCACAAAATAAACATTTGATTTCTCAGAAAACGTGGTCATTTTTTTTAAAATGTATTAATCATAAATTTGCTTCATAAAATCTATTATATTTAGTTAGTATAACACTTATACGAGAAAAGATAATAATAAAAATTAGACAAAATAATGGAAACATTCTAAACAATATTTAAAGGTAATGGAAGAACAAGCATTTAATAATATTTGACCAAGCTTGCCCATATTTTGAAAGGAAAAGAAGAAAAGTTCAAGTGTGAGGAAGATAACATTTTCAGTTCTTCCATATGTAACATTGTTTTATAAATGATTGTTTTTTGTAGACTTTTGTTTTTATTTGAAACTATATAATTATTTTTTATAAAATATTACATTCGTGATGATGAAATGATGATGATGAAACTAACTACCTTTCCATCGATAGGGATGATAAATTATTTAGGGAGTGAAGAAGAAAGTGCTGCTAACCACGACTAACGAAAGAATTACCTCTCCCCCCCCCCCTCCTTGGAGAAGGAAATACTCCGCCCTCGTCTTCTTATAGCCGAGGCCATTCTTGGAACAGCTCTTGAGTGATCGACATGAGGGAAATAGTGCATCTTCAAGCGGGCCAATGTGGTAACCAGATTGGGGCAAGGGTGAGCAATTCGAATTTTCTTACATTTATTTTTTCTTATCCAACATGATACAAACTCAGAAAAAAATAAAATATTTTAAATATGTAGTATTGTTAAAATAATTCTTTAAACTTTGACTAAAATAAATATGACTTCAAGCAGGAGTCTGGACGGTCTGTATGTTTGAATACTTATTTATTAGTTATGTTATAGACTCTTACAAGATTTTGTTGAATCATAGACATTACGTTGTTGAAAATATCTTTCTAAGTGTAAACATCAAGTATATCAAATACTAGACAGTATTAAACTGAAAGATCGGAGGATGGAAAATAATATAATATATCTACCCTAACATATAAACTATTCATTTGGTTATATAGTTTAAAACAATAATCTAAATTTTCTGATGAGATATGTTTTGTTAAATTTATATATTAAAAAAGTTTGAAAAAATATAAAAATTCATAATATCCCATCACTGATTGATTATATTTTATTTTTATATACATAAATTTAAGATTTAATGTCTGAACTTAAATATCTATTTATTCTTTTGTTGCCATCCGATTAAAGTATGAATTTTTTCCCATACCATTTGGCCCGGAAAAAAAAGAGACTTTTGACCCGGAAAATAATCATAATGGTCTTAATTGGAGCTATACTTAAAGGCTCTTATAATTGAGAGGTTGGTAGCTCCTGACATAGGAACGTTCTTTAAAAATTATTGAGACTATATTTTTAAAGAAAGCCCATTTAAAGGGCAGATAAAAGAAAATGAATATGAATTAAAATTGAATAAAATATATGTTTATGTTTTAGTCAATTTTTATGAATAAATCTTATTGTTGGAGTTATCAATAAATATAGAATGCAAGGCCTCAAAGTCTCGTATAATTTCAATAATTCACTTAATCGTGCAGGTTACATGCCAAATTTTCGCCTATTCAGGCATCTTCAGGGCTACAACAGTTTCACATGCAAGCTAGAAACAGACTGAGTATTAAGTGAATTATTGAAATTATACGAGACTTTGAGGCCTTGCATTCTATATCTATAATTAAATAGTCTCTTCCTAAAAGCTTGTTATCAATAAATTTATAGGGGCTATGGTAGAAAGATTACACAATTTTATCCTGCGATACCTGAGAGGTATTCCAGTATTTAATATATTCTAGAATTTGAACGTATATTTTTTATCAGTTCATATAATCATAATTTTTTTAATGTAGATGTAAAAGGAATGTTTGTATATTCTACTTATTTCAATAAAAATATCATCGGTGCAAGAGATGCAGCCATCATTGGCCGGCTCTACAGCCTTTCCCAATTTTTCGCTCACGTTTTTTTCTCTCAGATCTTCACCCCGTCCTCTGGTTCTAACCCCTTTAGATTTTCAAATATACAATATATTCCTGGGGGGGTGGGGGGGGGGGGTTTATGCATGTATTATCATTAAATGTCTTTATTCAAGCTTTTTAGAGTCTTTTTTTTATTTTAGTCTTTATTTTAGAAATTTATCTTCGCTTAATATCGATTGATATAATAGCTTAATACCAATTATCAATCAAGTTTGATTGGTTTACAAATGTACAAAATACACATCTAAACCTAAAAGGAGTTGGTACATTTACTAAACATTGAAATTTGTTGACATTTGCCTGAATCAAGTTAACTAAAAAAATAATTAAATTAATTTTAAAAAGTGCTAATTTTTTTTTTTTTTTTTTTTTTTTTTTTTTTATAGATTCTATATTGAAAAAGTAACTTGAATGAAAATAAACATAATTTATGAGGAAAATTTTACCATTGTTGTGTCAATGGTAAATTCTTCCCGCTATAGTCATTTTATTATGTTATCTGTTAAAAATCAGTCTTTTGTTTTGTAATCAATTATTAAATATTTAATTAGGTACATTAAATATAATATTTCTTATACGCACGCACTGAACCCATACTTTTATCCGCAAGCTACATTGATAAAAATTATATTTTAAGTGTTGGAATCCCGACCATGGCCTATCTTTTCTCTTCAGATAAAATTATTTCAAACATATATGTATACTTTATATAAGTTAATAAAAATAAATATTCGCCCATTTTCCTGTGCTTAGGCGTTTCGATGAATAATTAACCTTTAGTAAAAGTTAAACCACCACCTCCCCCCACCCCACCTCATTTGGCCTGATCCTTCATTACCTACGATTATTAATTTATCAGCCTCTTATGCTTATAAGTAGTTACAAGGTCAAATGAGATCAGAAATGGTCCTCATATCGAATTATTGACCTGAAAAAAACATCAGCTTATTGAATATTTGATCTATCCTACTTTTGGTAGCTACGGTGGAGTGGAGTCATTTTACATTTCACGGCCGTATATTGCCTTCTACCTAATGTCGAAGTATAACTTAGCATTTTCACTATTTCCAATAGCAAACAAGCAATTAACTACCTTACATATAATTATTATTTAATTATAATTTTTAAATATTTTTGTGTAAGAAGAGAAAAGATTGGCCTTGGCCGGGATTTAAATCCGGATTTCCTTATATATTCTCCTTATATTTTATAACAGCCAATCTTTTCTCTTCTTATAAAAAATATTTAAAAATTTAATCATGAATTTTATGATATCACGACAGAGAAATGATTGAATTAATTTTTTTATTATTTTACTTAAATTTGGTGGTAATCTACCATCAAATTATTTCATATAGTCAGCTCAAGAATAGCTGTATAAGCTAAAGATATTGGTAATAATAAAATATCTTCATTTATTACTTAAAAACAAAATTGAGAATTTTAGTGATAACCAATTTAAAAGTGTGAACAGACTATCTCAAAAAAGGTATATAAAAAAGGAGGATGTTAAGAAACTATCCATAGAATCGATTGTAGGAAAGAAGATAAAACAAAGTTATAAGGATTGAGTAGAAGCCATGTTGGAACCTTTTTATAGAATGATTTTTATGGTTATTCAAGTTTGAGTATTGTAATTATTCAATAAATGATAGATTTTTCGGCTTGTTACTCGTATTTCAAGTTTAGCAAGTATTCACACCCTTTAAACTTATTTAAAAGATTCCACTAACATATTTATTATACTTAATTTTATATTTATGTACAACTTTAGTCATGATTGCTTGAACCGTTTTTCAGAAAATCTTAAAAATGTAAAATCGATAAAATGAAGTACTGCTTCCGGATTTTTTTATGAAAAAGTTACTATCGCTTATCTTCCATAGATTATCAATTACAGTTTTTCAGTAGGACTGATCAATTTTCATTAAACACACACATGCAATGATAAATTATCGTTGAAACCTATTCCGGCAAGTTGGTCTTGTCAATTTTGCACAATAGCTTAAATCGGGCCACAGCATTAGTTTTATTGTGGCTTTTTGTTTTAATAATTTTTTAATTATTTATTAATTTACTGTATACTTTATTATTTTCTAAATAATTATTTTGTTATTTTATAGTTCTGGCAGGTGATATCAGAAGAACATGGAATAGATGTAACTGGCCATTATGCAGGCACTTCTGATTTACAGCTTGAAAGAATAAGTGTTTACTACAATGAAGCAACGTGTAAGAAATTTAATAATTTATACCTACATATATCCATTTTTTCATTGTTACTATGACTGTTTCGAAATAATAGAGTCTTGGATTTACTCATTGTTTTTTTTACATTTTTATTTTTTATGTTTTAGGGAAAGCTCAATAATACTCAGATAAGGGTATTGTTCTTGCCCTCTCCTTTATCCACCAATTCTTACTAAACAATGATACCTATTGTCACCCCTATTCTTAAAATTTACCAATCCAATGTGACACTGGGATCTTTGGGCAAGGGTTGTGAGGTAGTTAAGCAACTAAGTACAAATTACACTATTTATTATTTACAATAATTACAATAATCTCTTTACAAGTCCCAACTACACAAGGGGGGGGGGTACCACGACTCCTAAATTACTTGGGGGTACTCTACTACTCCTGATCCCACTATGCCCCAGGCTCACTCTGCCTGTCCCACACCTCGACATCCCATCTCAGACCCAGCCTCCGCTCCAGACTGCTCCCCGACTGCCTGCCTGTTTCTAACTTCCCCTCTTAGACTGACTGCCTCAGACTCTCCCAGACTGCCCCACTCCTCTTCTAGGAGTTCCCCCTCTCTCTCAGGGTCTCCTAGGCTCAATGGACGTCTTAGGTTTTCCACGTGACACTATAACGTATATGAGGTGGGGCCAAGCCTATGATTAATATACAGAAAAGTATGTAAGTATCATAATATGTTTTACTTATTGAGTTTTTTCAATGGGACGGCTCAATGGCAGCTATCATACAGCGTTCACCTTTTTTTTTTATTTTTTTTTATTAAAACAAATAATACAATCTACCATCTACCACATTCTAGGGCGTTTAGTATTAGTGATTCAAGGATCCATTCATACACATAAAGTATGGTAAAGAAAATCCAAATTAGAAAAGAAAAAATAAATAAATACTTAAAAAAATACAAAAGAAAAATTGTCTATGTAAACACATTCATACTTATGTACAATATTTACAATCAGCCAAGGGATCTCCGAGTCGAGCCCTACATGTGGGAGGTATGGCAGGTCTAAACGAGATCCCAATGCTTCACGCCCTGGTATTAAAAACCACTGTAGACAGGGCGGGAGCACTAGAGCTACATTCGTTCAAGGCTTGAGTGGAGAAGCTGGCCAGGACTCCAATAGACCTATTTACAAAAGGTCTCTAGGCCACTGCCGTTTCAACCTTCGGAGAGGATTTTAGGGGTGGTTGGGGCTGGACAGGACTTGCACCAGGGCATTGGGATGATCACTAAGGTTCTGATGGAACTTTAAGAATTTGGTTGGGATAACGTCGAAGACAAATGGGATGTTAAGTTCATGATGTAGGGTTTTGTTTGAAACATAGTATGGAGCATTGACTATGGTTCAAAGGACTTTAAAAGGAAAGGATTGGATGCGTTTGATGTTCGAAACTTTTGCTGTCCCACTCAGTTCAAGTCCGTAGGTCCAGATGGGTTTCAGCATGTTTTTGTAAATCAATAGTTTGTTGTCAGTTGAGAGATGAGAGGTCCTGCTTAGTAATTGCTATAGTTGGCTGAATCTTTTGTTAAGTTCTTGTATTTTAAGTCTAGTATGTGGGTTCCAGGTTAGTCTTTTGTCTAGAATGAAACCAAGGTATTGCACTGTGTCATGTTAGATTTTTGAGAAGATGGAAAGTAGACTACTCGGTCTGTAGGAAGCGGGGTTGTCGGGTGGTTTGCCGGGTTTAGGAAAGAGAATTATTATAGAGTTTTTCCAAAGTACAAGAAAGTGAGTCGTTCGGAGGATGAAATTGTAAAAATATGTTAGGAATATTATGGCAAACAAGTTTTTAGGAAGAGACAATTGAATTATAGATGTAGAATGCAAGGCCTCAAAGTCTCGTATTATTTCAATAATTCACTTCAACATGCAGATTACATGCCAAATTTTCGCCTATTCAGGCATCTTCAGGGTTACAAGTGTATCGCAAGCAAGCTAGAAACAGACAGCGTTTGAAAAAAGATCATCCATTCTATTCAATGTGACAAGAAAAAGTAAATTATCTTCGAAAAAAAACGAGGAAATATTCATATTTATATGATACTTCTTCCTAACTTTAGAGAAATATCGTTAACAATACTGATCCCTGGAATGAGACTACAAACAAACTTAAATAATATATAATATATGTAACTATTATTACGCCCATTATTTTTATTAATTAATAACGATCCTGCATTCCTAAGAAATAAAAAAGGCCATAGCTTAATCCAGAAATAATTTTTGAAGCAAGAGCATATGTTAAAATAAGCAAATAAAACAATTATTATACCTTGAGTATACATTCTATAGGAAACCAAATGGTGATAACTTATTAAGTCATACTCGAGCAGATGGCAGCGAGCAAAAAGATCAAGAAAAATCTGGTGCGATGCGCACAACACATAACTCTTACTTACTTAGATTAGAAATCGACGGGTTTTGATAATATGTAAACGCCATTACTCAACTTCACACATTTTCCCACATTTATATGCTTATATGTGTATATCTCCGTAAGTTATGGAGTATTTGTTTTGCAAAACTTGAATGTTTTCAGTACTTGTCGATTCATTATTGCTTAATTCTTTTTTTTAAGGAACCTAATTTCATCATTGTCGATTTTTTTTACTGCTTGCTCGTTTTTTACTGTGAGTTGTTTTTGTAAATATATCGTGAAGGTGAATCTATATAAGGTAAATTAATGTACGTCCCGTAGTAAAGTTTGTCTGTTATGCCTTTCTGAAAACCCAGAACGATTACTGTTCCTCTAAAATCACTTTGTATTGCATTCAGAAATCTATTAGGGGACTAAAGTTTCGAAACTAAAATATAATTATTTTATATTAATCTAATCTTAATTTGTGGGTGACCACCATTTTAAATTATTTAAAATATAATTAATTAAAGATTATCTTATACCATATTTTTTTTCACACCTAAAATGCTTTAAATAATTTGAGCTTCACGTATTTACTCTCTAAAGTAAAATAAATTTTTTATTGTTCAATAAAAGTTTTTATTATCGTTAGCAATATTATAGTATTATTACGGGACGCCAGTATAATACGCCATCGCGCCTGATTTTATTGAGTTGTTGAAAACTTCATTCAGTTCCCATGAAAACAAATAATTTCCATTAAATGTGTATCAACCAAAACACTTTGATAATTCTTTCCCACGAACAGAGCGCCTTTATTTATTAAGAGTGGCCTGTCATTAAAGGCGTACTGCACGGGTTTTAAGAGTTGTCGGAACATTTTTCTTTTTTTTCTCCTGTATTTGTTTCTCGATTTTATCCACATTCCATATTTATCCATGTCGGATTTTTAGGATAATGATAGGCAGTTAATTTCTCCATAAAACCAAAATCAAAGGTACTTTATAGAAAAGACAACTTTTTTCTTTCGCCATTATAGCCCCTCAGAACATTTTTCGTGATGATAAAACTTGCTTGTTAATATTAAAGATAACGATATTAAAGAATTCAAAATTTATTAAATAAAGTGCCTCCTCCGTTTGACCAATTTTTATGAAATTTTTGCTGTCACATCACGGGCACATACATATACCAAATTCTTCAAAAGGTTCTTACGGTTTATAGTTTTTGAGCTAGTATGTTCACACACACAGACCCCCCCCCCCTCCCACACAGACCATTTCGCGGGACTTTGTTATTTGGACTCAGGGGACCCCAAAACGCGTATTTGAAAACAGTCGAAATTTTTCACGATCGCAATAGTTTCCCTTACTACATATTTCAGATATAGGTAAGGGAAAGTAAAAATCCTGATTTCTGCTAATTTAATACTCTCGCTGGGCTATGTTTTTGCTTAATATAAAGAAAGTTAAGAATTAGAACTTTGAACAGAAAGAAAACGTGAATTGAATAATGTATTGTTGTTGTTTGACAAATCATTATGAAAGAATGAATAGCCCGATTTAAATGTAAATAAATTTTTGGACTATTTAACAATCAGCACCTCGATTTATTTAAATCTGGTAATGAATCATTGTAACTTTCAAGTGATTCAAACAATATTTAAATTGATAAAGAGTCGGAACAAACAGGATTTTTCAATTTTAGTTATCTATATTTTAATCAATGTAAAGATGGTTAAATATTATCCTATTTTCAGCATTTTATTGATTAACCTAAGGCTAAAATAATTTTAGAAAAAATGCGTATTTAATATAAGAAAATGTTGAATATGAAAATCGCAGCGAATTTTTTAACGCTGCTCCGCTTCTAGCCATAAATACTAGGGATGCGACATCGATGTCGATGTTTCTGAAACATCGATGTTACGTAGCCGATGTTTTCCGAGGGCCGATGTTAACATCGATGGTTTTAGTAGTTGGCTTTTTTTTTTTTTTTTTTTTTTTTTTTTTTTTTTTTTTTTTTTTTAGCATTACCAAAGTTGTTTTTAACATCGATGTTTTTGACAAAAAGTAATATGCTCTAAAAATCGATGTTTTAACTATCAAGCTGTTTTTAACATCGATATCTTTCTCCAAAACATGTTAAAAAAGATTTATTTTTGCAGAAGACATCGATGTTTTAAAAAGGGTTGTTTTTAACATCGATGTTATGTCAAAAACAAACATGTTTTAACGTCGATATTTTGGACGAAAAACATCAATATATATGCTCTTAACATCGATGTTTTAACAATAAAAAGTAGTTTTTAACATCAATGACAAAAACAATTATGTTTTAACATCGATGTTTTAACAATATGCAAGTTCTTTTTAACATCGATGTTATATACAAAAACAAATATGCTCTTAACATCGATATTTTAAAAAAAGTTGTTTTTAACATCGATGTTATGACAAAAAAAACATGTTTTAACATCGATGTTTTGGACAAAAAATATCAATATATATGCTCTTAACATCGAAGTTTTAACTATAAAAATTAGTTTTTAACATCAATGACAAAAACAAATATGTTCTAACATCGATGTTATATACAAAAACAAATATGCTATTAACATCGATGTTTTAACAATAAGCAATTTCTTTTTAACATCGATGTTATATACAAAAACAAATATGCTAGTAACATCGATGCTTTAACTATAACAAAGTTGTTTTTAACATCGACGTTTTGAACAAAAAACATCAATATATATGCTCTTAAAATCGATGTTATAACAATAAAAAGTAGTTTTTAACATCGATGTTTTAGCTGTAACTAAGATGTTTTTAACATCGATGGTTAAAACATCTTAGTTATAGCTAAAACTAAATCGATGTTTTAAAAAAATTGTTTTTAACATACATGTTTTTGACAGAAACGAAAATGTTTTAACATCGATGTTTTCGACAAAAACAAATATCTTTTAACTTCCATGTTTTGGAGAAAACAAAATATGTTTTAACAATATCCAAGTTGTTTTTAACATCGATGTTTTAGTCCAAAGCATCAATGTTAATACATATTTGTTTTTACAGAAAACATCGATGTTTTACAAAAATTTGTTTTTAACATCGATGTTTTTGACAAAAACAAATATGTTTTAATATCGATGTTTGATTTTGACAAAAATGAAAATGTTTTAACATAGATGTTTTAGACAAAAAACATCAATTTATATGCTCTTAACAACGATGTTAAAGACATGTTTAACAATATTGATGTTTTTTGTCCAAAACATCGATATTAAAACCTTTTTGATTTTTGTCATTGATTTTAAAAACCACTTTTTATTGTTAAAACATCGATGTTTTTAAGATCGATGTTAAGAGCATGTAAATTGATGTTTTTTGTTCAAAACATCGATGTTTTCCGCAAAAAAAAATATGTTTCCTCATCGAAGTTAAAAACAACTTTTTATTGTTAAAACATCAATGATTTTAACATGGATGTTAACAGCATATATATTGATGTTGTTTTTTTTCCAAAACATTGATGTTAAAACCTTTTCGTTTTTGTCAAAAATATCAATGTTGAATATTTAATAAATGATTATGTAAAACCAACTATTTAGAAAACATCGATGTTTTTATATATTAATAATGAAAAATAAACATGCTTTACACTCAAACATCGATTTAAATACGTTTGGGCACTAATATGTTAATGTTTAAAGAACGTATAAATTAAAAAACATCGATGTCGAAAAACATGTCGATGTTTTGTGGTCAATGTTTAATCGACATCGGTGTTTTGATTGTAAAAACATCGATGTTTTGCCGTCGATGTCGCATCTCTAATAAATAATAAGTCATCAGCGTAGGCGCATATTAGCCAGCGTTCCATCTTTAATAGCATCTTTAATGTATCTATATATACATACATGCGAACATACATGTAACATTATATATATATATATATATATATATTTATATATATATATATATATATATATATATATATATATATATATATATATATCACAGTCTGGCTTGAGCCTTTGAGGAGTGAACATCGTATCGGTGCCGTTTCTTTGAAGTTTCGGCTCTTTTACTTTCCAGTAGTGCCACCGCCGTAATACACCTTTTGTAGGATTAAGTTTATACAGTGTTTTGTTACGTGTTTTATTCTTGCTAAGTTCTTTGTTTTATTTATTGTTTATTTATTTATTGTGTATTTATTTATACAGTGTTTTTGTTACGTGTTTCATTCTTGTCAAGTTCTTTGTTTTTTATGTTTTGTTTTATCGTTTATATTAATTACTTATTTACAAATCTAATTTTTTTTTTAGGATTAAGCTTATATAGTGTTTTTGTTACGTGTTTCATTCTTGTTAAGTTCTTTGTTTTTACTATAGATTTGGATTATCGTTTATTTTAATTACTTTTGTAAAAATCTAAATTGACTCTGACTCTGAAAAAAAAATCTAAATTTATTTCAAGATGGCTAGCTCAGATAACCAGCTTGCAACAGCTTTAACAGGGAGCACAGATAAACCACTCGCAGCAGCTTTAAAAACATTAACGAATGTAGCCGATTTTCCGACCCTTAGAAAGGTCCTTAAGACTAACCTGTTAAAAGCGATTGACGAAATCCAACAATATGTACACTTCACATCATCGCAACAAAATCTACCTCCTTCAAATACAGATGTCAGACCTAACCCAATGCCATCATACTCTCAGGTAACGAAACCAACCCGTAAGCTTCCCTCGTTTAACCTGATTGTTAAAAGCAAATCGAAAAAAAAACCCGGAAGAATTGAAAAAAGAATTCAAAATCGTCGTGAAACCAAAAGATTTACATATCGGCATCAATAAAATAGTAGCCAGAAAAGACTGCATTTTGGTTGAAACCAACACTGAAAGGGAAAGGGATATAATCCAACAAAAATTAGAGAGCGATGAGAATAGATCAGTTTAGCGTACCTACAGGAGAAAGCCAAGATTAATAATGAAAGATATCGACGAGGAAATCACACAGGAAAACTTGATAGAACACCTGGTGAAACAAAACGAAGCACTGGATATAGATCCAACCGCGATTAGGCCGGTAATCATTTTGAAGAACCGGCACAACGACAGGACTCACGCCGTAATCGAAACAGACGCCGATAATAGGAGAAAACTGTTGTACAACAAGGTAGAACTAGGCCACAAGAAGCACTGGGCCGAAGACTACTTCAGGATTCGCAGGTGCACCAAGTGCTGCAAGTACCATCACTCCAAGGAGCGCTGCCAAGGAGCGATCACCTGTCCGAACTGTAGCGGCAACCACGAGCTGAAGGACTGCAACCAACCTAATCGTAAGTGCCCCAACTGTACAACTTTTAACCGTCATGTTCGACAAGACAAAAACAAAATAGACGTATGCCATTCAGCATTAGACCGAAAATGTCCCTCATACATTAGAGAAATTAACAAACTAGCACAAAACACAGCCAACTAATTTTCTACGACATGGACGGATTTCTTAAGATAATTCAATTAAACACACATCACTGCAAAACATCGGCTGCAAACTTAAATCACTTTATACAAAGCGAAAACATAGACATTACTTTCGTACAAGAAACTTACACTAGAGACAACAAATTATCAGGTTATTCTCACAACCTACAAGTATACCAAGCAAAAGACATCAAACCAAGAGCCGCCATCATACTTAACAACAAAAACATCGACGCGATCTTACTAACCCAACACACTGACCTGACCCAGACTTCTGTACTATCGAAATTACAATCAACTCATCCAAATTCATTATGATAAGTTCATATTTTGACGAAAAAACAGACATTAACAGAGACTTACAAAAAATAGATTCAATAATGAAACAATACGATAATTATAAAATAATTTTATGTTTTGATTCTAACTGTCGATCACTTTTTTGGCATGACACCAAAACCACCCCAAGAGGACGATCTTTAGAAACATATATTATATCAAGTAATTTAACATTAATCAATACACCATCAACAATGACTACTTTTGTGGGAGCAAGAGGGAAAAGCAATATAGACTTAACCGTATGCCCACACCATACATTAAGATTTATGCGAAATTTGGAAAATCCTGGACGACTGCAACTTTTCAGATCACAATATTATTTACTTCGAAATAGCTATAACCTCGCTACACACGAAGCACAAATACAATAAAAGTTACTACATTACCAAATCAGGCAACTGGACTAAATTCGAAGACAACCTAAATAATCAATTTAAAAAGCATTTTGAAATTAACGAAACATACACAACCGCTCAGATTGAAAACAAAATCATGGAAACTTTTGAAAAACACAATATTAACACGACTACCGACCGTTTCAACAAAGCAGTAATCAAGACATGCAATTGAACATTTAAAATGACAAAGACGAACGTTAACAGAGGTAAACAGCACCGGACCGTACCTTGGTGAAACCATGAATTAACTCACTTGAGGAAAACAACTAACAAACTTAGAAAGTTATACCAAAAGACTAAAACAGACTCCCTGTTAAGAGAACAACGAAAACAAGATTGCTTGACCAGCCGACACAAATACCAAGCCCTCATAAAGAAATCAAAAACTACATCTTGGGAAAAATTCTGTATAGAAGAAACAAATCCATGGAGTTGATGGAGTACAATCAAAAACCAAGATGTCCTAAGAACCATACAGACGGGAGAAAACAACCACACACCCGATTTCAAGCAAACTTTAGAACACGTGCTAAACACCTTAGTCAAACAGGACGATCCCTCAAATGAAACAGTAGAACAAACATACTTGAGAACAAGATGCATAACCCCACCTAATACGGACAATGACAGGCCTCTGGAAAAAACAGAAATTATGTATATAACCAACACTTTGAATAAAAATAAAACACCAGGACACGACAAAATCAATACCGACATTTTGCAACACATGGCAGAGATCTATCCTAATTTAATTACATTCATGTATCAACTAATATGGCAGCAAACAACTATACCGAAATCATGGAAAAAAGGATTACTACACTTAATACCAAAACGTGACTCTAACAAACTGCGACCAATTACAATCCTACCGATAATGAGTAAGGTTATCGACAAGTTGATCAACAACAGACTAACACACTCCCTTACAACTAAACAAATATTACACCCGAATCAGTTCGGTTTCAGACCACAAAAAAGTACAACAGAAGCACAACCCCACGCATAAATGTTTATTGAAAATGCACTGGAAACAAAGACAAATTGTATTATGGTTAAATTAGATATTATTGGAGCCTTTGACAACGCCTGGAAGCCAATTATTCCTGACAATTTGAAAAAATATAACTGCCCAAAAAATATATACTTATTAGTCTCCAACTTCCTCCAAGAAAGAACGGTAGAAATCAGAACCAACCACCATACATTACAGAAAGCCCAAACAACCGGACTACCACAAGGCTCATGCCTCTCTCCTACATTATGGAATATACTACTAAACACTATATTCGACTTAAACTTACCAAACGGAGCACAAATCATTGCATACGCCGATGACATTCTCTTGTTAGTCTCAGACAAACTTCTACCAAAATTATAACTAAAGCTTATCGCACCCTATCTTACGACGCTTCTTGTGTCATAGCAGGGATAGTAGCAATACACTACAAAATTACAGAACTGACCGAGATATACAGAATTAAAAAGCACACAGCTGGATACAAAGACATAGAATATGACAGAATCGAACAAGAACAACCCATAGAACAATGGTTACACCCTTCATCACAAGCCACACTAACAGAGTACATTGGAAGTGTAGAAAATAACAATTTCCTCACAACTAATATTTATACAGACGGAAGCAAAAACGAAGTAAATACTGGATGCACATTCACCTGCAAGCATAACCACACCTACTATGAGGAGCAATTCAGACTAGGGCCACTGTGCTCCAATAATCAGGCAGAAAAATTAGCTGTGATTAAGGCTACAGACTTAATACTAAGACAAACAGACCACTCCGACATGACTTTTAACATATACACAGACAGTAAAATATTACTCGACTCCTTGAAAAACCCAACAATCCACGATGTACTGACCGAACGAATTAGACAAAACCTCATCAAAATTATCGAAAGAGACATTAAAATAACATTGCAATGGGTGAAAGGTCAAAGCGGGGTCAGCGGCAACGAGAGAGCAGACTCCTTGGCAAAGACTGCTTCGAATGACCAGGACTTACCAATCGACTACAACCTAGTGCCTTTCACTTTTGTTAAGAAAAGGATTAAATCAGACTTAATTTCAGACTGGGACAGATACTGGCAACACTCGACAAAAGGGCGACCCCTACACAAATTTGTACCACACATCACGCTTCAAAATTACAACAAAACAAAAAGCCTACACTACAAGCTCACGCAATTTCTTACTGAACACGGACCATCTAAACACTACTTTAAAAGATTCCACCTGACGAACTCAGACGGACAAACCCCAAAAACATTTAATCATATACTCTTCGACTGCACAGTATACGAACAAGCAAGACATTAGTTGATCAAAAGCTGCCTGCTAAAAGAACAGACGTGGCCTGTGCCAGAGGACAAAAAATACAAAAAGGAACTAATGACCCTCATATTCAGAACCGACTTACAAACGAACCACGTACAATATAGCCCAAGCCGATAAAACCGAATAGTGGATTAACACCCATTCTGTTCAACTCTTACTTATATATAATAAATTGTAAATATAATTTATTATTGTAATTATAACTTTCACTGTAAATATTACACACTTTAATTAACTATATTTTATTATTATATATTAATTAATAAACTAAATATCTATAAATTACTTTAATTTATGTTTTTATATATTATTTTTACTTTTAATTTTACAATATCATTTTATTTATTTCTATGTATTCCACTTTAAGAATTATTTAGGATATATTTGTATTAGTAGATGATATTAGGATATGTTAATTATTATTAATTTATTACGTTTTTATTATTTAGTTAGGTAATTTTGTTCTTCTTTTTGTACTTTATTTTGTTCCTCTTTTTTATTATTATTTATGTATCTTTTTATGGTAAACATTTAATTTACTGCTATTAAATTTTACATTGTTCAGAGAAAATTTGAACTGTACATTGTATGCGTATAATATGTATTTTTACATAGAGTACCCACAATTATTCAATAAACTCCTCTTGCATAGGGCGTACTATGCAAGAGAAAAAGAGAAAAAAAATATATATATATATATATGATAATGTTACATGTATGTTAGCTCCTAGGTCAGACTCAACTAAGCATGTACCAAGGGCTGTACTGTTGGACTTGGAACCTGGAACTATGGATTCTTTGAGATCAGGCCCTTATGGTCAGATATTCAGACCCGATAACTTTGTCTTCGGGCAGTCCGGAGCTGGTAACAACTGGGCTAAAGGTCACTACACAGAAGGTGCTGAACTCGTAGATGCTGTACTAGATGTTGTTAGAAAAGAAGCTGAAAATTGCGATTGCTTACAGGTGGGTAAATGTAGTTCGATGACAACACAGAAAGCTTAAATAAATAAATCTTTAATATGAATTTATAAATCTTTACGATGTTTTTTAGGGTTTTCAACTAACGCACTCTCTTGGAGGGGGGACAGGAAGTGGCTTAGGTACATTGCTAATATCAAAAATCCGAGAAGAGTATCCTGACCGGATCATGAATACATATTCCGTAATGCCTTCACCTAAGGTAATAAGCCAATGGTTCAATAAATCATGTTATCCATTTCATGTTTTATTACAATTCTATCATCAAGTCCTTGATTCACCAAATATTTTTTTCATATCCGTTACATATTCCTACAAATCCTATAACTCTTACCTATTTCCTAAGTTGTCCAGCAGAAGGGATAGATCACTCCTTACAGAATACCTTTATCCAGAATATATACTGAAAAATATTTCTTGCGGCCTATGCTAATGGTTGGTGTTGATATGGAATAAAACTTCATTATAAATGGCACATCAATCTTAAAACACCTCATAAGAAGAACGTATTCAAAAGTATTATGGAATGGATGGCTTTTATTGTTGATGTTGGAACCACGGGGAATGTGAATTTATTATTTTTCTTTTTTTTTCATTAACCTTTTTTTTCAGTGAAAAATCTATAGGCGCGCTCCGAAAGAAAATTGTATTACCCTCACTCCTCATTTTTGTGCGTGCTCGCCTTCATTGCTTTCCTGTAATTATTAATTGTGTACTGACTTATCCACATTTAACGAATCATTGAGGTCAAATAGAAGGTTAACATCTCATAAATATTATTATGGATGGTAATAGGGAGAAGGGTTTTATTAACTTTATGCTGGTATATCCAATTTTAACGAAACACATGTCTGTAGATAGGTAAAAAAAAATTAGATGAGGTTATTTACACATAAATTTTATTAGGATATGTATGGATGGGAACAAATTATTAAGTTTTTACCTTTTTATTAGTTATCGACTTCATTTGAATCCTAGGATATCCAGAGGAAAATAGAAGAAAAAGGATGCTTTTACCCTATTTACCTTTTTAACCTATTTTATCGATTCTGACCAAATTTGAAATACTTTTCTTTCAGGGATCAAACTGTATTATTACTAAAATAAGAAGAAAAATAAATCGATTAATAATAATCACCGAATTCGATGTTTCACATCTGCTTTGTGTCCCATGAAGACCGACATTTTTTATTCCATTGAATATCAAGTTATTGATCACGCATCGAAAAAAAATGATGGCTTGGATATTTTTGTCACTGCTGAAGTTCCATATATAATTTTTATTTCCCCAAGTGTGAATGTAATAAATATTGTTTGTATTTTTTTTATATATTTTTGAATTAGCTAATATCGTTTTATTTTACCAAGATTTTGGTAACTATTACTGGTATTTTCTATATCCTTTAAGGTATCAGATACTGTAGTTGAACCATATAACGCTACATTATCAGTTCATCAACTTGTTGAGAATACTGATGAAACCTACTGTATCGATAATGAAGCCCTTTATGACATTTGCTTCAGAACTTTAAAATTACCAAATCCATCATATGGTGATCTTAACCATCTTGTCTCTCTCACCATGTCAGGAGTGACAACGTGTCTACGGTAAGCAATGTTATTGTTTATTTTTTATATGTTTCTTTAGCCCATTTCTATCATTTTTTTAACGCAGCAGGCAAGCTATTTTTTTTTTTTTTTTTTGGATGATGAGGTAACCATTATGTAAGTAAGTAACCAATCCGCACTATGGCTCTTAGGTTGGTTCATTGTTAGAGAAATCGAGAAGGGGAAGTTTATTAAATGAGCAAAATTTAAAAATTATAGGGTTTAACATTTGTTTCATTTAAGGCGCCAGAAAATCCAATTCCTCCCCTTAGCTTCCTCTACAAGTG
The DNA here is from genome assembly GCA_911387785.2 of Aelia acuminata. NCBI lineage: Eukaryota > Metazoa > Arthropoda > Insecta > Hemiptera > Pentatomidae > Aelia > Aelia acuminata. The sequence goes on along the minus strand of OU426980.1, from coordinate 86,510,950 downwards.
TTTACCATCTATAACATGATTCCTCTCTGAAGATGGCAAATGATTTATGATGTAGTTTTTATTAGTAACCGTCCTTGTGAGTCATAGAACTACACTGATAAAATGAAGGTGGTGTTAGATTGTTTCCTAGACCATCTTCGCTCCTTCCTGATCTTCCTAATCAGGCTTAAATCCACCGATAACCTCTTGCTCATTTATTTTGAATATATTGGTAGTAGATGCTACGAATGAGTTAAGGCTACGAATCTTTTCTAATTTTTTTAGGCTTATCTCTATGATCTAATGACCTGATCTTATATGTATGGATTAGAAAATAAGTACATTACAATCATGTTACCTGTTTGTATGAAAACATATTAAATGAAGTGAGATGAAAGATTATGAATATATTCTTTGGCTTTAACAACTGCGTATTTTTTTTTTTTTTTTTTCCGTCCCTCTATTGGACCACAGACACTCTTCCGACAAGCTAGTAAAGTTGAAGTTTATAATAGAATACTCCGGAATTTCTCTTGATTTGGTAAAAAACAAATATATGACCTGAAATTCTGTCTCATCAAAGTATCAGAGTAGTCTGTAAAAATAATCAAGATAACACTAATAATAATAATAATAATAGCAAATGCATTTATCAAAAGAGAATTAAATTTATGTTCTATTAAATTAAATTAAATTATTAAATGTTCTAAAAGATATATATCTATTTCTGTATATGTATATCACACACTGAACTCCAATTATCCTAATTAAATCGGATTACCAAAGTTCGGATAGTTTGGAAATAAAAGAAAAAAGGTCCATGAATATATAATATGAAAAAACATATATAATATATGTATGTGGGCTATTATATAAATATTGTATATGTAGATATTAATGAGATTGATTATATATTATTGTAAGTTAGGTGCCCAAATAGATAGTTGAATATTTGAGTTTATATAAAATGCTAAGTAATAACATAGGGCCAAACTTTGTACCTTGACCCCTCCTTATCGCCTCACTCTAAAAAGGGCCCAGAGATCAGTTCTAGTTGGAATTTGCTGCCGTATAGACATATTGTGCCTTGTTCCGGCCCAAAAACCTCACTCCTTTGCCAAGGCTTGTATACATTAATTTGATATATTTCTTAATTTGTATATATGTATATATTATTCACCAATTATAATATACTTCCACTGCGTAATTCTGTTTGTTTTTGCATGTCCCAATTATTTAGATGATTAAGATCCACGGACCATATATTATATATACATATTTATTTAGTATATTGGAGATTATTATCTGGAACTGATTTTAAATTCGATACTAAAGAAACTCCTGTAATTCTTATTTAATTCCTCCTAATATTCATTATCACAACAGGATTTGGTAATCAAAATATCCATTATTTTAGAAATATGGTTATTTCAGGTTCCCTGGACAGTTGAACGCGGACTTACGAAAATTAGCTGTGAATATGGTACCATTCCCTAGGTTACATTTTTTCATGCCAGGATTTGCCCCTTTGACGTCGAGAGGATCTCAACAGTATAGGTAATCAATTTATTTGACTTACGTGGGTACCAACAATTAATTGCACCCAAAAAACATATCGCATTTTCTCAAATAAGCTGATCCTTATTGTTAATGAAAAAGAAAATCTTTGTTGGCTCTGTATAATTACCAATTCTTCTCTAAACCTAATAAAAATACTGCTGATTTTTCTATCAATTTCTAACACGTTAGGTGCGGCATCGGTCCCCGGGGTCCGAAACCTGAACTGAATAGGATACCCCTAAAATACGCCGCGGAACCTAATGTGTTAAGTTATTCCAAATTTACCCAAAAGTGTTACTCGATAGCAATTTTTAGTTGGCCTGTTTCAAAATTGCGATAAAATCATGACAATTTATGCAATTTACGTCCAAATATATAAAATGCCTGTAGTTTTCGAAATTTAGTTATTCTCATTTTATTTTTTATTTATTAACAATAACAAATAAAATTAGAAATAAAAAATAAAATGTTATTTTAACTTCTATTAAAAATCACTTAGATATTTAATTTTTATAATATATGATTTTTAAGTGACTCTCGTTTTTTTTAAACGTATACTTGATGACTTGAAATGGTGCTTAAATATAGAGCGTAATACGACTGTTACCGGGCGCTGGCTTGTACAACCTGAAACTGATAACGCCTGATTTCTAGTTTGTATTCATGCTAAGACGATGAAATTTAAATTATGCAATAACTAAATTTCATAACTGAACGCCTTATATAAAGAGAAGTGGAATATGGCTAAGACTTTGGAGCATCAGGATACTAATAAATGTACTTTGGATAATATATATTATCATATAGAATATTGTCATAGAAAATATTATTCTCCGCAAATAATGTTAATAAACAAATGAAAAGTTTTTGATGAGCAAAAGTAACATGCGAACAATGGTTATTGGTGAGAAAGTAACAGGGTTGGTTGTCTAATACGTAAGCAGCCTTTAATTCTTATTTACTGGATTGACCAATGTAACCTTGTTTAACTCAACTATTTTTTGACACATTTTATGAATTTATTAATTTTATTTATAGAGCTCTCACTGTCCCTGAACTCACTCAGCAAATGTTTGATGCCAAAAATATGATGGTAGCCTGCGATCCTCGTCATGGAAGGTACCTCACAGTCGCTGCAATTTTCAGGTATGTTGGTGAAAAAAGATGAATGAATACTTATCCTTTTTAAAACAATACGTACCTAATGCATTATTGTATCAAATCATTTTTATTGATCTCTTATTTTAAAACGTTTGTGTATGGTTTAGCATTTAATTGAAAATATGATTTAAAGAACATTAGGGAGTAGAGTGGCTTCCATAAGGCATACCCCCCGGGTCCAATTTCGAGTCCGGATGTGGCCGGCAGTTTTTATTCTGTTATATCAGCCGTGAATCGTCTCATGGGGTACACCCATCCTAAATGAAATATTGAACGCATTATAAGAGCAGAAACCTGGCATTTTAGCTTCTACGTAGTGGCTTTTTGACTTCCAGAATTTCTATCTCTTTCTTACCAATTCATGGGGCACCTTGCTAGAATTCAGGATGACAGATGGTCACTAAAGGTTACAGAATGGATCCCATTCAATTTAAAAATAAGGCGAGGAAGGCAATACGAGCGATGGATTGATGTCCTTAAGACTCTAGTTGGTCCCAATTGGATGAGAATAGCTCGGGATAAAGAAAAATGGAGAGAAATATGGAATGGAATTGCCAGCTCCACTTCCCAGTAGGTTTGGTTTCCAGGGAAGTTAGACCATCACCCCCATTAAGGGGAGGCCTGCACGATGCAACATTAATGTTGTGGACATATCATAAATATTGTTTTTTTAACAATAATACTGTGACTGAGCTTGTTCGAAGTATTAATTATATTATAGAATTTTATTAATTATATGTTGATAGTAATTATAATTATAATTAATTTATACAAATTTGTGTTATAAACCTATAAATGCAATTATATGTCAATAGTATTTGTAAATATAAATTACAAATGTTGCAGAAATAGCAAATATTTGTTATTGGTTTAAGATTGAGTTGTTTCTCATGCTGGCTTTATTTATTATGCCTAGGAATAGAAAATGGCTAAATATGAAATATCATAGAATTTGATAATTTGAATTCCCGTTAATGAGTACAGTCATATAAGATATTCTTTATTGTGCAGTAATATAATAGATTTTTGAAATTCTCAGCTTTTCAACGAAATATTATATCGTTGAAAAACGGAGAATCTCAGAAAGAATATTTAGCTTGTAAAGTGGTGAAATGTACACGAATACACGCAAAAAATCATAATTTATACTTTTATTACTACTTATATCGATATAAAAATAATTGAAAATCTTTAAATAGTGACAGAAAAACTTAATGCTTTAATAGCTTACCACTTGTCCCTTGGCAGCTGCCTGACAAATGCAACTCATTTTTGGAGGTTTTGACCCTCCATAATGGACCTAATGAAACTGTAGTTCTTAACCTATCTTGGCATTCAACTACCCTGTGACTTACTAACATCACTAACGTTCCCATGACTAATTTAAGGTCAAATTTTTTTTCTGGTCCACAGCTTTTTCATTTGATCCTATAAATCATCCTTTACCTCATTATTGTCTTCATTTGGATCAAACTAATAATAATTATTATGTTATTAAATCAATATCTTATTTGTAATACACTTATCCTTTTGTTAATAAGAATATATTTTATAAATTATTATTTGATTGTCAGACTAACTATAAATCTCGTGCCAGCTGCCTTTTAAAATTTATCAATGTAATATATTATAAGAATAAAATGTTTTTATCTCTGATATAAAATAATATTTTATATCCATTTAAGAAATAGGAAACTGTAGTAATGTAATGTAACAAGAAGTGTTTTTTAGGGGACGTATGTCCATGAAGGAAGTTGATGAACAGATGCTAAACATCCAAAATCGTAATTCTTCATATTTTGTTGAATGGATTCCCAACAATGTGAAAACTGCAGTGTGTGACGTTCCACCCCGAGGCAAGTAATTTTCTATATGCTAATGTAAAATTAGTGTTACTTTTTGAATATTGATAAATTACAATTTTAAAACTGAATTATGTGTGATACTTTTAAAGAATGGTTGTTTTAAAATTTAATTGGAAGACAAAAAAAAAAAAACTCATAATCCAAGGGCGTCCGCTGGATTTCGTCTAAGGGAGGACAGCTGGTAAAATTCTTGTGACCGGGGTGGGGGATCGATGCATTCTGACTATGTTAAATCAATTAATGGTTCAAATAAAACTTATTGATAATTGAAAATTAAAATATGTTTTATATTATACTTAATACATATAGTTAATTAATAAGAATTTATTTAATTCATAGCTTTTGGTCCTCATATATTTTAGGGGGCAGCTGCCTCCCCTTGCCCCCCTTGCAGACACCTATGTCATAATCTGATGAACCATATTAGCAGACTAGATAATTCCTTTTCCTTTCTTCCCATTTGATATCTTAGCAGTACAAACACTATCATTTGGATGAAACCTCGGCCGTAATCAATGATATCCCATCAAATTTATCTTTGCGGAGGTAATCTCTGAATTCACTAATAAGGTCTTGGAAAAAATGATACTGACGAAATTGAAAACTTCGTCGTCGTCATTCCTCCACTTTTGGAGAATGTTTAGTCTTTTATGAATATTTTTCACTTGAATTTTTCTTATTACTGTAATGCGCTTATTGTATCTTTAATCTTTGTATTAATTTAGTATCAACTTACAATTAAAATGGTTTTTCGTATTGTATAGAATTTCCAAGTCTATTTGGACCTTTTCCAGGTCAACTATAACCTTTTCCAAGTCAACTGTAACCCTTTTCAAGTCACAAGAAACCCTTTCAATATCAAACGTAACCCTTTCCAAAACAAATGTAACCACTTACAACAGTTGAAATGGAAACGTTTACAATTTACATAAATAGGGTGACAATTGAAGTGTTTGCTTGAACCCTTGAATAAAAAGGGTTGCATTTGATTCGGAAAGGGTTCAATTTAAATTGGAAAGGGTTTCTTGTGAATTGAACAGGGTTTATTTGACTTCAAAAGGGTTACAGTTAACTTAGAAAAGGTTCAAATAGACTTGGAAATGCTATCTATAGATAGATAGACAGATAAATGAACTTTTTTCTGGGAATAAATCCTTTAAGAACAGATATGCGCATATAGAAAGTATAAAAATAGATATCTGCCCACCATACTATACTAGTAAAAATATATAACAATTACTTTGAGGTGAATATAAATTATACGAAAAAAAGAAAAAGAAAAAAGGAATCTCCTAAGAAAAAAATAAAAATACATGTAAAGAGGATGAGAAAAAAATAAAGAAAAAATAAAGCGCATAGACCTTTGTATAGATAGACTTTTGTTTTTATCATGTAAATCTTATTAAATTCGATTTTTAATTAATAAAAGTGTTTTTATTAATTAAAGTACTTAATATTTCGTTACAAATGAAGTAATGACGAAACATTATTTTGTCCACCTAGCTTGTACTAATCGAAATACTGTACGTCGTCTTGTTCCATAGAGTGTCTCGGTTCCATTCGGGCCACATGGCCGGCCCACCGCAATCTTCCAACTTTGATGACTGACCACATCTGACTCATTCATCAGGTCATACAATTCCTGATTTCTACTTCTCCATTTCTTCCCGACTTGGTTCCCTCCATAAATGCAGCGTAGGATACGCCTTTCAAATATCTGTAACGCTCGCATATCGGCCTTCATCATCGTCCAAGCTTCAGACTCATAAATAAGGATAGGGAATATTAGTATTAGTGGTGTGTTGTTTAGTAGCAATTTGTTTATTTGAAACAGTTAATTTCATTAAACAGAAACAGTTAACTGTTTCGGAAAACAGATACAACACTGTAGTGAGAAAAAAAAATGGTAAATAATAATAAAAATTAAACACAAACAATTAGAACAGTTTCGAGAAGCAGGCAGAATTAGCAGGTTAACAGGCTGTTGCGAGAATTAGCAGGTTAACAGACTGTTTCGAGAATTAACAGGTTAACAGGCTGTTTCATTTAACAGCCTGTTGACCAAAACAGTTTAGAAAACTGTTTCTTTTTCAAGGCCACTGTTTCACGTATCTGTAGTGATCGGTTAACAGGCTGTTTAATGAAACAGACTGTTAACCTGCTAATTCCCGCAACAGCCTGTTAACCTGTTGATTCTCGAAACAGCCTGTTAACCTGTTGATTCTCGAAACAGCCTGTTAAACTGTTAATTCTCGCAACAGCCTGTTAACCTGTTGATTCTCGAAACAGCCTGTTAAACTGTTAATTCTCGCAACAGCCTGTTAACCTGTTGATTCTCGAAACAGCCTGTTAAACTGCTAATTCTGCCTGCTTCTTGAATCTGTTTCAGTGAAACTATTTATTAAACAGCTTGTGCCCGTACTGTATCTGTTTAATTCATTCGCAAATCTGCTACTCTGCGTTATGTGGCTCTTAATTTTTTAAATTATTAAATTATGTTTTCTCCAGATTGTTTATTCAATTAAACCATGATTTTTATAAACAAAAAATCAATTAAGCCTATTACAAGTTTTGATTTATTAGTTATTTTTAGTGCTGTTTAATTATTTTACAGGAATTGGTTATGGGTGCGGTCAAAGTAATAAGTACAAATATATGATATTTACATATTTTATTCTAGTAAACGTTTCGACCCAAATTTTAGGTCATCATCAGGGCTTTTCTCACTGCTCTTGGGAGCTGAGTGGTTAGCTGAGTGCCCAACAGCTATCAGGGCTTTTCTCACTGCTGTTGGGCACTCAGCTAACCACTCAGCTCCCAAGAGCAGTGAGAAAAGCCCTGATAATGACCTAAATATTGGGTCGAAACGTTGGCTAGATTAAAATATGTAAATATCACATATTTGTACTTATTACTTTGACCGCACCCCCAACCAATTCATGTTCATTATATCTCCGGTCAACTATCTTCCACCATCATTATTTTACATAAAGCTTAATTTTATATTAAATGTTTTATGAGAAATTGTCATTCGAACTTGTTAGATATTTCAATAATTAATGCATAATTTAAAAGAATGCTCCAATGCGAAGTCAGCAAAGTCCATTTTAACAGTTGTATCTGTTTTTTTTAAACTGTTTAATGAAAGTAGCAGGAACAGTTGCAACTGTTTTTCAAAATTAACAGTTTTGCCCAACACTAATTAGTACCTTGTAGAGAATCAGCTTTGTTGTTCTGAAAAGGAGGTTGCTTCCCAGCTGAGGCCTTCAGCCAAAAAAACATCTATTAGCAGCAGTAATCGGATACCTCTTTTAGCTGTATTATCTTTATAGGAGTTCACCTGTGTTCCCAGGTAAGTGTAAGTACTCATCCTAAAATCATAAGTACTCATCCTACTTCTCAAATTTGAAACTGCTGAACCGCACTCTTTCCCCAGGATCTGCTCGTTGTCCAGTAACCATATGCTTGGTTTTGCCTTCATTCACAACTAACCCTAGGCTTCTTGCTGGATTCTTGCTTAAGAAATGCTTCCTCTACAGCTCCTTTCGACCTGCTATGTCAAGATCGTCAGCGAACGCTAAGATATATCCTGTTCGGTTCATAATGGTAGAGGTAGTCTGTATATTTGAGCTTCTGACAAACTTCTCCAGGATTAAATAAAAGGCAGGCTAAAGCATCTCCTTGCCTGACACCTACTGTGACCGGAAGTTCGGCCGAGTACTCTGTCCGAACCCGCACTTGACTTCTACATCCATCCATTGTAGCCCCGCATAGTCTTATCAGTTTATTGGGCTCGTTGCATCCCTTCATCACCTAGTATTGTGATATCCTCTCTATTGATTTTATCATACGCATTTTTAAAACCAATAAATAAACAAGCATATACAATGCTTTATATAGGTACTTACAAAATTATTTTTAAATATATGCAGATTGGGTATGCTATTATTTCATATATTCTCTTTTTTCTTCTTTAGGCCTAAAGATGTCATCCACTTTTATTGGTAACACAACAGCTATACAAGAACTATTTAAAAGAATTTCTGAACAATTTGGTGCAATGTTCAGAAGAAAAGCTTTTTTGCATTGGTATACGGGAGAAGGTATTTTTTAAACTTATTATTATGTACTAGATATTGATTTAGTATTTTATTTGTAGTAATTTTTATTGCTTTTAGTATTGACATTAACAGTTTCACAGCACTTATCATTAACACGTTAGGTGCGACATCGATCCCCGGGATCCGATGTCTTACATTCCCTTCTTAACCGCCGATTTTCACATGAAAATTTCAGAAAGTCCGATCACTTCAAACACTCAATTTAGTCAGTTTTTAATAAGATTATTGCATTTTAGTGCAGAAAATGTTGCTAACAGCTGAAATTCTGTTTTTTTTTTAGAATCGGACTCCGAGGTCCGATTTTCGATAAAGTATGGCGTAAATCCTGTATCCAGTACCCCGGGCGCCTGTCCTGCGCCTATTATGTCTAGTTCCAATCCTTACCAAGAAATAATGCCCTTGAGACGCTCATTTAATTTACTTTTTAGTCAAAAGATAACGCTTTCGTCAGAGCATTCGCATCGGACCCCGACGCCCGATATCGTCTGAGGCTCATCCTGGCCGTCGGATACCGGGGACCGATACCGGTCAATTCAGGATGCCCCTAAAATACGCCGCCGCACCTAACGTGTTAATATAATATAATGAAATGTTACGACCATTAGGAATTAGGTACTATTGTTTCCATCATATTTTTTTTTTTCATAAAGATTATATTCTAAATTCCTTTTGAATTAGGCAAACAGATATAAAATGAAAGGTGTCCGCTATTGCATTGGTAGTGCATAAGAGCATGGATTTCTTTTTTTTTTTTTTTTTTTTTTTATGGTATCATCTTTTATTTCCCCCAATATTTCTTGATTGAATTGATAAGTTTAATGATAAGAAACTGTTATTAATTTCCAAATTAAATCTTTTTTAATAAACATTAGAAGAGAGTTAATAATTTTTTTTAAATTTTAGGTATGGATGAAATGGAGTTTACAGAAGCTGAATCGAACATGAATGATTTAGTATCTGAATATCAACAGTATCAAGTAAAATGTTGTTTTTATTATAAATTTGCATTCATCTTTCAAATTTTTTTTTTTTACATGATATATTAAAAAGGAGATTTTTTAAGGTGACTTGAGATAGTTCAGTAGGCTGTGTTAATTAATAATTAATCATGAATATTCTCTTCAAAAATTCAAATAGTTTTTATCAAGTAGTCTAATGATTATGATTACATTTTGAAAATAAGCCAGGTTTAAAAATATGCTTTTGTTTTAGGAGGCTGTTGTTGATGAAGATGATGTATACGCTGATGATAGAGGTGACGAGGAGCAACAGCAGTATGAGTAAGATTCTTTTTATTCAAAACTGACAGTCAACATAAATTATACTTTGGTGAAAAAAAATTGTAAACTAGGTTGCATATTCATTTATACAAATTTAATCATTAAAAGTAACACTTTAGTATAAAATAATTTAGTCTTATAGTATCATACCAATAGTGTAGTTTAAATATTGTTTACATCAATACTAGACCCCGGATTTGTATGCAATTGCATGTTTTTTCTGCTTGAAGTTTTTCAATAATTGATCGCAGATCTACACGAACCATGTCAAATGTGACGTATATTTCAAATTTTATTTTGCATATTTTTTGGGGAGTTGGCTGAAGGTTATATTGTGGTTAACAGCTAGTAATTTGTGCTCCCTGAAAATTATCCCAAACCATATTTTATAATAGATTTTTAATTCATCAGTTTGTGTGAGGTGTTAATACAAGACTTTTGGTCCAGGGAGAAATAGGAAACTAATAAAATTTACACTACAAATAAAAAAACCAACTGAGATCATCCGATACCCACTAAGGAAAACATACCTTTTTTTAAGACTGAAACAACTTAATCACAGGTTGTAGCCTTTTGTTTAATTTTATTTATATGTAATTTGTTATGTTTTATTTTCAATGGTGACTACAGAGCATATATAAACCATAATTTAGTTAACTTACCAATTTCTACATAAATCTGGATTGTCCTCCATTCTTCATTTTAATGACGTCACAGTTATACCGTCACTAATCGTCATAACTGTCACCTCGGCGTGAATCTTACGAAAACTTAAATAAAGAGAATCATCGTTACAGTCTCTTACGAGTGAATTTAGTAAAGAACTGCAGCAAAGAGACGTGTGACACCAACCGAGTCCCGGCGATAACTGACCTACTAGCCCTAATCCTTACCGGCTAAGTTTATAAACAGTTGACTTTAGTAATTTAAATATTTTCGCGATGGGATCTAAAGAAGAAAATGTTAAATCGAGCCGCTCCCTCGACGATGTATTTGAATTGCTGGCCATTATTCATAAAGATGTTCAAAAAAGTAATGAGGAAGCCAAGATATATAAGGAAGAACTGGAAAAAAATAAAGCCAGGGTTCAGGCCTTAGAAGACTCACAAAATGTAATAGTTTCTGAACTGCAGCGGCTAAGCTCTATCATGGACAATAATGATTATCAAAGCAGGAGAAAGAATTTAATTTTATATAATTATCCCGAGGATCCTAATGAAACTCCGAGAATTTCGATCGATAAATTTATTAATTTAGTTCAAGAAAAGATGCAAGTCACTCTTCAAAAAAATGAAATAGATTACATGTTCAGACTAGGAAGACAAAGTGAGGGTAAAATAAGGCCGTTGTTGATTCGATTTAACTCAACATGGCAAAAACGTGAATTACTGCGAGAAAGTAAAAAGTTGTCAGAAAGTGGTATGAGGCTAACTGATGATTTACCAAGGAAAATAAGGAGTATAAGAAAACAGCTGATTCCTTACCTAATAGATGCCCGAGAGAAGAACATCCGAGCATCATTGAGAATAGATAAGCTTTTAATGAATGGAAGACTCTATTCCTTAGAACAGTTAGAAAGAGATCGCCGTTTCATGAGAAAAGGTATTCCAAACAAAGATAATAGTAGATAATTAAATGGAACCGGATCAACATCGTCTCAGGTCTTGAATGAAGTAACGAGTAGCCCTATGAAGAGGAGGCACGAACCACAAGAGAAGACCGGCACATCAGGAAGGGCGCCCGCTACACTTGAGAAGTTTGGGTTCCAACGCCGGGCCAACTCCTTCGATAGTCCACCCAGGAAGATGTATGCTCCATAGCAAAAAACCCTTTTTCAAGCTAACTTGGCCATGACCACGCACATACCCGGACAGAACAGGCGACGAAATTCGGTAAGAAAATATGGTAAAAGTCAGGAAAGTTATAACTGTATAAATATTGGTTTCTGGAATATCAATGGTTCTAGTTGCTTGTACAACTTAGTAGACAAAGAAATTGAGACACTTTTAGAATTAGATATACTATGTATTAGTGAGACCTGGCTCTATAATGATAATTTCTCATTCCCTAAATTTTTGAATGATTATGATTTCTTTTCTTCTAGGGCTTTAAAATCTCATAAAAAGGGCAGAGCTTCGGGAGGGCTTATGATTTGTATAGGGAAAAAAATGTTTGATAATGTGAGTAGTTTGACTTCTAAAGAATATTTTTTGTGCGTGAATTTTTACCTCGGCGGAGTTAGTTATGTTATAGGCCTGGTATATTGGAGACCCTCCTTTCCTGATTCATATATAATTGATAGCTTTTCTGAGGATCTGTATAACATTATGACAAACTATTCTGAATCTCAGCTGAATGTGGGAGGAGACTTCAATTCCTGCATAGGCCTGCTCAATAGTATGGAACAGGATATTTTGGAAAATACCCACTTTAATGGATATAGAAACTCCCAAGATAGAACTGTAAACAAGAGAGGTTCCCTTCTTGTTGAGCTTATGGAGGAATACGGTTTTTTTTGTATGTAATGGCCGTATAAAGGGCGATGAATTAGGAAAATTAACTTATCTCGGTACACAGGGCTGCAGTGTTCCTGATCTTGTTTGGTCCAATATTAGCTCAGCTCATTGTATAAACGATTTTATGGTCATCAATAATTCTCACTTTACTGATCATAATTTATGTATTCTATCCGTGATCTCTCCTGTTCAGAAATTATATGGATCCCAGAACGTACCGGAAACTTACAGCTTTACAAACGTAAAAAGAGATAGTAAAACATTGGACAAGTTTAAATCTTTGCAAAATGAATTTACCTGCTCTGAATTTATTTTCGACGACCCAAATACTAGCTAAGAATATTTTTTATAAAAAATATGCAACAACTAATGATCTCATCCGGAATATTACGTAATAAAAAAATAAAGTTAAATTACATTGAGAGAGGAATTAATCACAAGCCGTGGTTTAATAGGGATTGCTTCCTTGCAAAAAAAAGATTGAAGTCTCAACTTCGCAAATGCAAAAGAAATAATTTTAGTCCGGATACTTTGGCTGAGTATATTGGGCTCAAATCTGATTATAAAACAGTTATTAATAAACAAAAAAAAACATATCTCAATAACAAAAGGCAGAGTTCAAGGAACGCTAATAACCCTAGTGACGTTTGGTCTGCTATAAATACATTTAGACGCAAACCACAACTACGAAATAAAATAGATTGTAAGGAATGGGAACGATTCTATTACTCAATCTTGCCGCCTAAATTACCCACTGATTTTAATTATTTTGGACCATTTGACCCGACTCTCGATGGGGATATCACTCTAGATGAGTTATTATTAAGCATAAACAAAAGTAAACTTAGGAAAGCTACCGGAGAGGATCATATTCCAAATGAAATTTTCAAATGCCTCAATTCATCTTGGATAGACTTTTTGGTATGGTTTTTTAATCGGGTTATTCATGCTGAATCTCCTCCTAACGCGTGGTCTGTTATTAGAATGAAGTTGATCCATAAAAAAGGTGATACGATGGACCCATACAACTACAGGGGCATTGCGGTCTTTAACACTATCACCAAAATATTCACAAATATTCTTCATAGGAGACTGTATGACTGGGTAGAATTAGAGAGTATTGTGCCTGAGGAGCAAATGGGGTTTTGAAAAGGGAGGGCGTGTCGTGACTGTGTGTTTACCTTGTCAGGAGCACTCAACATCAATCTTAGATTTAAAAGGACAAAAGTGTTCGCGGTTTTTGTAGATTACCGAAGAGCATTTGATTCCATAAATCACGATAAGTTATGGTATAAACTATGCAGTATAGGAGTCAGACGCAGGTTTCTAAATATTGTGGGTAATCTTTACAACAACGCCTCAATAGTAATTTCGGACGGAGCCTCTTCTTCTGGAGAGATTCCTATTTCCGAAGGGGTCCTACAAGGAGAAATTTTGAGTCCTCTTCTTTTTTCCCTGTACATCTCGGATATAGTCGGGTTCTTCAGTGATCGTAACTCCCTTGGCCTTACTTTGAATAACAACAGAGATTTATACTTGCTCCTATATGCAGACGATATGGTGTTACTCTCACCTTCCTGGCTAGGTGCCCAAAGAAATTTAAATATTCTCGAGGAATACTGTACTTACAACAGCCTCACAGTGAATATTGATAAAACTTTTGCTCTGATTTTTACCAAAGGAGGAAATTTCTCTAAAGCTAAGCGACTGATGTTCAAATCAGAATCCATTGAGTACTGCTCTAAATTTATCTATCTAGGTGTTCCATTTTTTTCTTCCGCCAAATTTCTTAAAACGTGCGAACACTTCCTAGCCAAAAACGCTTCTGCTACCTCTGTGGTGATTTCCCTGCTGAAGTCATGTAAGAGTGATGACTGGAAAACTAAATCAACCCTATGCGATTCCATTAGCGAGAGTGTACTTCTCTATCTGTCAGAAGTTTGGGGATTAAATTATACTAATGTTTTAGAGAGAGGGCAATTAAGATTTTTAAAGTTTCTGTTGCATTTACCAAAAACTACTCCTGACTCATTCGTTAGACTTGAAACTGGTAGGCGCCACGTTCAATTTAAAATATTCAAGTGAATGTTAAGCTGGTGGGAATCTTTGTTGAAGATGCCAGCGCACCGCTTACCCTAGATATGTTATCTGAGATTGCTGGAGCTTATTAACTCCACAGTGCCCTATAACTGGGTGACGGAACTGAGAAAATACTTCGAAGCGATAGGTGCCGAGCATGTTTTTAAATCCCAAGATCTCCAATTACTTAGAGAGAACCGGAATAGCTTGCTAAATGCATTCGAAAATAATCTATTCAGCAAAGATATTAATTTTATTCTGAATAGTCGTTATAACACAATCTTTCGGAAGATTTCAAGTTACTCATTTTCCTGCGAACCATATTTAATGTTCAATGCTCACATTAATAAATTAAGATTAGTGGCTCAAATAAGGGTAGCAAATAAAAAATGTTCCACGATTTATTTAAATAGGAATAAAATAAAATTTGATTCCAGTCATTCCTGTAAGCTCTGTGCTTTGAATGAGCCTGATAATTTAGCGCACAGTATTTTAATCTGTCTCTTTAACTTAGAATTTAGAATAAAATATTTAAACAAATATTTATCAGAGTCTGCTGATGAGGAACAGCAATTAGCGGATTTACTTAGTTTCTCGGAGCCGGAGGATTTAAATAAACTGAATGTTTTTTATATATTTTTTATTAAGCTAGTCGAGGACAGAAAATAGATTTTATTCTATCTACAAAATATTTTGTTTGCTTTGTTTTTATATCTGTTTTTAAGGTTTAAAATTAAATCTATTCTCAGTAGGAGGATTACTATTGTATTGATTTTTAGTTATGTTCATAGTTAAGTTATTATTGTAATTATGTACCTAAGTATGTTATTTATTGTATTTATTATTTATTTATATCACATGATGTTCTTTTATTTATTTTTTAAATGATAATTTTCTTTTTCATTTTTTTTCTTTTTCTATTTTCAATATTTTTTTTAGCCTTGGAAAGAAGGTTGTTACTTTATTTTATTTTATGCTTATGTTAATATGCCAACTCCCTCTGTATAGTCTCTGACTGATAACAGATGTAAATAAATAAATATATTTTGCATATTCGGGAGATAAATACATATATTTGCATATTTGAATAAAAATCGTAATTTGGGAAATTTTTCTTATTTTATAAATTACGTTTTCAAAAACTTTAATATTGCAGTGATATTTGTCAAAACAAGGAAGCAAGGGCTTTTTTTTTCTTAATATCTGGTGATTTGTTAGTCTTTTGATGGAAGACTTGGGAGTTCTGGGAAACCTCTTCCTACAGTATAGATTTGATTTTCCTTTTAAGTTAAAACCAAGTCAGTACAGTTGCGTTTACCACAGGGGAAACGTCGTTATTAACATACCAAAATTTCTTTTTTTTTTTATATTTAATTCGTTATTCTATAAAATATTAATTAATCTGAATGGGGTTTCAGGTTTCCATGTAAATGCTGTAAAGTCAAAATTTTCGACACAAATTTTATTGCCGGCTACTTCTAAACCCACAAAAGATACTTTTCTTGAAGATTTGTGTTTCGCAATGGTCTCATCTTACATACCTTTTAATAAATTAAATCACCTGCCTCTTAAACGCTTATTGGAAAAATACAATTCCCGATGAGAGTACATTGCGTAAAAATTATCTGTCACAATGCATACAATAAGACCATGGAAAACATAAAGAATACTGTTCAGCAAAATTACATATACCTTGTAGTTGATGAAACCACTGATGCAAGAGGCATTTATATCGCAAATTTATTAGTGGGTGTTTTAAGTACAGGTGGTCCAGGACCGCTATTTTTACTGGCATCAAAGCACCTAGAAAAAATCTGGTGCGTGCTCGCAACACACCACTTTCACTTACCAACTTCCTTAGATTAGAAATTAATGCGTTTTGTTAATTGCCACTTCTCAAATGAACAGAACGGCTTTAATTATTAAAGGCGTACTCCGCATGCGTGGGCTCAACGAGTTTTATGAGTTGACTGTATATTTTTCTTTTTTTCTCCTCTATATGTCTTCTTTATTTTCATCATATCTCATATTTAGCCATTTCTTATTTTTAGGCGTAACGAAAGACGGTTAATTTCTCCATACAAGCAAAAACAAAGATACTTCAAAGGAAACAAACAAAAAAGGCCCCTACTCCATTTAAGCCCCCTCAGAACATTTTAATAATGATAAAGCTTACCTGATATTAAAGAACACCTAATTTTCATTAAACATGACGAATTCGATAAAAATCGTTAAAGCCGTTTTTGAGATAATCGAAAAAAAGATAAAAATTGGAAAAAAATTATGTAATAGAGTGCCCCCTCCGGTTGATCAAATTTGATGAAATGTTGGCTATCACATCTTTGGCATATACATACATCAAATACCTAATTTGATCAAAATCGTTAAAACCGTTTTTGAGTAAATAAAAAAAAAAAACACGTAAAAATGATTCAAAATTTAATAAGCAAAGTCCCCCCTCCGGTTGAACAATTTTCATGAAATTTTTACAGTCATATCTCGGGCATATTAATACATCAAATACTCAGTTTAATCAAAATCGTTAGAGCCGTTTTTGAGAAAAACGAAAAAAAACTTAAAAGTTATTAATTAAAGTACCCCCTCCCTTTGAGCAATTTCGATGAAATTTTTGGTGTCACATTGCGGGCATATACATACACTAAATACCCAATTTCAGGTTCGCACGGTTTATAGTTTTTGAGCTAGTCTGTTCACACACACACACACACACACACACACACACACACACACACACACACACACACACACACACACACACACACACACACACACACACACACACACACACACACACACACACACACACACACACACACACACACACACACACACACACACACACACACACACACACACACACACACACACACACACACACACACACACACACACACACACACACACACACACACACACACACACACACACACACACACACACACACACACACACACACACACACACAAACACAAACACACACACAAACACAAACACAAACACACACACACACACACACACACACACACACACACACACACACACACACACACACACACACACACACACACACACACACACACACACACACACACACACACACACACGCACGCATGCACGCAAACACACACAGACATACAAACGTGTTTATTTATGTACAGAAACAGAAAAAAAATTAAAATACAATGAAAATCTCACCAAAACACCACTGCAGTGGGAAACACCCGTTCGCAGGAGTTCTGATTTAATAGTAACTTAAAGTAAAATATTAATAATCGCCTCTTAATAAAAACAAATAAAATAAGTAAATAAATATAATGGTGGTACAGAAAAAAATAAAAATAATAATAGCCTCCAATTGCCATAAATAACAAAAGAACTTGCAATTTCAGAAAGAACTTCATTGTTCAAGACTGCAAATAATAGATACACAATAAACTATATTTCCTACAGAACATATTTGATTATCTTCATTGTTAACTTTAGAATATGGAGAACGTATGGTTGTTACTGAAAGGGATATTTAAAGGTAAAAAGTGGAATATTATTATTATAGGTAGTCGTGGTATGAGGATTCGGTATATAATATTTATTATATTATGTGGGATTTTAGTTAATAATTTACGAAAATCGTTTGCGGTATCTTATGGGAAGTTAAACTGCTCTGTTAAAAAAAGCCGATAGTAAAATGCCTCTCTAACATATCCGCTGAGCAAAGCCCAATCTTTACCATTCAAATACGAGATTACCTCCTTGTCAGTTAGAGTGTAAGCATTAAACCACTTAGCCCTATAGTCCCTTATGATAGTGCAACTCCCAATAAAATGGCTAATTGTTTCTAACTGGTTGGCATTGCATAGGCTGCTGTTATGATTACGTTTGCTGTCCCATGGCGCATAGTTAAGCTTCAGCAATTCCCCCCCTGGCTTTGATTATATTGATAATGAAGGAAAGTTTGTACTCATCTTTCATATAAGGGTTGTTCAGTGAATCAATGTTATATATATGTTATGAGGATATAGCTGTTTGTAAAAAAGATGAAATTTAGAGTTGCTGCGGGCTTCCAGACATTAACCTCTAAACAGCTCTTTTTCTTTTTCAACGAATACTTTCAAATTAGTTGATAAGTAGCCAACTGTGAAATCTCTTTGGCCCATATTAAATTTACTTTTGATATGTCTGACACAAAATACATTTCTTTTATTAAAATATTTGCTAGCTGAGAGTGTAATCTGTGGAGCGGGTATTGCATGGTTTTAATAATATATTTTAAATGCAGTTGAAGTGTGTGAATATAAATCTAGTCGATGCCTGTCTCCAAGTATAAGATGTAATTTGGGGTGTTCCTGGGCAACCGAAAGAGTTTTTTCAGAAAAAAAGTCCCTTACCGTTCTATTGTGCCATGTCTTTGATACCCCAGACTTGGGATCCGTAGGATATTATGGATCGTGACGCTGAGCGATAAATTTCGAATTTTTTGCTCAAGGGAATATCATTGTTTGAGATAAGAGAATTCCAAGTAAAGTTGATTCCCTGTTTTGCCTTGGCCAGGACATTATTGAAGTATTGGGACAGGGACAAACCGGGTGTGATCCCAATCCCCAGGTAATTATAAAAATTATAAACCACTTCTATGGATTCACTTCCATTTTTCAATTCTTGCCCTCCTGAAACCATTCTTAAAAATCATTATTTTTGATTTTTCCAGATTAATGAGCAAGTTCCATTGAGAACAATAAATTTCTAAACGGTTGATCATTAACTGGAGGGAAACAGGATCTTCCGCCAGAAGGACAATATCGTCAGCATACATTAGGCACGAGATCTTGAGGTCATCGATAACTATTCCACCCCCAACAAACTCAACTAAATCGTTTATAAATAATGAAAAGAGAAGAGGGGAGAGTAGACAGCCCTGTTTGAGTCCCACGGAAGTCCTTATAGACTCCGTTAAACGTCCCAGACACAGCACTGATGCCTCACTATTTCTATATAAGGCCTTCAATACCGTAATAAATTTCGTGGAAATCCCTAGATTGTGGAGTTTATAGAACAACATGTTTCGATCCGGGGTGTCGAACGCTCCCTTGAAGTCGACGAAGAAGGCATAAACCTTTCCCCGCTTTTTAGAGGTTAACAAACTAACCACAGAGAAAAGACAGAAGATGTTGTCGGCAGTGCTATACCCCTTCCTGAAGCCTCCCTGATGTTCCACCAAAACATTATTGTCGGCAACCCACTTTTCCAGCCTCGCAAGTTTAAGTCCTGTGAAAAGCATTGACACTGAATCATTTAGCGATATCCCTCTATAGTTTTTTGCTTCGTTTTTGTCACCTTTTTTAAAGAGGGGGATTATTATGGACTTGTTCCAGTTGGTTGGAACTTTGCCCGTTTCCCAGACAAAATTAAAGAGATCCAAAAGCCTTAACAAAAAATCGGTGGAGCAGTTCTTGAAGAATTCAAAGGGCACGCGATCCTGACCCGGAGCCTTGCCGTCCCTGCATTTACTCAGTACTGCCTGGAGCTCCCACAGTTCAAATTTTCTATCTAATTCTTCTTTTATGATAAATGGGCTAGCGAAGTGGAAGGGTGCAGAAGTAAGTTCAGGGTTAAGAAGTTTTTCAAAGTGCCTCACCCACTCATCCAAATTCACCTGTCCCGCTGTGTTTCTTTTAAATCGCTTAAAATAGTTAACTAACTCCCAAAACTCCTTCGAGTCCCTACACTGCTTAAATTTATCATTTATTCCCAAATAAAACTCCATTTTTTTATTTTTATTAGATTCTTATAAAAGTTGTTGGCCCGCAAGTAGAGTGATCTTACGTAAAAGTTATTTAGTTTTCTAAAAAGTCTCAGTAGCGCAAAACAACGTTTTCTAGCTTTATTGCAATCATTATCGAACCACAAGTTTTTACGCACAAAAGAGCCCCCACCCGACTTCCCACTCTTCCCATGAAACGATGGCCTGAAAATGAGATCAAGTAAAGAATCGAGTCTCACCTGGGGGTCATCGGACTGACAGACTTCAGTGTTGTTCATATGCCAGTCCAGAGCATTTTTAAAGTACTTGGAGTCGCTAGCGGTCCATTTAACTTTGGAACTAAGGCAGTTGTTTTATCATTGTCTTGCACCAATTCTAATTTAAGAGAAATCGGCATGTGGTCAGAAAAGTTTACGGGCTCGATTGAAAAGTTATCTACGAAACTTGTCAGATCGTGGGAAAATGAGCACAGGTCTATAACTGAAGCCCCTTGATTACCAACAAATGTATACTCTCCTTCCCAATCACCCGGAGCCCTACCATTTAAAATAATAAGATTGTAATTTTCAAAAAGTTCCAACATTTTTTTTCCCCTATGGTTCATAGTTTTATTCTTAGATGACCTAGATTTACTTAAGCCACCATGGTAAATTTCCCCATTAAGTATTTGCCCCTCTCCACACCTGGCGTTCATGTCCCCAGCTAAAATGAATTTTTTATCTTGATTATGATTTAAAATTTGATCAACTTCCGAGTAAACTTCATTCCAATTTTCCCCAAAATACAGCGGAAGAATATAACATGATAAATTGATAGATTCGTCACAGAATTCAAGCCCATCGCGACCCCCCAGTTTTACAAAAATTAAATTTGAACTAAAAGATGAATTATTTTTGATTCCAAAAAAGAACCCTTCTCTGGCCCTCCCGCGATTAGATTCTCTAAAAGCTGGGACCCATGAAAACCTAAAATTGGTAAAGTAACTCCCAAATCTTTTAAAGTCGTCCTCCATAACAAAAGTTTCAAAAAGTACAAAAATATCGAATTGATTAAGATAACATAAAAAATTTGGTTCTGTAACCTTACCGGCCCTTTAAAAATAAGGTTGTTACGTCGCGTTCTATTACACAAATCATCTAGTTGACTTCTAAGTTGACTAATCTCCTGCTTCAGTTGCGCGTTTTCCTCTTTAAGTGCTTCAATAGAGCCTTGAATAGTAGATTGTAATTTGTTAAAATCATCCTTCGTCGGTAGGGAAGCTAACTTTTCATTAAACTTGGTTTCCATTAACTAATAATAATAATAATAATAATAATAATAATAATAATGTTTATTTAAAATAAAAATACAACCATTTACAAATTTAAAATAAAAACAAACATTATGGAAGCTTGGCGGCACTTATGGCCGTCAGCTCGGAGTCAGCCGCTGTTTTTACATCAGAAATATTTTAAACTCTTATATTAATAATGCTTAAAATAAAAAATAATTATAAATAAACAAATAAAATAACTATTGAAAATAAAGCATTGAGAAAACAAAACGAAACCTCTAAATTAATACAACAACATTTAAGCAAAAGAAAATAAATAAAATATATGTATTTATACCCACACATACATATGTACATATATATATATACTATTAATATTTATACTGAACTTTATAAATAATAATTTAATCAATTTTCCTTAGTAAACATAATTTGAGTTTCATTGACATTTGCTTACATAAATATTAAGAATAACATTGTTACTTTACAGCATTAACGTGATAAATATCAGTTATTGATATAGTATTACTTAGTTAAACAATTCAGTTCAGGAGTAGTTAAATTCTTTTGTTAAATTATATCTGTATCTCCAAGATAGTTTACAGTATTTTATTAATGCTTCCCAATTTTTTCCCTTTAAGTATTGTAATAATTCCTCATTAGACAGCTTATTTTTATTAAAACAAATTTTTCTAAATTCTGATAAAATGGGGCATATTGCTAAGAAATGATAAGTGTTTTCAACTTCATTTAGGTTGCACAGAGAACACAGTTCGACATTATCAGAGCTGTATACTTTATAATTTAAATTTAAAAGTTCTCCTCTAGCTTTAAAAATCCATTTAATTTCGGATATATTCTTATTGATGTAAAAATAATTATTTGATGAGTCTCCTTGCAATTGTTTATAAAGTAAATATTCAGTTGACCCACATGCTTTTTCTACAAATCCCTTGTGAATATTTTTTCTGACTGTGTCTCTTATGTTACTTAATTGTTGTTTGAGTATACCGGTGTCATCTGAATTTATCTCTATATCCATGTTGCAGTCTTTAATAACATTAACCAGGTCATCATACCAAAATATTTTATTTTTAATTATTTGTTTAACCAAGAAATTGGTCAGTCTTTCGTGTGGTGAATTTAGTACTTTAATTATATAGTCGTGGTGTAATTTAAGGGTATATAAAAATAGTGGTTGTATTTCTGTTTCTAAATGTATAATATAGTTGGGCGTATATCGGGGCAGATTGAACAATTTTTTAATAAAGTAGTATATAACTTGTTCTATTTTGTAATATTGTTTGCTTCCCCAGACCTGAGCAGCATATGTAACAACTGATCTAATGACAGAATTAAAAATTTGTAACTTTGAAGCGTATGTTATCTGATTGCTGTCTAAGAGATCCTTCCACACTACGTTGATTGCCACTTTCGCTTTCTCTGCTTTTGATTCAAAATGTTTTTGAAGTGACAGTTTACTGCTTAGTATGACGCCCAGATATTTGTAATCGTTTACGATTTCTATTTCGTTATTATTCATGACCCACCTTTCCATACGGCTTAATTTTCCCCCATTTTTAAATATTAACACCTTCGATTTATCCAAATTAATTTTTAAATTCCATTTCTCGCAGTATTTTGTGAAGTCATTAATCATGATTTGTAATGTTTTGGGATCTTGTGCCAGTAATACCATGTCGTCCGCATAAGCTAATATCTTTACTCTTCTGTCTTTAATGAGTATCCCTCCACTTAATTCTTCTTCAATATCGTTTACATAGAACGAGAAGAGATAGGGGCTTAAATTACTTCCCTGTTTTACCCCCTTCGTGGTTTCGAAAAAAGAGGTTATTCCTTCCCTACACCAGACAGCAGACTCGGACTTATCATATAAGCTCCTAATTATTTCAATTATTTTATTAGATATTCCCATATTATAAAGCTTAAATATCAAAGAAGCTCTGTCCACCCCATCGAAAGCCGCCGAAAAATCAATGAAGAAAGCATATACCTTACCTCTCTTTTTACTTAATATTAATTTTACAATACTCATAAGATTGAATATATTATCGACTGTGGAATAATTTTTCCGAAATCCTGCTTGATATTCTTTTATTATGTTAAACTTATCGGTCCATTCTTGTAGTCTCAGCTGAATTAGTCCAGTAAATAATTTCCCTATAGTATTTATGAATGATAATCCTCTATAATTTTCTGGGTTATTGATATCACCTTTTTTATGTATAGGGAAAATAATAGCTTGTTTCATGATATCTGGTACCTTTCCGTTTTCAAATATATTGTTAAATATTTTTATTAGTGATATTAGTTTCCATTAACTATTCAATACTTTTAAAGAGATCTGCTTCGCCTTCGTGACTTTTAGGCATCTTTTTTTGTTGATATTCTTCTGGGGACGAAATACTGTTTCTTCTTTTCCTACTACTTACAGATGAGTAATAAAAGTCTATAGGGGTCTGTTTTTCTTTAGACGTTCAATAACAATATTACCGGGTATTAAACACTGTCAACAATTGCATCGATTATTACGGTATTAAAAAGAAAAATTAAAGTTAATTGAAGGTGAAGAAAGTAGCGTAATCAGTTCAACTCCAGACGTAAATAATTACGAGTTCTGAATGAAGTGAGCCCTAAGACAAGGTAGGGGCCCTAACACACACACAAACACACAAACACACACACACACACACACACACACACACACACACACACACACACACACACACACACACACACACACACACACACACACACACACACACACACACACACACACACACAAACACACACACACGCAAACAAACACACACACACGCACACACACACACACACACACACACACACAGTAGTGGATCACTTGGCTGCTGTAGCATCGAATGCCTCAAGTGAAGAAAAAAGAAGAGAAGTGTGGGCACTGCTTGGAGAAGAAGTCTGTAAGCTCCACGATTTCGTCATGAAACAGCTTAATGTCCACAATATAATTAAAGCTCACGTGTGTACGATCCGGATGTTTTACGAAAAAGTGTCTAGAATGGAGGGAGAAACATCAGTTCAGATGGTAACTGAAAACAGTTGTGGAACGCAGACTTCGCCTAACCTAGTTTTCCATAAAGAATCTGAACCACCTCCTCAACCAAGGCCAAAAAGAAGAAGAAGAAGAAAAAGAGGGAAAAAAAGACAAAGTTGCGGAATCTACAGGAAGAACTTGTTCCTCTTCCGGCTGAAAGTAATCCTACCAGTGATCGACCGGCAAATCAATGGCAGACAGTGCTAGCCAAAAGTAAAAAGAAGAAGGTGGTCATAGGGACGAAAAAAGCACAATACCTGCTCGTTCTGATGCCTTGTTGGTTACAGCAAAGGAAGGATCATCATATGCAGAAGTCTTACGGACGTTGAAAATCAACCCGGAGCTTCAAGCGATAGGGGAAAATGTCCAAAAGATACGGAAGTCTCAAAAAGGAAGTCTCATTTTGGTGTTAGACAAAAAGGTGCAGCACAGGACAGAAGAATTCCGTTCTACAATTGCAGAAAAAATGGCTGACAAAGCAGAGGTCACTAGCAAGATTGACTCTGTCGCTATTGAATTAAAGGATCTTGATGAATTGACAGTAGCTGATGAAGTGCACAAAGCAATTAAAAATCAAATAAATGGGGCAGAAAATATCAAGATCTCTGTTGTGAAATCTCTTAGGAAGGCCTACGGGGGCACGCAGACAGCCGTAGTTGTACTGCCCACGGACTTGGCCAGAAAAGTTCTTGAAAAGTGGACGATTCGTGTAGGATGGATAAACAGCAGAGTGAGGGAAAAGATTTCGCTTCAGAGATGTTTCTGATGCTTAGCATATGGTCACATTGCTCGAAAGTGCAACGGTCCTGATCGCATGAGACTCTGTTTGCGATGCGGCGAAGACGGACATTCAGCCAAGGAATGTGCAGCAGAACGGCGCTGTCTTCTATGCCCTGAAGATAAAAACCGTAGACACGCGACAGGTGGCTTTAGCTGCCCTGTTTACCAACAGGCAATGAAAGAGGCAGTTAAACACGCAAGATGAGATTATTGCAGCTAAATCTGAACCATTGCGAAGCAGCCCAGGACCTTTTATGGCAAACCATAAGTGAGAAGGGTATTGACGTTGATGTACTGTGCGAGCACTATAAGAATATGGAAAGTTCCGTTTTCTGGAAGACGGACAAAACCGGAAAAGCAGCTATCTGGGTTAGGAAGGGCCATTATATTCAGGAAACCCAGCAAAACTCAACAAATGACTTCGTTTGGATCAAGGTGAGTGATATCTACATCTGTAGCGTCTACGCGCCTCCAAGCGCTACACAAGTTGAATTCGAAGAACTGCTTGACAGACTTGTACAGGAACTGCGAGGCTGTCATCCTCTTGTCATTGCAGGAGACTTTAACGCTTGGGCTACGGCATGGGGGAGCAAAGAGACCAATAAGAGAGGCGAATGTGTTCTCGACGTATTCGCTGCGCTCGACTTTGTGCTCTTAAACACAGGCTCCACCCCTACATTCACAAGAAATGATCACGGCTCGATTATTGATCTGACGTGTGTTAGTCCATGCCTTGTTTCTGACAACAAATGGCATGTAAGCGAGCTCTATACCCACAGTGATCACTGGGCAATCTGTTTCGAAGTCGAAGTTCCTGGTACCATAAGAAAAACATTCCAAACGAGACGGTCAGTGTGGAACCATCGATCATTTGACCGAGAATCATTTGTCATAATGATAAAGGAAAAAGTCACTTTACTCGGACCGGTAGAGGAAAGGGTCATACAACTAATGAAGCTTATCACTGACGCCTGTGATGCTTCAATGACCAAGACACCGAGAGCAACCCGTCACATACCGGTATACTGCTGGAATGAAGATATCGCCGCCCTCCGGAAGACTTGTCTCCGTACAAGAAGGCTAGCCCAAAGAGCGAGAGGTCGCCCGACATATGAAGCTCTGAAACAGGAACATCGGGATGCCAAAAAGTACCTTGTCAAGGCAATTAAAGAGGCGAAGCGTAAATGCTGGAGGAAACTCTGCGAAGAAGTAGATGAGGAAACGTGGGGAAGGCCCTACAAAATAGTTATGGCAAGGCTGAAAAGCTCAAGCTTATCGCCACCAAGCTCTCCTGACCTATTAGAGAAATACAATACCGTATTTAGAACGGGACCAAGTACCGGAAATTACACAAGAAGAGCTTGAGATAGCTTGTTGCAAAGTAGGAGATAACAAAGCACCAGGACCGGACAATATTCCGAACTTTGCCCTGAAAACTGCCGTCAGAATCAGACCGGAACTCTTCCTTGATGTATACAATTCCTGTCTCCGTGAAGGGTTGTTTCCGGTTGATTGGAAGAAGCAGCAATTGGTACTCCTGCCGAAGGGTAAGGGGTCTCCTGATGACCCTACATCCTACCGTCCAATCTGCCTTCTAAACACTTCTGGTAAAGTTCTGGAGAGGATTGTATGTAATAGAATTACAGAGCTTATTGAGGGAAGTCGAGGACTGTCTGAAAATCAATATGGCTTTCGGAAAGGTCGGTCAACAGTCGATGCAATTGACTACGTGATAAAGTCAGCCAGAGAAGCCACTGCAGGAAAAAGGTGGAGAAGGGGTGGAAAGAAGTATTGCGCTGTGATAACCCTAGACGTCAAGAATGCGTTTAACACAGCAAGATGGGATTGCATCATGGAAGGGTTGCGTAAGAAAAAACTTCCACTGTACCTCCTTAAAATTATCATCAGTTATTTGTCAGACAGAATCCTGAGGTATGAAACAGATGCAGGACCAAAAACCTACAAAATAACAGGAGGCGTTCCCCAAGGTTCCGTGTTAGGACCGCTATTGTGGAATGTCAAGAATCAATTTGACCGTTGGAGAGATTGACATCCTCTCAAAGCCCTCCATTAAATATCTAGGAGTGCAGATTGATGCCAGGATGCGGTTTGATGAACACCTGCAGATAGTCAGCATGAAAGCAGTGAAAGTTGCGAACGCACTGACTGGAATTATGCCAAATATTGGTGGGCCCGCGCAAAGCCGGAGAAGGCTCCTTGCTAATGTTACGAACTCGGTGCTTTTGTACGCTGCTCCAATTCGGTTGCATGCCTTCCAAGCGAGGACATATTCTCGTAAGGCAATTAGTGCGCATCGAAGAAATGCCTTACGCGTCGCGAGAGCATTTCGCACAGTGTCGTATGATGCCGTGTGCATCATCGCCGATATGATAGACTTACTGGCAGAAGAGCGTGGCAGAATCTACCGCAGAAAAGGGGAAGCGCCAGAAGCACACTGGCTGACGCTAGCCAAAGACGAGAGAAAGGAAACTCTTCACACATGGCAAAGACGCTGGGACTCATCATCATATGGAAGGTGGACAAACCGACTGATACCAGATATCGCATTGTGGGTGACCCGCACACATGGAGAGGTTGATTATTTCCTTACTCAACTGCTCTCTGGACATGGCTGCTTCAGGGCATATCTCTACCGTTTCAAGCTAGAAGAAGGATCATCATGCACCACCTGCGCTCCATTAGATGAAACAGTGGAAAATGCTTTCTTCGCATGCAAGAAATTTACAGGGGAGAAGGAAGAACTAGATATGGTACTGGGTAAAAAATCCACACCGGAAAATCTGGTACAGCTCATGTTGACCAGCCAAGAAAACTGGAATGCTATTTCAGATTATGTCGCGAGAGTCGGAAGAAAATTAAGAGCACAGGAGCGAGAGAGAAGGGGTCAAGTACCATGAAGTAGGCGCCTAGCCATCCTGCCCACCGCGAAGTAATGCCTGCCAGCAGTTCCGCGGTGTGGCATCGCAGAGTATGTAGGAGATTTTTTAGTGAGTAGGAATCTCACACTGTTGTGGGTTTATCCCCCACTTCGTCTAATAAAAGATTTTTCCCCTACAAAAAAAAAAAAAAAAAAAAAAAAACACACACACACACACACGAACACAAACACACACAAACACGAACACAAACACACACAAACACGAACACACACACACACGAACACAAACACACACACACACACACACACACACACACACACCCACACACACACACACACACACACACACACACACACACACACACTCACAAACACACACACACACACACAAACACACAAACACACACACACACAAACTCACAAACACACACACAGACCATTTCGCGGAACTTGGTTATTCGCAATACTTCCACTTACTATATATTTCAATATATATAAGTAAGTGAAAGTAAAAACTAACGCTGAAACAATGAGTTGTTTAGTTAATTACAGTATGAAACTGCTATGGTCAGATGCTGGGTTTGAGATGAGAGTGCAACTTCTATTGACTGACGCAACACCATATATTACCAAAGCTGCAAATAACCTAAGTGAGTTTTACAGTAACATGATACACGTTACCTGTGTGGCATACACACACACTCACACACACACACACACACACACACACACACACACACACACACACAAACACAAACACACACACAAACACACAAACACACGGACACACACACACACACACACACACAGACCATTTCGCGGAACTCGGTTATTCGCAATACTTCCACTTACTATATATTTCATATATAGGTAAGTGAAAGTAAAAACTAACGCTGAAACCATTAGTTGTTTCGTTAATGACAGTATGAAACTGCTATGGTCAGATGCTGGGTTTGAGATGAGAGTGCAACTTCTAGTGGCTGACGCAACACCATATATGACCAAAGCTGCAAAAAATCTAAGTGTGTTTTACAGTAACATGATACACGTTACCTGTGTGGCACACGCACTAAATCGTTTCAATGAAAGCATAAGAGAAACATTTTCAGACGTTAATGAGCTGAGAAGCAACGGCAAGAAAATGTTTTTGAAAGCTCGCTGCCGTGCAATTATTAACAGAAAAGAGATGGACGACATACCGTTACCTCCAGTCCCTGTTGTTACTCGCTGGGGAACTTGGCTAAATGCAGCCCTGTTTTATGCTAAACATTGTGACAAGTACTTTACCGTTGTGGAAAAAATAGCAGAAAAGGACCCAGATGCACTGAGCGTCCAAAAATTGATAGCAGTTTTTAGAAGGGGGGAGATTTTTAATGACTTGGCTTTTATTTTATGCAATTTATCGTTCTTATCAGAGGCTATAACAAAATTAGAAACAAGAAACATGTCTCTTACTGCCAGTTTTCAATTAATAAATGATATAAGTGACAATGTCAACAAAATCCCAGGTCAAGTGGGAATCATCTTAAAAAAGGAATTAAGTGAAATATTTTCAAAAAACACTGGTCTTCAAGTTTTACGTGACATAAATAAAATATTAGAAGATGATAAATCTGTAAAAATTGAAAAATTCACAGACCCTGAACTTATTTCGGCGTTTAAGTTCGCACCATTGACTTCGGCAGACGTGGAAAGATCATTTTCTGATTATAAGAGTATTTTAATTGATCGGAGGAACAGTTTTTCAGAAAATAATTTAGGAATGTATTTGATACTAAACTTTAATAATTCACAGTAACGTTATTTTATTGTGTTAAAGAAAAATTACTGATTTTTTTAATTCTAATAAATTGTTACAACAAAATTGCTTTTCTATTTTATGAATTACCTTTTTTCGTTGTTTTGATGTACAGAAAAACTTATTCTTATAAATTATACTTGAAATTGAAAGAAATTTAATTGCATATTTCCCACTTTTTCTTGCATATTATATGGCATTTTGAGGAGTTTTTAATGCATATAAATCCGGGGTCTAATTATTGCTATTAGATTGACCTTTACAAGATTTTTATTAAATATAGACAACTTAACAAAATTATGCTCCCATGTTTATCAGCCTTATGAATTCAATTAATAATTCTTAAGGGTTCATTACTTGAAGCCTACTGAGGATCTAGATCTCTTTTACCAATATAATTTATTAGATAGAACATTGTTTTTCTTATTCGACATGGTTTCTGAGCTCTTGATTTGTATGATTAAAAATAGTGGAAGGGAAAACTACAGTAAACACAATTGAATTTTGATTGAATTGGTTTGTAACCAACAGGATCCATGAAGATTACACTTTCAATACCTGAGTTGATTTTTGGAGCACCTGTGTTTGATTTATAACATCAAGATTACTTGGTCTGTTATAAACCTTATTGAATATGAGCTGGTGTGGTTTAAAGGTGACTGTATAAAGGTAAAGATAAGTTTAAATTGAAATAACATAAGGAAAAGAAATACATTCTTCTAAAGAAAACCATCTCTTGGGGTGGGCCTGAAGGTTTTACATTATTGTTAATGGTTAGTTTTAAACTTTGGAAAATATGGTGACATAAAGATTTAAATAAAGATGAGATGATTGATGTGTCGAAATTTGGCTGAATCTCATTCTGAGTTTGTTTGAAGGGATGAATTTGGTGATATTGTTTTTCTTGTTGAATAAATCATATTACTCACAGTTTGTCCGCCGGCCAGCTCATAATCCCTACTCTTCCTCTAATCGGGTTCACTGACTGGGTCTACTCCATAATTGTTGATTTTTCAATTCAATTATTTTTATCAAATATTACCTGCCATTAATTATTTATGTCTAGTACAGGAAAATAAGTATTTCTATTATTTCTATTAAATCTACAACATTATTATATTTAGTCCCCAGCTACTCTGACTTCTAAACAAGATATAAGTTTTATTTTGGTTTTGTTGCCATGACGAAATTTTAAATTAAACTTAAATGCTTAACAAAAATTTAACCGTAACAAGGCTTTCTACTTGTATCCAATTAGTTACTGAATGATTTTGGATTATTAAGACTCCTGGAAAAGTTATTGGTTTTTAATAATAATATTTTTGATATTTGGACCTTTAGTGACTTTCTTCATTTAGTATCTAACTATAGATTTTTAACCTTTGCCTTGATATTTAGCTACAAATTTTATTAAATGTTTTTTACTCCCCCCCCCCTCCTCCTTCATTACTTCTCCACAAATATTATCAACTATTTCTTATAACTAACTATTTGAAAATGTTTTTATGAATTTATTTCATGTCAATAAGTGCATTGACTAATTGTTTATCATATTTTCTTCCAGCTAATACCATTGATGGAGAATTGGGATGACAGGCCAATAATATAGAAAAGAAAAGATACCTTATTTATTATACATCAGTTTTCTGCACTTTTTGTTTTAATTATTTTTTTATTTGATGAAATAAACGATTATTTATTAAATGAATTTTGTATATCAAACTTAATAAACATTTTAATATAAACACATCCTATAATCAATAGATAAATTGACTAATGCCATTTCTAAAGCTTCCTACTATCTTATATAAGTAGATTGCTAGAAATGTTGCAAAGATTATGCATTATACTATATAAGATATTAATAATTTATGTCCCAACCATCTTATTCTTTCCTTTTTGATAAAGTCTGGTTCCCCATACAGGTTCTTAAGTTCTGTATTCGTCTGTATATCTTCCTTTTAACCACAAACGGAAATATTTCCGTTTGTTCCCTACCATCACTTTAAAAACACCCACCTCCAAGACTGTAAGGCACTTACTATATATCTATAATAAACATATATTTTAAGTAAAAATAATTGAGTTAGTATAGGTAAGATATATATTATTATCGGAAGTTTAGGTTCTTCAATTTTAAAGGCGCACTCAATTATTAATTGTACTTTTGAGGTTTCATTTGATGATAATTGTCCGTGATAGGTTTATTGAAGGTGGTGGGTTTGAAATTACTATCAACTTTAGGAAGACACGCTCGTGTTCAATTCATAAGGCTCTTTAATAATGATTAGAGTTTCCTTTAAAAATTAGAGGATAAATAGCATCCATGATGACCTTACTTAACATTTATAATATATAGAATTTACGAAATTAAATTCTTTATTTGTTAATAAGTTCCACATTCAACGTATTATTAGTGATTTTAGGAATTATTGGTTATAACCTATTTAATTTACCTGTGAATGGCTATAAAACTGACCATTTACTAAAAGCCACGACAAGCGACCAAGCTGGTGGCAGACTATCTGGTACTGCTAAAAAAAAATTATGTGATGAATCATCTTGGTTCAGTCGTATCGGTGACAAAATAAGGAGCATTAAGGATTGCAGGCGAGTTGAATTTGATGGTTTTATGGAGCTTAAAAGTTCAACTCCCTAGCTCCAGATTTTAACGCTTGTCCTCGTAAGTGCGGTAGTAGTTGTAGCGTATGGCAGTTTTTTGCCGTTTCACTGTTGTTTGGCTATAAATTAATCATTATAAATTGTTCTAGTACACAATAATTTCTTGGTAAAGAAAAATGTTAAGCTATTTTTACTCAATTTTTATTATAAAACACTGCATATTATGTATTATTTTCAATAGTCTTTTAAATGGGCGGGAAAAAACCCGCTACGTACCAAAAAAGTTTAAGCAAGTACTTCTTTCTACTTGCAAGCAAGTACTTTAAGCAAGTATAGCGTGCAATATGAAGGTTAACAAAAGTAATAAATAAATTATCAAAATAATAGGGGTACCGTAATAAGTTATGGGAGTAGAAGAGAAAAAAATATGTTGGATTTATTATAAGATTATGAAACAAGTCTGCAATTCAAAGCAAACATAAATAACACTAACAATAACATTAATTCTAACGGAAAACTTGAAGAAAAACTTAACGTTTTAGTTATCTTACCTAGAAAACTAGACTAACTAATCCGTCGGGAATGGACTAGGAAGCAGTCTAAAATTGCTAAATCCGCATGGCTTATCCTTCTTCTTCTTCTATCGGCACGACAGGCGCACGAGGCTGCCCTTGGCCTGCTCAACGGCTGCCGGCCATCTCTATCTTCTGCAAGGGTGATAGGAATCCCCAGTTTGCGAAGATCCTGTTCCACAGCACCCTTCCGTCGAACTCTTGGCCTACCACGTGGACGCACACCATCCGGAATGTTCTTATACAACCTCTTGACCACTTCTTCTTCTTCTTTTATAGCGTTACATTCCTCGAGGGAACAGAGCCGCCTGCAGCTTCGACAACCAGTCGTCTCTATTTTGTGCAGCTGGTCTCCAGTTGCGAGCACCAAGGATGGACCTAGCGTCATCTGCCACACCGCAGCCTGGGTCTGCCAATCCGTCTTCGTCCATACAGCTGCTCTTCTAATATCTTTAGCGGTATTTGGTCCTCGGTCATTCTCGCAAGATGTCCCGCCCAGCGGAGTCGACCAATCTTGATAAAGGTTATAATATCTGCGTTTCCATAGAGCGCGGCATTGGAACGCTGCCTCCACACACCATTTTCACAAATAGCACCAAATATTCTGCGAAGGATTCGGCGCTCGAAGGACAATAAAATCATCTCCTGGGCTCTTGGGAGAGTCCAACATTCTCAGCCATAGGTGATCACGGGTCTTATGAGAGTTTTGTAGATGCGCACCTTGGTGGTTCTAGAAACATCTCTGCTCTTGAGGTGCCTCTGCAGTCCGTAATAGCACCTATTTGCGGCTATAATTCGGCGTTGAATTTCCGGTTTAATGTCGTTGCTGGGATTCACTTGTGTTCCGAGGTAGATGAATTCTTCCACTCTCTCGAAATTGTGCTGCCCAATCGAGACCATACCATTTGGCTGCCTATTACCAACTGGATTCGCATGCATGTATTTGGTCTTCGATTCGTTTATTACTAGCCCATTTTTGCAGCTTCTCTTTCAAGGTCGAGAAATGCATCCCTCATTGATCCATAGGTCCCTCCAATCAGGTCAATGTCGTCCACAAAACCAAGGAGCATAGTCGTTCTATTAAATATAGTTCCCCCGACTTGAATTTTCGCTCTCCGTACTGCGCATTCTAACCCTAGATTGAATAGGAGGCACGCCAGGCAGTCCCCTTGCCTTAGTCCTTTTTGAGTAAAAAATCCTTGAGATGAATTGCCTTGGACTCTTACCTCTTACTTTTATTTACACTGAAACTACACCACGACTATATCATTTGAGTGTTAAATATGCCTGATGATCGGTTACCTAAATTCTTAGCAAAAGAAATAATAAAAAATAAAACATATTGGTTTGCAGATATAAATAAAATGATTGAGGACCATAATGCAGGCTTACACATCAACTTTGAAAATACAGTAATACTGAAGAAACAATTACAACAACTTAGATATATTGTGGAACAAAGTTTTCACCAAAATAACATTGAAAGGGCAAATAAAACAAATACGTACTTGCTATATAAACAATTATGTCACGATGAAAACAAAATAAATTATTTTCAAAATATGAAAATGCGTGACATTAGCTGGGTCTTTAAAGCTAGGTGCGAAATGCTAAATCTAAATTTTAAAATATATAACGAGGGTCAATTACAACTTTGCTCACTATGTAACCGAAAAGAAATTGAAAATAATTTCCATTTTATAGCAGTATCCCCCATTTTGTCCGAATTCCGACACACACAAACTCACAAACACACACACAGACCATTTCGCGGAACTTGGTTATTCGCAATACTTCCACTTACTATATATTTCAATATATATAAGTAAGTGAAAGTAAAAACTAACGCTGAAACAATGAGTTGTTTAGTTAATTACATTATGAAACTGCTATGGTCAGATGCTGGGTTTGAGATGAGAGTGCAACTTCTATTGACTGACGCAACACCATATATTACCAAAGCTGCAAATAACCTAAGTGAGTTTTACAGTAACATGATACACGTTACCTGTGTGGCATACACACACACTCACACACACACACACACACACACACACACACACACACACACACACACACACACACACACACACACACAAACACAAACACACACACAAACACACAAACACACGGACACACACACACACAGACCATTTCGCGGAACTCGGTTATTCGCAATACTTCCACTTACTATATATTTCATATATAGGTAAGTGAAAGTAAAAACTAACGCTGAAACCATTAGTTGTTTCGTTAATGACAGTATGAAACTGCTATGGTCAGATGCTGGGTTTGAGATGAGAGTGCAACTTCTAGTGGCTGACGCAACACCATATATGACCAAAGCTGCAAAAAATCTAAGTGTGTTTTACAGTAACATGATACACGTTACCTGTGTGGCACACGCACTAAATCGTTTCAATGAAAGCATAAGAGAAACATTTTCAGACGTTAATGAGCTGAGAAGCAACGGCAAGAAAATGTTTTTGAAAGCTCGCTGCCGTGCAATTATTAACAGAAAAGAGATGGACGACATACCGTTACCTCCAGTCCCTGTTGTTACTCGTTGGGGAACTTGGCTAAATGCAGCCCTGTTTTATGCTAAACATTGTGACAAGTACTTTACCGTTGTGGAAAAAATAGCAGAAAAGGACCCAGATGCACTGAGCGTCCAAAAATTGATAGCAGTTTTTAGAAGGGGGGAGATTTTTAATGACTTGGCTTTTATTTTATGCAATTTATCGTTCTTATCAGAGGCTATAACAAAATTAGAAACAAGAAACATGTCTCTTACTGCCAGTTTTCAATTAATAAATGATATAAGTGACAATGTCAACAAAATCCCAGGTCAAGTGGGAATCATCTTAAAAAAGGAATTAAGTGAAATATTTTCAAAAAACACTGGTCTTCAAGTTTTACGTGACATAAATAAAATATTAGAAGATGATAAATCTGTAAAAATTGAAAAATTCACAGACCCTGAACTTATTTCGGCGTTTAAGTTCGCACCATTGACTTCGGCAGACGTGGAAAGATCATTTTCTGATTATAAGAGTATTTTAATTGATCGGAGGAACAGTTTTTCAGAAAATAATTTAGGAATGTATTTGATACTAAACTTTAATAATTCACAGTAACGTTATTTTATTGTGTTAAAGAAAAATTACTGATTTTTTTAATTCTAATAAATTGTTACAACAAAATTGCTTTTCTATTTTATGAATTACCTTTTTTCGTTGTTTTGATGTACAGAAAAACTTATTCTTATAAATTATACTTGAAATTGAAAGAAATTTAATTGCATATTTCCCACTTTTTCTTGCATATTATATGGCATTTTGAGGAGTTTTTAATGCATATAAATCCGGGGTCTAATTATTGCTATTAGATTGACCTTTACAAGATTTTTATTAAATATAGACAACTTAACAAAATTATGCTCCCATGTTTATCAGCCTTATGAATTCAATTAATAATTCTTAAGGGTTCATTACTTGAAGCCTACTGAGGATCTAGATCTCTTTTACCAATATAATTTATTAGATAGAACATTGTTTTTCTTATTCGACATGGTTTCTGAGCTCTTGATTTGTATGATTAAAAATAGTGGAAGGGAAAACTACAGTAAACACAATTGAATTTTGATTGAATTGGTTTGTAACCAACAGGATCCATGAAGATTACACTTTCAATACCTGAGTTGATTTTTGGAGCACCTGTGTTTGATTTATAACATCAAGATTACTTGGTCTGTTATAAACCTTATTGAATATGAGCTGGTGTGGTTTAAAGGTGACTGTATAAAGGTAAAGATAAGTTTAAATTGAAATAACATAAGGAAAAGAAATACATTCTTCTAAAGAAAACCATCTCTTGGGGTGGGCCTGAAGGTTTTACATTATTGTTAATGGTTAGTTTTAAACTTTGGAAAATATGGTGACATAAAGATTTAAATAAAGATGAGATGATTGATGTGTCGAAATTTGGCTGAATCTCATTCTGAGTTTGTTTGAAGGGATGAATTTGGTGATATTGTTTTTCTTGTTGAATAAATCATATTACTCACAGTTTGTCCGCCGGCCAGCTCATAATCCCTACTCTTCCTCTAATCGGGTTCACTGACTGGGTCTACTCCATAATTGTTGATTTTTCAATTCAATTATTTTTATCAAATATTACCTGCCATTAATTATTTATGTCTAGTACAGGAAAATAAGTATTTCTATTATTTCTATTAAATCTACAACATTATTATATTTAGTCCCCAGCTACTCTGACTTCTAAACAAGATATAAGTTTTATTTTGGTTTTGTTGCCATGACGAAATTTTAAATTAAACTTAAATGCTTAACAAAAATTTAACCGTAACAAGGCTTTCTACTTGTATCCAATTAGTTACTGAATGATTTTGGATTATTAAGACTCCTGGAAAAGTTATTGGTTTTTAATAATAATATTTTTGATATTTGGACCTTTAGTGACTTTCTTCATTTAGTATCTAACTATAGATTTTTAACCTTTGCCTTGATATTTAGCTACAAATTTTATTAAATGTTTTTTACTCCCCCCCCCCCCCTCCTCCTTCATTACTTCTCCACAAATATTATCAACTATTTCTTATAACTAACTATTTGAAAATGTTTTTATGAATTTATTTCATGTCAATAAGTGCATTGACTAATTGTTTATCATATTTTCTTCCAGCTAATACCATTGATGGAGAATTGGGATGACAGGCCAATAATATAGAAAAGAAAAGATACCTTATTTATTATACATCAGTTTTCTGCACTTTTTGTTTTAATTATTTTTTTATTTGATGAAATAAACGATTATTTATTAAATGAATTTTGTATATCAAACTTAATAAACATTTTAATAT
Source organism: Aelia acuminata (assembly GCA_911387785.2). Lineage (NCBI taxonomy): Eukaryota > Metazoa > Arthropoda > Insecta > Hemiptera > Pentatomidae > Aelia > Aelia acuminata. The sequence goes on along the minus strand of OU426980.1, from coordinate 86,472,693 downwards.
AAACACATCCTATAATCAATAGATAAATTGACTAATGCCATTTCTAAAGCTTCCTACTATCTTATATAAGTAGATTGCTAGAAATGTTGCAAAGATTATGCATTATACTATATAAGATATTAATAATTTATGTCCCAACCATCTTATTCTTTCCTTTTTGATAAAGTCTGGTTCCCCATACAGGTTCTTAAGTTCTGTATTCGTCTGTATATCTTCCTTTTAACCACAAACGGAAATATTTCCGTTTGTTCCCTACCATCACTTTAAAAACACCCACCTCCAAGACTGTAAGGCACTTACTATATATCTATAATAAACATATATTTTAAGTAAAAATAATTGAGTTAGTATAGGTAAGATATATATTATTATCGGAAGTTTAGGTTCTTCAATTTTAAAGGCGCACTCAATTATTAATTGTACTTTTGAGGTTTCATTTGATGATAATTGTCCGTGATAGGTTTATTGAAGGTGGTGGGTTTGAAATTACTATCAACTTTAGGAAGACACGCTCGTGTTCAATTCATAAGGCTCTTTAATAATGATTAGAGTTTCCTTTAAAAATTAGAGGATAAATAGCATCCATGATGACCTTACTTAACATTTATAATATATAGAATTTACGAAATTAAATTCTTTATTTGTTAATAAGTTCCACATTCAACGTATTATTAGTGATTTTAGGAATTATTGGTTATAACCTATTTAATTTACCTGTGAATGGCTATAAAACTGACCATTTACTAAAAGCCACGACAAGCGACCAAGCTGGTGGCAGACTATCTGGTACTGCTAAAAAAAAATTATGTGATGAATCATCTTGGTTCAGTCGTATCGGTGACAAAATAAGGAGCATTAAGGATTGCAGGCGAGTTGAATTTGATGGTTTTATGGAGCTTAAAGGCCTATTTACACACATCAGTGACGGCACAGTGGCGGAACCTGTCAGTGATTCAACTTCCTGTAATCTCTCAGTTCGTTCGATTCACACACAACCGTAACGTCACCGGCACCAGTCAGTACTTTTTTTCAGCTAAAAATCACGTACATTATTTTGGCCGCGTGTTTATTGCACAACTTTGTGAAAAAATACGACCAAAATAGTTATAGCTACCCTCCTCATGTAGAATCGAATAGTGGGAACCGCGCACTTCAAAATTTAGAATCTCAAGGTGGGAATGCAACATTATACTCATTTCGAGTGAGAGAAATATTCACAGAATATTTCAATTCTGAAGCTGGAGCTCTTCCTTGGTTATAACTATAAAAAATAAAATGCTAAGCCGGAATGCAACATTAAGCGCATTCCATTGAGAGAATAATTTACAGAATGTTTCAATTTTTTCAAAAATTATTATTCAGTGATTATGTTTTTCTCATCAGTGTGACTAAAAATGCCAAGTTTTTATTTTGTTCTGAACATTAGTATTTAAGTAAAAAATCCTAGAAGGGCAATATGCATGGAACATTTGGAATATCAAACGCTACATATCTTACTATACACTATTAATACAATTAGTCCTAGAATGAGGAATCTTGTACCATATTTTTATAATTGCAAGGGCTTTAATTTAGCATATAACTAGTTTGCAGTACTTAAAAGTTTAACTTTTTTTAGAAACAAATAATTATTTTATAAACAATCCAAAATCGGATTTTAAAATATATATCTACATTATTCAGATTGGTACAATGAAAATTTTTAATCTTTCTAGGACAAACAGTATTTGAGCTATGTGCATTTACATGTTTTAAAAATTACAATTCTTCGATTTTAATCAAAACTAAACAATGGTAATATATTTTATAAGAAATATGAAATATAAATAATAATTTATGTTTGTTATTTTACAAGCTAGTATTGACTCATTTTAAAAATTCATAAAGATCTGCATGAATCAAAGACCCATTGGGCTTGTTTGTAAATCTAAACATTAAAATGATATAGGATTTTGTTTATAGAATGTGATTACGTTAAATTGAATTTTTTTTTTTTAGAAATAAATTAATTCAGTATCATATATAACTATAAACAACTTTAAAGAAATTAGACAAATACAAATTTGTGTTTACTTACCAGTTGTTTTCATTTCCTCTCCAATTTTATCCCAAATAGTGTTTTTGAATTCAGTGTCCATGTACCTTGGGTGTGCCAGATCGTACAGCACAGGATACAAACGCACCAATTCAATGAGTTTTTCGTCATTCATCTTATTTTAATGAAAATCACTGTTTGAATCCGTCAGTGAAAAAATAAAAATATCGGTGAGGACTAACCTGAAATATCACCGATGGATCACTGACGGGGCACTGCCTCACTGATACGGTACTGTGCCTGTTGTGTGGAAACAGACTCATCAGAAATACATGGAAGAATATCTTAAAGTAAGCCGGACGGATTACTTGCCGGTGCCGTCACTGATGTGTGTGAATAGGCCTTAAAAGTTCAACTCCCTAGCTCCAGATTTTAACGCTTGTCCTCGTAAGTGCGGTAGTAGTTGTAGCGTATGGCAGTTTTTTGCCGTTTCACTGTTGTTTGGCTATAAATTAATCATTATAAATTGTTCTAGTACACAATAATTTCTTGGTAAAGAAAAATGTTAAGCTATTTTTACTCAATTTTTATTATAAAACACTGCATATTATGTATTATTTTCAATAGTCTTTTAAATGGGCGGGAAAAAACCCGCTACGTACCAAAAAAGTTTAAGCAAGTACTTCTTTCTACTTGCAAGCAAGTACTTTAAGCAAGTATAGCGTGCAATATGAAGGTTAACAAAAGTAATAAATAAATTATCAAAATAATAGGGGTACCGTAATAAGTTATGGGAGTAGAAGAGAAAAAAATATGTTGGATTTATTATAAGATTATGAAACAAGTCTGCAATTCAAAGCAAACATAAATAACACTAACAATAACATTAATTCTAACGGAAAACTTGAAGAAAAACTTAACGTTTTAGTTATCTTACCTAGAAAACTAGACTAACTAATCCGTCGGGAATGGACTAGGAAGCAGTCTAAAATTGCTAAATCCGCATGGCTTATCCTTCTTCTTCTTCTATCGGCACGACAGGCGCACGAGGCTGCCCTTGGCCTGCTCAACGGCTGCCGGCCATCTCTATCTTCTGCAAGGGTGATAGGAATCCCCAGTTTGCGAAGATCCTGTTCCACAGCACCCTTCCGTCGAACTCTTGGCCTACCACGTGGACGCACACCATCCGGAATGTTCTTATACAACCTCTTGACCACTTCTTCTTCTTCTTTTATAGCGTTACATTCCTCGAGGGAACAGAGCCGCCTGCAGCTTCGACAACCAGTCGTCTCTATTTTGTGCAGCTGGTCTCCAGTTGCGAGCACCAAGGATGGACCTAGCGTCATCTGCCACACCGCAGCCTGGGTCTGCCAATCCGTCTTCGTCCATACAGCTGCTCTTCTAATATCTTTAGCGGTATTTGGTCCTCGGTCATTCTCGCAAGATGTCCCGCCCAGCGGAGTCGACCAATCTTGATAAAGGTTATAATATCTGCGTTTCCATAGAGCGCGGCATTGGAACGCTGCCTCCACACACCATTTTCACAAATAGCACCAAATATTCTGCGAAGGATTCGGCGCTCGAAGGACAATAAAATCATCTCCTGGGCTCTTGGGAGAGTCCAACATTCTGAGCCATAGGTGATCACGGGTCTTATGAGAGTTTTGTAGATGCGCACCTTGGTGGTTCTAGAAACATCTCTGCTCTTGAGGTGCCTCTGCAGTCCGTAATAGCACCTATTTGCGGCTATAATTCGGCGTTGAATTTCCGGTTTAATGTCGTTGCTGGGATTCACTTGTGTTCCGAGGTAGATGAATTCTTCCACTCTCTCGAAATTGTGCTGCCCAATCGAGACCATACCATTTGGCTGCCTATTACCAACTGGATTCGCATGCATGTATTTGGTCTTCGATTCGTTTATTACTAGCCCATTTTTGCAGCTTCTCTTTCAAGGTCGAGAAATGCATCCCTCATTGATCCATAGGTCCCTCCAATCAGGTCAATGTCGTCCGCAAAACCAAGGAGCATAGTCGTTCTATTAAATATAGTTCCCCCGACTTGAATTTTCGCTCTCCGTACTGCGCATTCTAACCCTAGATTGAATAGGAGGCACGCCAGGCAGTCCCCTTGCCTTAGTCCTTTTTGAGTAAAAAATCCTTGAGATGAATTGCCTTGGACTCTTACCTCTTACTTTTATTTACACTGAAACTACACCACGACTATATCATTTGAGTGTTAAATATGCCTGATGATCGGTTACCTAAATTCTTAGCAAAAGAAATAATAAAAAATAAAACATATTGGTTTGCAGATATAAATAAAATGATTGAGGACCATAATGCAGGCTTACACATCAACTTTGAAAATACAGTAATACTGAAGAAACAATTACAACAACTTAGATATATTGTGGAACAAAGTTTTCACCAAAATAACATTGAAAGGGCAAATAAAACAAATACGTACTTGCTATATAAACAATTATGTCACGATGAAAACAAAATAAATTATTTTCAAAATATGAAAATGCGTGACATTAGCTGGGTCTTTAAAGCTAGGTGCGAAATGCTAAATCTAAATTTTAAAATATATAACGAGGGTCAATTACAACTTTGCTCACTATGTAACCGAAAAGAAATTGAAAATAATTTCCATTTTATAGCAGTATCCCCCATTTTGTCCGAATTCCGACTTAAATGCTTCTTTAAGGTCATTCTAACAATTGAAGAAGTTATTGAAATATTAAACAGCGATAACCTCAATTCGTTGATAAAATACTGCAAATTAGCCTGGCATTACAGAGGCAGATTGGTAAAGGAGTTTAATTACTGATACAATAATTTTAGTTAATAGATTTAATTGAATTTTAAATAATTCATTGTTATACAAACTAGTTACATAAGTTATGTTGTGAATTTTTACTTCCTTTTAGGGTTAGTCATGGATTATTTGTAAATATATGTATGTGTGTGCATGTGTTTATATATATGTGTGTGTATATATATATATATATATATATATATATATATATATGTATATATATATGTATGTATATATATATAGGCAGTATCGCTCTCCGTACTGCGCATTCTAACCCTAGATTGAATAGGAGGCACGCCAGGTCCCCTTGCCTTAGTCCTTTTTGAGTAAAAAATCCTTGAGATGAATTGCCTTGGACTCTTACCCTGCATTTGACTGCCTTCATCGTCAATCGAATGAGCTTAATAAGCTTGGATGGGATCCCCAGTTCGATCATTCCTTTATATAGCTCCTCTCGCGATATACTATCATAGGCTGCCTTGAAATCAAGGAAAAGATGGTGGGTGCTTATCCTGAACTCTCTTGCCTTCTCCAATAGGATTCTGAGAGAAAATATCTGATCGATGGTGGACTTTGCTTTCATGAAGCCCGCTTGGTAACAGCCTATTTCCCTTCGCGCATGCGGTAGAAGTCTCTCAAAAGGGACTCTAGAGAATATCTTGTAGGCACTGGGAAGTAGTGATACCCCCCGATAATTCGAGCACTCCAGGATGTCCCCCTTTTTGTGAATAGGGCAGATAGTTGTCTCATACCAATCTTCAGGGAACTCTTCCCTGCTCCAGATATCGATGAGTAGGTTATGCATGTATTTCACCAGTTCTTCGCCGCCGTACTTAAATAGTTCATTAGACAGGTCATCCGGTCCTGGTGCCTTGTTTCTGTTCAACCTCTCTATAGCATGTCGGACTTCATCTTCATCTGGTGGCTCAAGCTCGTCTCCAACTATCTGCATCCCATCGCTCTCTGGCCTTTCGCTACCCCCAAGCAGTGCACTGAAATGGGTCTTCCATCTGTTCAGTATACTTTCGTTATCCATTAGTAGGGTTTCATTCTGATCTCTACATGCATTGGTCTGGGGCTTAAACGGTTTCCGCTGGCTGTTCGCAATTTTGTAAAATTTTCTTATATCGTTGTCTCGCCTGCTCTGTTCCATTTGGGAAAGCTGGTCTTGGTGCCATCTCCTTTTTTCAGCCTATGAAGTTTCTTCTCGGTCCTCCTTTTAACCTCTTGACCACTCTTTCACTATTCATCCTTATCACATGTCCAAGCCATTTCAGCCTTTGTATCTTGATGTAGGATGTTATGCTTGGCTTATTTATTTATAGGCTTCTTTATAGAGCAGGAAAAATTCATTGTGTTTTCTTCTTCGCCACTGGCCATTAATAATAATAAATAATAATAATAATAATGTTTTATTTTCTCATTTGTAGTTACAAGATTTTTTTTTTTTTTTCTCCTTTTTCTTTTTTTTTCATCAAAACATTTTTTATGGCATTGGTCACTGTGACCGTCAGCCAGAGTTAGTTGCCTTTCATAAAGGCATGATATAATAATATTTTAAATTAATTTAAATAAACATAGGTGTATCTATTCCTATTTAAACAGAAATATATCTCTTTAATATTTAAGTGCACAAAAATAATCCTTAACTTTATAGTAATAATAGTAATCCTAATATACAAATAATGCCTATATATATATATATATATATATATATATATATATATATATATATATATATACACATATATATAAACACACGCGCACACATACATATATTTACAAATAATCCATGACTAACCCTAAAAGGAAGTAAAAATTCACAACATAACTTATGTAACTAGTTTGTATAACAATGAATTATTTAAAATTCAATTAAATCTATTAACTAAAATTATTGTATCAGTAATTAAACTCCTTTACCAATCTGCCTCTGTAATGCCAGGCTAATTTGCAGTATTTTATCAACGAATTGAGGTTATCGCTGTTTAATATTTCAATAACTTCTTCAATTGTTAGAATGACCTTAAAGAAGCATTTAAGTCGGAATTCGGACAAAATGGGGGATACTGCTATAAAATGGAAATTATTTTCAATTTCTTTTCGGTTACATAGTGAGCAAAGTTGTAATTGACCCTCGTTATATATTTTAAAATTTAGATTTAGCATTTCGCACCTAGCTTTAAAGACCCAGCTAATGTCACGCATTTTCATATTTTGAAAATAATTTATTTTGTTTTCATCGTGACATAATTGTTTATATAGCAAGTACGTATTTGTTTTATTTGCCCTTTCAATGTTATTTTGGTGAAAACTTTGTTCCACAATATATCTAAGTTGTTGTAATTGTTTCTTCAGTATTACTGTATTTTCAAAGTTGATGTGTAAGCCTGCATTATGGTCCTCAATCATTTTATTTATATCTGCAAACCAATATGTTTTATTTTTTATTATTTCTTTTGCTAAGAATTTAGGTAATCGATCATCAGGCATATTTAACACTCAAATGATATAGTCTTGGTGTAGTTTCAGTGTAAGTAAAAACAGTGGTCTTATCTGTGTTTCCAAATAAATCATGTAACCTGGAGTGTGTTGTGGTAAATAAAGTAGTTTTTTGATAAAGTAATGCACGATTCTATTTACTTGATATTGTTTACCACCCCAACATTGTGCGCCATAGGTTATTACTGATCTAACAACCGTATTAAATATTTTTACTTTCTGGCAGTAGGGAATTTGATTATTTGTCATGAAGTCATTCCATACTACATTTATTGCTATTTTTGCTTTTTCCGTTTTTATATCAAAATGTTTTTTCAATAATAAGTTATTTCCTAGTGTTATACCAAGATATTTATATTCGTTTTCGACTTTAATTATATCGTTGGATAGAAACCATTGTTCATTTTTTGCTTTTCTGCCGCCGCTTCTAAATACTACTATTTTAGATTTATCTAGGTTTATTACCAAGTTCCATTTTTTACTATACTCAGCAAAATCATTGATCATTAATTGTAAAGATTTGGGGTCCTCTGCTATCAATGCAATGTCATCCGCGTATGCTAGAGTTTTTATTTTCCTATTATTAATAAGTATTCCCCCGTGAAGGTCGTTTTCAACATCATTTATATAACAGGAAAATAAAAATGGACTCAGGAGACATCCCTGTTTTAGGCCCCTGCAAGTATCAAAAAAAGATGTTAACCCGTCGTTACACCAAACAGCGGCTTCAGCACCATCGTATAAGTTGCTAACTATTTTTATGATTTTACTGGATAATCCCATTTTGTATAATTTATAGGTAAGGGCTTCACTATCTATGCTATCAAAAGTGGCAGAAAAATCCACAAAAAATATATATACCTTTTTTCTTTTTTTACCGAGTCTCAACTTAAATTCATTAAATTAAAAATATTGTCTATTGTTGAATAATTTTTCCTGAAGCCGGTCTGATTTTCATTTATTTTATGGTACCTTCCGCCCAGTCCGTTAGTCTCAGCAGTATTAATCCGGTAAATATTTTTGCCACAGCATTTATGAATGTAATGCCTCTATAAATTTTTGGATTGTTGGTATCGCCCTTTTTGTGAATTGGAAAGATTATAGATTGTTTAAAGGATTTAGGTATATATCCATCTTCGAAAATGTTGTTAAAAGCTGAGAGTAACTCTTTTAAAAACTTTTCGGTGGCATTTTTGTAAAATTCGTATGGTATACGATCTGTGCCCGGTGCCTTATTATCTTTCATTTTATTGACAACTTGATATAGTTCCTCTAAGTTAAATGACCTATCTAAAAAGCAATTGTGACTATTAGGCTGAGTATATAGTACATTGATTGCGGTTGACGGTTTATTGTACATATTATTGAAATATGTTTTCCACTCGCTAGGTTTAATTCCTTCCCCTACAATGAATCTTCGGTTTTTAAATCTATTTACTAATTCCCAGTAATCCTTAGCGTTATTTATTGTTTTTAGGTCATTAACAAAATTATTATAATATTTAAGTTTCTTTGTTAGACATATTTTTTTAAAATTACGGTTCTGGTCCGTATATGCTATTTTATCTTCATTTAAATGGGACTGCCTGTATTTATTTAATAGTTCAAAGGACTTCTTTCTCTCCTTTCTACATTCCCGATCGAACCATTTATCTTTTATCTTCCCCGTGGTTTTAAAATGATTAGCGGTATTGGCGCTTCATTATAATGTTTATAAGTTTCTTTATTGGTTCATCATTTCGCATGCCTTCAGAAATGCCCCCCCATATGTATGTCTAATTTCCTCCTATAACATTCTTTATTTTGTAATGCCCAGCTTATTTTTGGTAATAGAGGTAGTAGGTCTTCGTCTTTGTTTATATTTATTTTGCAGCATGTTATTGTGGGCATATGGTCCGAATATATTTGTTCGTCTACTCTAAAGGAACTAATGAGGTCCAAAATTTCCCTGGACACACAAACATAATCGATGGTCGACGCGCCGTTTTTATTAATAAAGGTAAGTTCGCCTTGAATATCGTCCCTTGTTCTGCCATTGAGAAGTATAATATCCGTCCTATCTAAAAGTTCTATTAGTTTGGCCCCCTTCCCATCTTTTGTTTTTTCCTTAGCCTTTCTACATAAATTTTCGATTAATTTATTTCCTTTTAACGCTTTTTTTGACAATATTTGCATATCACCTGTCCTAGCGTTAAAATCTCCGATTAAAAGAAAATTTAAATAATTTTTTTGAGTGAGGATTTCTTCCAGACAGGCAAAGTCCTTCTCCCAGTCATTTAGGTAAACTGGGACTATGTATACAGGTCCCTTCTCAACAACAAGCCTTATCGTCTCATGTCCCATTAACTGAACGAACTGTGCCCTATAATTCTGAGCCAAACCCTCTTTTATTCCCAATAAACAGCCACCGCTTGCCCTCCCATATTTTACTTTTCTTGTTGCATATACCCAATTTAGCCTAAATCCATGAAAAAATATTTCGCACCGGTCATTATTATTACTTTCTGTATGTTTTTTTTTTTTTTTTTTTTTTTTTTTTTTTTTTTTTTTTTTTTTTTTTTTTGGCCTCAAGATATGTTAGCAAATCCTATTTTGCCAAACTGGTCCTTTAGATTTTAAAAATCTAATTAAAATACCCTATAAAAACATATATAAAAAACATATAGAGAATACCTTATAACAAAAGTATTATTGAACAATGATGATAAAAGTTTTTTTTTTTTTTTTGAGATAATAATAAAAATGAGAAAAAAAAGAAGAAAAAAAAAAAGGGGTGATGGCTTAATGATCGCACACCTTTATATCAGGAAGTTTATTTCTTTCAGAAAGTCACACAATTTATGGACTGTGTCTCTATTTATCGATCGTAGGATTGCCTCACCATCATCTATGATCCGCGATCCCAGGCTAATTCTCCTCTGTTTTTCAAACCTTTTACATTGGTACACAATGTGTCTTGGATCCTCAGGGCATAGGCATGTTGGGCAATCACCGCTGTTAACTAGACCCATTAACTTTAAGAATTTACTAGTTCTTCCATGATTTATTATTCTCAATCTCGTCAGCTGAACTAAATTTGGACGGTTGACATGACGTTTAAGAGTTGAGAACCATGGAATCAGAGTTACCTTCTGGTGCACGTCGTAGTGGTCCTTACCATTCGAGGAACATTGCCACTCGTAAAATTGCTGCCAGTCTTATATTATTGTCCCTCTCATTGCTCTGGTAATGTCCAATAATGGAATCTTGGCGTTATCTCGGTGAGTCTGATTTCGATTAGCTGCTTTGTCTGCCTGCTCGTTTCCCGATAGGCCCCGATATATTTTTTATAAAAAAAATAAATTAAAATCGAGCGTAGTCCTCGGCTCCAAGGGTAGAGGCTAAATATCGGTGATGGAAATTGGATGAGGCCAAAAATAGGGGGGTAGGTGCGGGAATAATATTAAAAATCGGTGTAACCGCTCTTACCCACCCCCTAAACCCTAATTTATGGCTTGAGTTATCATACCTCGAAAGCATACAAATTAAACGAGAGCGGAGTGTTAGGCAGTATAAAAATTGCCAATTAGATCGAAAGAGTAAAAAGGACTACTTGAATCTTAATAAAAAAAAAAATAAAAAAAAATCGAGCGTAGCCACGGCTCTATAACCACGGCTAGAAGCTAATTATCGGTGATGGAAATTGGATGAGGCCAAAAATAGGGGGTAGTTGCAGGACCCTCCCACCACCCACCGTCCTCCGCCCCTCGGCTAGACAGCAATTTCGTACCTCTAAAGCATACAAATTGCACGGGAACGAATTAAATCGAAATAGTAAAAAGGAGTAATTAAATCGAAATATTAATAAAATTTAAAAAAAAATAAATTAAAATCGAGCGTAGTCCTCGGCTCCAAGGGTAGAGGCTAAATATCGGTGATGGAAATTGGATGAGGCCAAAAATAGGGGGAGATGAGGCCAAATATATTATTGTCCCTCTCATTGCTCTGGTAATGTCCAATAATGGAATCTTGGCGTTATCTCGGTGAGTCTGATTTCGATTAGCTGCTTTGTCTGCCTGCTCGTTTCCCGATAGGCCCACGTGACCCGGAAGCCATTGGAAATAGTAGTGGTTATTGGCATTTTCTAACGTACAAACAATTTTATAGGAAATGTATGTTTGAGATTTGTTTAGGTGGAAAAATTCTAGGTGTTGACATGAAGCTGCTGAATTTGTTAAAATAACTATTTTGTTCATGAAATATGTTTTTTCAGCGTATTGTATGGCATTTAGAATAGCAAAAAGTTCAGAACTGAATATGCTGAATTTGGCTGGCACTGATAAAGAGAATTTATGGTTTTTTTGGGGATCAAATACAGCTATGGATGTTCGGGTTTTAGTTTTTGATGCATCAGTATACACCTGTATGTGATCTGGGTATCGTTCTGTTATTATGTTGTTGCTACATATTGTCGATTCTCCCTTCTTCTTGTACACGGGCACTACTAGGGCCTCACTCCACTCCTTAAGTATGCACTCTTCTTCCCATATCTGAGCTATTAGTTCCTGCAATTCCCTGGCGATTTCTTCCTGCCCTGCTTTAAAGAGTTCTGCGGGGAGTCTATCATTACCTGGTGACTTGTTATTTTTGAGTTTGCCCAAAATGTCTTCGATGTCCTCTACATCGGGTGGAATGGTTTCAAAATCATCATGAGTGTCCACCGGTAATTGCGCTTGGTCATCATAGTAGTTTTCTGATCTCCTGGGGTTCAAGAAACTCTCAAAATATTGCCGCCATCTCTGTTGTACCTTCCAGCATTAGCATTCTTCCATGGTCATCTTTGATTAGGTAGCCTCTTCTGGTCGGTCCATTTTTAACATTTTTCACCATTTTGTAGAATTTTCGGTAATCGTGTTTGCTCCTTGAATTTTCAATTTCCTCAATTTGTTTCCTTAACGCTTCCCTCTTCTTGCTTCTTACCAACCTCTTCGCCTGCATTCTGGCATCTTTATAATCCTTGTAGCTAAGGCGTGTCTTTCGCCTAATCCACTCCAATCTTCTTTCATTCCGTTTCCGGATTGCCTGTTCGCATTCTTCATCGAACCAATAGTTGCGGACATGACTTTTCTTTTCTCCGCACACCTCTTTTGAAGACTGTGTTAATCCTAGCTTGATCTGCTTCCACTTATTTTCAATTGTTCCAATAATTCCTGAAGGAAGTCCTCCGATTCGCTCATGATTACTTCGCGAAATTTATCAGAAAGCCTAGTCGCCCCTTCTTCCGTCTTAAGGCATTCTGTGTTCCACTTCTCACATCGGGGAAATAGTTTCTTTGCGATGCACTTTATTCTTTCCCGCATCTTCATCATTACTAAGTAATGATCTGAGTTAATGTCATATCCCCTATACGCTCTAACGTCATTTATGGAACTGAAGTTTTTGGTGGACACCAACACGTGATCAATTAGGCTTGTTGTTATGCCATCCGGAGAGTGCCATGTTTTCTTGTGCACATTTTTATGGGGGAACATAGTGCTCATGACTGCCATGGATTTAACAGTTGCAAAGCTTACCATTCTGTGTCCATTGTCATTAGTTTTGTTATGTAAGCTATGCTCTCCTATGGTAGGTCTTAGCTCCTTTTCCTTCCCAACTTGGGCATTAAAGTCTCCCAATACGATTTTCATGTCATAACTGTGACAACTAGAGTATGCATCTTCCAATTGTTCGTAAAAGGTGTCTTTCTCCTCTTCATCCTTTTCTTCTGTAGGAGGAAACTAATGTTCCTGAAATTACCCCTAATGCTTAGTTTGCACAGTCTTTCATTAATCGGTTGGAAGTCAAGGATTGCGGATGTTATTCTGTTAGAGACCATAAATGCTACTCCAAATTGATGTCGGTCTTCGCTTCCACTGTACAGCGTTATCAAATTCTTTCCCTTAATATCACCCTTCCCGGTCCATCTCATCTCTTGTATGGCCAAGACGTCTAGGCTGCTATTCTGCAACACATCAGTAAGCTCCTTGAGAGCTCCGGCTCTGTACAAGGTTCATACATTCCAAGTTCCAATTTTGTATTTCCGTTTCCAAAGTCCGTGTCGTTGCCGAGAAACAGTCGTATATCCGAGGCTTTGTTGAGCATTCGTAACAGGGTGTTTTTTAACGATTCATGAAGAGTCAGCCCATGAATCAACCCTCCTCCTTTATCCAGGCTTGGGACTGGCAGTGGTTCTAGAATAACTACTTCCACTGGCGGAGTTGTTTAATATTTTACAAATTTTAATTTTTTTTAAATACACATGAAAAAAATAGTGGACAAATAAATGTGAATATCATGGAAAAAAAAAAGAGAACTTGGAAGATGTAAACAAACACAAGCCTCCAATTTCCAAGAACTGAGGGTTCAGTAGTTCCTGGATGTTTACATTTTGTTTCTTAATTCTCATTGTTCTGTTAGTATCAAACTAGCATCTGTCGAGTATATTGTTACTAAAAATGCCAAAGATTGGTGGAAATGTCTTCGAAAATTGCGGGATGGATTAAAAAATATTTTGAACTCAATGGGATGGTAGTGCAGTGTTTTGTTTATCTAGTGATATAAATATTGGATGTGAGTGAAAATCACAAATTGTTTCCCTCTGTAGCTCAAGTAAGTAACTAATTTTTTTTAACCACAGAACAGTAACAGGTCGTGCGTGTAATCAGATCATTGGCGGACCCAGGGGTGGGGGTGGCGGCTCTGGGCCTGGAACCCCCCCCCCTTAACAATCGGCTGGATCCGCCCATGTACCAGACTGTTTTAAAAATAAGCCTACGCACCGGATATTGCATGTAGTGATTCGATAATTTGAGTAGTATTTAAGTAGTAGTTTCCTTTTTTAAGATCTTCCTATTTCCAATATGATTACAGCTTACATGCGAGTATTTTACTCTTTATTCCACATCTTGATGTTACTATTTTAAGTAAATATTTTATGTTCCGATGTTTTTATCGGAAATAATTTCAAAAAAAGATCAATAGTGTTATACAAAAGATCCAAAATTCAGTTATTTTACCAAAATTTATAATAAAAACAATATTATAAAAATAATTTGTAAACATAAAAGAATTTCTATTTCAATTTACTCACCGCTACTTATTTTATTCCAAAGTAGCTATTTTTGGCCCACAAAAATAATTTAATGCTTGATTTTCAAGCAATCCATTTTTATTGCATGTTTTTGCACGTTTTGAAGTTTTTATTGCAGGTTTTCAATTTTTTACTGCACGGAATTCCGAGCTTTTATTATGACAGTTTGTTCCAACTGTTAGTTCCTTCCAACAACAGGTCTAGAACTATTTTAAACCATATGTTTTGTCTTGTGTTTCACGTTGTAATATAATTTTATCTTTGAAACAGCCGCGGTGATTCGAGGAGCCCAGAAGCGGATCTCGACCGAGAGCCCAGTCGTCGGGAAGTTCCGCTTTAGCTTCTAGAAACCACGTGATAACACTATACTGAGCAAATCTGCTAAGTCAATGTACGATCAATGTTCAGTTGTGCAATCACCTGACACACACTTCCTAATTTTATCTTTTTTTTTACATTATACCTAATGGAAAATAGTTCCTTATCAGGGCTAAATAAGAAACAAGGTGACAACGAATAAAAGAAATTTTACAAACAAATATAAAACGTAGGAGAGATAAAAATGCGTAAATGTTATTGATAAATTAATTTTTAACTAACAATGAGATTAATAATTATGATTTTGATTTTTAATAACATAATATATTTAATAGCATAATATTTAATAGCATGGCTTATCCTAGCTAATAAAAAAAAATCGAAAGGAGTAAAAAAGTAACTAAAATTGAGCGGAGTCACGGTTTGAAGGGAAGCAACTCACTATTAGTGATAAAAATTGAAAAAACAAAAAATAGAGCTTTGTGCGCGTTGTTTTTTATTGACGAAATAATAATTAATCGTTTCATAAAAATTGCAATATACATTCAGATTTTTTAAAATATAAATCCTTAATAATGTTAGAATGTTATTGAAGAAAGGAAAATGTGTGAAGAGGGAAATTACAAAGGGAAAGTTCAAATACGTAGTATGATATAGTAGTATATGAATAAACTTTAAAAAAAAAAAAAAAGGAGAGAGTTCCAAGTCGGATGAAGGTTTTTAAGGCTAGCCAAGAGCCAACAATAGCCAAGAGACAGTTCTCTTAACAGCAATGATGTGGTAAGTTAGGTGATCTTGGAATCCTTCATTGTCGTATGATGCAATGAAGGAAATATCAGTATATTCTTTACTCTGAATTTGGTGGAAATCGATTGGTAGGAAGTTGAAGAAACATTTTATGTAAATTATGCGTTGTAAAATAAACAATCTATAATTTGAATTTATCAACATTCGTTGTACAAGTATATATACTTAATTGCTTGCTTAAACAAAGTTACTCATTAATGAGGATAAAGCCATATACCCTATAATAAATATAGAGTTAGGAGACCTCATGACAAACAAGAAATTTTGTGATTTTTAAACTTATTCATGTTTTTTTGTTAAATAGGGAATGATAGAGATAGTCCGAGATCTATTTGGATTTATAATGGAAATTATGTTCCCAAAAAGTAGGGAAAATAATTTAATGTGGGTATGTTGTTTCAGGCTTCCATGGTTTGAATCCATTATCCGCATTTCTTCTTCCAGGTTTGACCATGTCACAGGTTTTCCAACAGCCAAGCTTTCACCCATCTTGCTGTGTTTCTTGTATTGGCCCTGAAGAAGCCCACAGCAAGATTGGTGAAAGCTTGGCTGTTGGAAAACCTTTGACATGGTCAAACCTGGAAGAAGAAATGCGGATAATTAATGTGGGTAGTTTAAGCTGCGATGCAGCCCTGTGTGGGGCAAATGTACACCATGTTGCTGGCCAGTCCTCTAAGCAGTCTGCTTCCAGCTTCTGTCCCTCTCTAGATATTGCCGATTCGAACAAATTATGTGTTAAGTACAGTTCTTTTACTCCAGAGTAGGGATGTACGAAATTAGAAAGACCTAACCTTTTCGGTTAAATTGTTTTTTTTCTTCAATTTTAACCGGCCAGTTTTAACCTAGAAAAAAAAACGGTTGTTGCCAAAACTGGTTAATAACCTTTTTTGCATGGTTCCCATTACGATATTTAATTATCAAGTCACAAATTGATCTTGCAATAAATTATATATTGTCACGTGGAATAGCTAAGCAGGCCATTGAAACTAGGAGACCCTGAGAGAGAGGGGGGACTCCCAGAAGTGGCTGGCCCAGGCGAGTAGAAGGGGCAGTCTGAGAGGAGCAGGCTGAGTCTGAGATGGGCAGTCGAGGTCTAGGAGAGACAGGCAGAGTGAGGCTGGGACAGGCACCGACAGGCTAGGAGTGCGATACGAGTAGTATAGTACCCCCAAGTATCGAGTATATAAGTGGCCCCAAGTATCTATGAGCTATGAGACCCCCCTTTTTGGTAGTTGGGACCTGTAGATGGTTTATTGTAAATAATAAATGTTGTGAATAGTACTAAGTTTGATTAATTATTACACAACCCTTGCCCAAAGATCCCTATGTCACGATGGACTGGTAGATTTGAGAAGAGGGGTGACAATATAATCAAATTACTGACCTTCAGAAGGAATTCTATTCGCATAAAATAACCTTTACGCATTAAATTTAAAAAAGTCAAAATCTTGGGCTGCGTAACAGAAAAAAAGATTTTTTAAAATTTTGATCTTGGGTACTTTATCTTCGCTTAATCTACCATCAACATGACACAAAATCATATTATTGAACTTTGGGAAGACCTTTGATTCGCGTGAATTTTACGCCGTCAAATAAACAAAAATTCTTTAGTCTGTGTTGGACCCAAGCATGTGGGTCTTTATCAGGGCTCAAATGAAACTAATACATCAGTAAAATGTTAAATAAATGAATTAATTAATTTCGTACGCGTACAGAGAAAGTTTTGATACATAGCGAAAGGAAACCAAATGTTTAATGATAAGGTAGTAGAAATGCGAAAAATCATATCAAAGAATAATAATGACAACAGTTATATGTGATTATAATAACAGCGATATGTTTACATGACACTATAGAAATTTCTTTCATGTTAATCAGTAACTTACATTAGTCATGTACTTATATTCTCTCATTCCATTAGGTCTTAACATACTTTCTCAATCATACCTGGTCTAAGTAATCATTTTTTAATTTATTATATTCTATTATATTTATTATAATCCCTAATAACCATGTAATGCAACCATATTATTTTGGGATATTGTTTCTATTCTTTTTGGCATTCTTACAATTTTTAATTAATCTTATGATGAAACATTTGTTTTTCCTCTTTTAGGTAGATAAATTTTCTCTGTACACATAGATAATACCTTAAATTTTACTTACATATTTGTTTCATTTTAGCCTTGATGGAAATTCACATATCTATCTACACTCAGGAGGAATAACAAGGAAGTTGAAAATAGTCCACATGATTAATGTAAATTGGGATCATTTCAGAAGCCCTCTGCACACTAAGAAGTTTTTAAACCCATAGTAATCATGATGGTCACCTAAAAATTTAAATAATAAAGAATAAATATTATTTTTTGTTCTGGGACAAGTCCCTTAGGAACTAACTTATATAATACGTGTAATATGATTTAGAGTATTAGGTTATGATTTAAATAAAACAGACTAAAAAGGTGAAATAATACATATAGTAGGCTGTAGAGCTTTATAGCATGATTTAAATAAGACAAATTAAAAAGATGAAATAAACATAAATTTTTAGGAAAAATTACAGTGCTAAAATTAAGCAAATAAAAATAAACTACTCCAATTAACATAAAACGAGCATAACTGGTAGTATCTACTACTTTATATATATATATATATATATATAAGTTATGGTGAACGGATACCTAATATATAACTTAATACTATGTGTAGAATGTAAACAGCTTAGAATGTATAAATATAGGATTAGAAGGAAAATAAAGACAGTCTTTGCTTAACATCCGTGAGTGTTCTTTCGTCTCCTTATTTCCTTTAGTGAACATAAGTGGTGCCAAAACCCGGGACCTTTAGATTCGCGTGAAGCGCGCAAAGCGAAGCGTCATTTTTTTTCGTCTCTCATTTCTCTCCTATTATTTTTCTTTCTTATCTTTTCTTTTGTTTTGTACGTCATTAGAAAATGTCCGACGAAAATATTGTTCAAGCGCCAGAACTGGCCGCGCTACCAGAGATCCCACCGCCGCCAACACCGAGCCTGGCTTCAGCACATGCGAATCTTCTCGCCTTACTAAAAGTGAAAACGGCGACTGCGCAGGACCTCCGAAATGCGATTTCCGACCTGGAAAAGTTCGGCGGAGAGATGGGCGAGCTGAATCACTTCATCAAAGGAGGTGACAGACTCATTGCACTGATAGACGCTAAGGTCGCAGATAATTTACTAGACGCCGGAGACTCGAGAGCGCAGCCCTAGTGTGCCGCGTCAAACGCAGCGTTTTGAACCTGATCCAAGCCGACGAGGATACACCTTGGGAAATAGTGAAGGCAAGATTAAAGAAAGCATTTGGCGGGGGCCGCTGGACGCCGGAAGAGGACATCTTCGCGATGTTCCGCGAGACAAGGAAAGTACACCAATCGGTCGGGCAGTATGCAGGAGTACTCTTAGCCCGGTATAACAACATGACGGAGAAGATGAGGGAGACCCTGACTGCTGTAGAAGTGGAAGCAAGGATGGCTTTCCTGTCAACCATTCTTAGGGTCCAGTTGGCAAAGGAGGCAGGAAGGAAGGAGGGATTCCCTAGAGACAAAACCTTCGTCGAATGCGCCCAAGACATGGTCGACGCCAGCGCAAGAGAGGAAGAGGCTAGGAACGAGGAAGGAGAAGAAAGGATGGGATGGAGTAGGGTAACCTACGGTCGAGCCAGAACAAGACCGGCTTCGTGGAGAAGGAAGGAAACGGAGAGCGGAGGACGAGAACGGATCCCGATCGGAGAAAGGAGACAAGGAAAGGAGAGGAGGAGCTGGAGGAAGGAAGAAAGGAAGTGTCATGGATGCGGCAAGACAGGCCACCTTGTGGCGCAGTGCCCCCGCACTCGATGTTTCGAATGCGGCACCGAAGGGCACATTGCCCGGCAATGCCCGTACATGAGTAGAAGAAGCAGGGAGTTCAGCAGAGGAGAGCCGATGGAAGTGAATGCTCAAAGGATGAGGAGGAGGAGCCTAACCTAATCAGAACCATCGGGGTCTTCAGAAATCTCTGGAACCGAAGACGAGAGAAGTGAACCACGGGAGCCGAGAGCTGGAGGAAGCAAGAGTGGCAGAGCATTCAGAGTACCAGCGGAAGGAAGAAGCCGCCTTCGCCAATGAGGAAAGTGTGAGCAGAGTGGCAACATAACATAGAGTGCGGACGTGGCGGGTTGCCTATCATTCGGATCGCGAGTGGAGTAAGGTGCCTTGTGGATACGGGGAGCTCTAATACCATAGTGTGCCGCAGCCTGCTGGAGGAGCTGTACAAAGGAGAGAGGATACCCCAATTACAGGTATGCCAGTGTAAATTAATTACCTTGGGTGGCCCATGCCAAGTAGAAGGGGAAGTGAAAATAGGCTTGAGTAAGTGGAAAGCGGAGGGAGGCGAAATAACGGCACACGTAGTAGAGAGCATGCCTCGGGAATATGGGGGGATCTTAGGGTGTGATTTGCTAGGGGCAGTAGGCGCGAGGATAAGGGGCGAAGAGGGGCAGTGGACTATTCGGATAGGAACTAAGAAATATCGATGTAAGCGGTTCGGCGGTAAAGACATGCGGATAGGGGCGGTGAGCCAAGCGGAAGGATGGAGGGAAGCTATCGAAAAAGAGTATACAGACGTTTTTTATAAAGAGGGAGAGGCTCTAGGAGTAACTGGAAAAACGGTACACGAGGTCATACTAAAACAGGAAAAATTCACGTACGTCAAGGAAAGGAGATACCCGCAAGCCTTACGCCACCATATACGGGAAGAACTAGAAAACCTGAAACGTCAGGGAATTATAGTCAACAGTGCATCGCCATATAATAGTCCGCTATGGGCAGTGAAGAAAAAGAGTGCGAAAGGGGAAGAGAAGTACAGGGTCGTCATCGACTATAGAAAACTTAACGAGAACACGGTTGATGAGAAATACATCCTGGATAGGCTGAGCGGAGCCTCGGTATTCACAACGTTAGACCTCAAGGCCGGATATCACCAAATAAAGATGCATCCCCGGGACCAACACAAAACTGCATTTACCTTTGAACGCGGCCATTACGAGTTCACCCGGATGCCGTTCGGTCTGAAGAACGCGCCAATCACGTTCCAACGGCTCATGGACGAGTTTTTACTGGGGATAGACGAATCATTTTGCCAGGTCTACATGGACGATTTGTTGATTTTCAGCAAGGACGAAAACCAAGCACCTAAAGAGAGTCTTAGACCAGCTGAGGAAATTCGGGTTGAAACTATCTAAAGAAAAGTCTATTTTGGGACAATCGCGTATTAATTTTTTAGGCCACACAATTTCTGAGGAAGGAGTTAAGCCAGACATTAGTAAAGTAGAAGCTATCCAAAGAATGGCAATCCCGAAGGACGTTAAGGGTATAAGGCGACTGTTGGGAACCCTCAATTATTATAGGCGATTCGTCCCTGATATGGCGGAACACCTTGTACCTCTTAACAATCTCCTGAAGAAGGGCTGGAAAGTAGTGATTACCCCGACGATGGAAAACAATATCAGGAAGTGCATAGCCAGGCTGCAGGAAGAACCGATTTTAGCGTTCCCGGACTTCACTAAGGAGTTTTCAATCACGACGGACGCGAGCGAATACGCGTTGGGAGCGGTACTATCACAGGACGGAGCCGCAGGGGATAGACCGATAGCATACGCGAGTAGGTGCCTCACGGACGCGGAGACGCAGTATAGTGCGTTGGAGCGGGAGCTATTGGGTATCGTCTGGGCCGTAGACCATTTCAGACCCTACGTCTTCGGACGAAAGTTTAAGATTCATACTGACCACCGCCCCTTGCTGTGGGTAGGGAAGCTCAAGGAATCTTCCGCGAGAATCACGCGGTGGAAAGAACAGCTCAGCCAGTATAATATGGAGGTCATTTACAAACTGGGCAAGGAGAACGTCGTTGCTGATTGGCTCTCATGAGCCATTCAAATCAACGCAATCGAAGAGGACAGAAGCGAGCAAGCGGGCGGACTGAGGCAGTTTATAAGGGAATGGACGCCAGAAGGTGAGGGGGAACAAGCAGCGCCGGGCTCAGGAGGGAGCAGGGAAACAACGGAGGAGGATAGCTCGGAAGAAGAAAAGCTTGGCATTGATAGGGTATTTATCAGATGTAAGATCATGGTGGAGACAGTGAGACAGTGGAGACAGACAAGAGAAATAACGTTGGCGTATCACCAAGGGAAGACGAACCACCGGGGCATAAATGAGACGCTGAGTGCTCTGAAAAGGCGATACTTCTGGTGGAATATGCGAAAGACGATAGAGGAGATAATAACAGCCTGCGACGTGTGTCAAATCACTAAATACGATAGGCACCCACCCAGAGTGCTGCAAGAAGAGACTGCAACACCAAACTTCCCACTAAGTGAGTTACAAATCGATACTTTCACGTGGAAGGGACACAAGTGGGTTACAATTATTGATATTTTTAGCAAACTTGCCATGGCTCAACCAGTGCAGGAGAAGTCGGCAGAGGCGGTAATCGGAACCTTGCGGAAGTGGTTCAGTTGTTATGGGGTACCGGATAAAATATCATCCGACGGGGGGAGGGAATTCGACAACGCGCAAATTCGGGATGAGACAAAAGCATTAGACATTACGTGGCATATAAACACCCCGGGACACCCTAAAAGTAGGGGGGGGGGGAATCGAACGCCTTCACAGCACGCTGGGAGAGCATTTACGCGTTTACCACGTGGATGCCAGATGTCGCCATGTCAAAAGCAGTGTCCGCTTACAATCACTCAATCCACGCGGGAACCGGATTTTCGCCATTTGAGGCACTCTTCGGACTAAGGGAACGGAGAAGGGACAGTAGGGCCACGGCAGTGGACGAAGAAATGGCACAGGGGTTAGTAAGCATCAGGATTGAATTAAAGAAAACCTGGGAGAAAGCGCGGCGGAAGATTGAGAAGGAAAAGAGTAGGAGAGTCGCAATGGAAAATATAGGGATACGTGACTTGACGGGAGAAATAAAAATCGGGACCATAGTCTATCGGAGGTTGGGGACGAATAGAGGGAAGGAGGTGGCTAGGTATGAGGGGCCATTCAAGGTAATTGTGCTTCGATAGCATAACGTGGTGACTATTCAAAGTATCCGAGATCCTAGGAAACGCAGAACGGTCCACTTGGAGCAACTGAAGTTGCCAGCCGTGGAACCCGAGCGAGCATCCTAGTACTGGAGTATCCTCATCTCAATTATGTAAACGATTTTGTCTTGTTTTTCGTGTTTTTACCCTAGTTGTAAGTTTTATTTCACCAGTGAAAGATCTTGCTTTTGTTTGTGTCTGTTTTACATTCGTTTATAAGTCTAGTTTTTTAGTCAAATTTGTTTGTTCTTTCTTTCTTTTCTTCTTTTTGTGTTTTACCTTAGTTAGTAAGTATAATCTTGAAGTGAATTATAGTTTATTTTCTATTCTTACTATTATTTATTTTTGTTTTATAAAGTGTTTCCTTTTAGTTTAAGTGTAGTTTACGGGTATGGCCGTAAACTGGCGGGGGGGAGTTATGGTGAACGGATACCTAATATATAACTTAATACTATGTGTAGAATGTAAACAGCTTAGAATATATAAATATAGGATTAGAAGGAAAATAAAGTCAGTCTTTGCTTAACATCCGTGAGTGTTCTTTCGTCTCCTTATTCCTTTTTTTTACTTTATTTCGCTGGCGTGAACATAAGTTTTATATATATATATATATATATATATATATATATATATATATGTATATATGTATATATTTCTTTTTTTTTCTTTTCTCTTGCATAGTATGCTATGCAAGAGGAGTTTATTGAATAATTGTGCGTACTCCATGTAAAACCACATATTATACGCATACAATGTACAATTTAGATTTTCTCTTAACAATGTAAAATTTAAGAGTAATAAATTACATGAATAAAAATAAAGAAAGAGGAACAAAATAAAGTACATAAAGAAGAACAAAATTACCTAACTAAATAATGAAAACTTAATAAATCAATAAATAGACAATAAGTAACATATCCTAATATCATCTACTAATACAAATATATCCTAAATAATTCTTAAAGTGAAATACAAAGAATAAAATGATCGTATAAAATTAAAAGTAAAAATAATATATAAAACATAAATAAAAGTAATTGGGAGTTTGAAGTCAGCCATTGTGTAGTGTGGACGTGTCTATAGTGTTTCCAGTTTTGATAGTTTTTTTAAGTGGTACAATTGTAGCTTATCAGCATAAAAAGTATTTAGAATGATCCAGTCTGAAGTATAGTTCATCTGTATGAAAAAATATCTTTGAACAATTGTGGTGCGAATTAAATATCATCACCAGAAATTATCCTCTAAGGCAGTGTAAAGAAATAACCATTAGTGCCTTACGTCACTGGTGAGTCACATGACCTGTAATTACAACTAACTGTATAGCATTTACCTACCGCCTATTAAAAGTTTTGTTTTTGTTTTCGCCGGTCGATTACCAAAAGCAATATAAAAATTAAATATACAAAATAATTCAGAAAATTGCACTAACTTATTGACATTTCTAATTATGGAAGACAAATTGGAAAAACTAACTCAAGTAATCTCAAATTTCCAAATATCCTTTGCATCGAATGCAGAGTTAGTTTCAAGTGAGATTAAAATAGTTAAAGAAAGCCTTCTAAATACAGAAAAAAAAATTGATGAAATTAAATCCTTCACAGAGCAATTCAAAAAAGATATCAATAAGGTTCAGGAAACAATAAGACAAACAGAACAGAAATGTAGTAATTTTCATAAAATACTAGGAGAAAAGTATGAGTTGATAAAAAGAGAAAGAAATATCATTCTTTTTAACATTAAGGTGCAAACAGAAGATACAGAAAATTATCTCTTATTATTGGTCTTGAAAGTTTTTACAGATGTTTTGAAAATCGAAGCCAATATCAGGGACATAGATTTTGTTAGATTATTAGGCAAAAAAAAATTCTAATTTGAGACCGATTCTCGTAAAGCTCAGCACCTTAAGGATGAAATATCAAATCCTTAAAGCATCTCAATTGCTAAAGGGAACAAACATAGGATTATCACAAGATTATAGTAAAGAAGTCAGAGAAAAAAGAAAAATTCTCTTACCTTACTTAAAACAAGCAAGAAAACAAAATATCCGTGCTTTTATGATTCATGATAAATTGAAAATGAATGGCATAATATTCACTGTGGATAACATACATAAATATGAAAGTGAGCTTGAAGCACTTCAACTAAATCGAAGCTGCACACCTGTAACTACTGGGCCATCCGTTTCTGAAAATAATAATAAAGAAAAAAAGGAAATTGTGCACATTGATAAGATATATGCCACGGATTCATCTGAATTTGAAGAAAGCGATAACAACCAAGTTGTTAAACCACTCAGTCTTCATGATGAATTTAAAATCGCGAAAAGAAAAAGTAAGAGAGTGAGACAGAGCGAAAGCCCTAAAGACCAGAGAAAGAAACGTGTGTTTACCTCAGGGACAACACAACCATGACTGCCGCAGGATAATGATAACCTTCTTGTCAACAACGGAGTGTCAACAGGCTACCTACCGGTAAATAAACTATATCATAATGTTAATAGTGTTGCCGATATTCAAAAGAATAATTGTGCTAATATTTCTAATATTTTTAAAATTTGTTGCTGGATTTAAAACATTCCATCTATTAGATGAAAATAGAATAAATTATTTACTTAGCTTAGATATTATATGTGTATGTGAAACCTGGATATACTCTACTTATGTCAATATTCCCTCTTTTTTAAATGATTATATATCTTACAAAGTTGATGCTACTAAAGATAAGAGTAAGGGGAGATCAAGTGGAGGAATTATAATTTTCATAAAAAAATGTTTGATTCTACAAATTGATCTAATTACTACCTGCAATTATTGGATCTTCCTTCTATTAAAATTTAAATCAGAAACTTTGATATTGGGAATTGTTTACTGGAAACCAGACCTGGACAATGAGATAATAGTAAATTTATTTAGTGATGAACTGCATGATTTAAATCTATTATATGGTAATAATAAAATTTGTATCCTGGGAGATTTTAACTCTAGGATTTCTGAATTAAATTCTTTTGAAAATGATATTTTTGAGGGTACAAAGTTATTTGGACAAAGGAAAACTTCGGATAAAATATCCAATGAAAGAGGTAAAAAATTGGTCCACTTGATGGAAAGTGAGGGTCTAATTGTATGTAATGGACGTACATTCACTGACTATCCCGGTAACTACACATTTTTTGGCAATAAAGGGTGTAGTGTGATTGATCTTGCATGGGTAAATAGCCCTGCCCTAGTTATTGTACATGATTTCCAGATATACCCTATTCCTGAGCTCTCTGACCACTCGCTCTGTCTCTTGGAGCTAAATATCCAAAATAATGTTTCGGTTTCTGAATCTCAAAATCCTAAAACATCCTCACCTATGCAAATCATTAAATGAAACGAGGACAATCTAAAGTTGTTTCACAGGATAATTCAAGAACTTCCCAATATTTACGTAAATGGAAACATAGATGAGTTATACAATAACTTCATTCATGCACTTAATATCTCAATCACAACTTCAGGAAGCAATATATTCATATATCCAGGTAAAAAATATTTTAAAAAGCGTTGGTTTGACAATGAATGTAAGTTATCAAAACAAAACTTAAACACTCAATTTAAATATGCAAAAAAGTCTAATTTTGACAAACTGCAAACAGAACACTACCTGAAAACAAAAGCAGCCTATAGAACTCTAATTCTGAACAAGAAAAAAGTATACAACAATGATCTAAAAAATGATCTTCATAATGTAAAGAATCCCGGTGAGTTTTGGAAAATAATAAACTCAATGAAACCAAAAATACCAACCAAAAAAGTAATTAGTATTGACATTTGGGAAAATTATTTCAATGAAATTTCTAAGCCAAAAGAGAGTTTGTGTTGATACTTGGTTGAGTGCGGACGTGTTGTTAAGTGAGCTCCTGAGGAAATACTATCAACAAGCGATAAGTCACATTTTCCTTTCTTTTAATTTATTCTATTATTACTATTATTTTTTCAGAAGGTGTTTTTTATTTTATTTTTTTATTTTTATCTTTAGTTAACTTTTCTTATTGTTAAAATTAATTTTTCTTTATAAAATTGAGAAATAACCATGGCGGATTCCCCGCCCGTAAAACGTAAAAAAGCTAAATTTAAAGGAACTATCCCGGTTACCATTGAAAGTAAACCAAAAAATTGTGTTAGATTTTTAATTATAAGAAGAATAGGTAGCGATGACGATGGAAATCCCCTCGATTTCAAAAAGGTTTCTCCATTCTTCATTTACAAAAGTATAAACAGTTTGATCGGTGAAGTTAAAATCGTTAAAAAACTAAGAGACGGGTCACTTTTAGTTGAAGTTAATACAGAAAATCAATGCGAGAAGCTTCTAAAATGTGAAAATTTTCTCAATAACCTCCCCGTTAAAGTAGAAGCACTTGGTAGGCTGAATCAGAGCAAAGGAATTATATGGTGCCCTGATCTAAATTTTTGCTCTATTGATGAAATAAAAAATGAACTGAAATCGCAAAATGTAGATGATGTGAAGAGATTAACATATTTCAAAAATAACGAAAAACACAATAGCCACAATTACCTCATAACCTTCAACAACCCCACTATTCCCACCGAAATAAAAATAGGCTTTAATAATATTTCAGTTAAACAATTCATCTCAAACTCAACACGCTGTTATGTGTGCCTTAAATTCGGTCATACCAAAACAGTTTGTAAGAAAGAACCACTATGTAGATTTTGTGGTAAAAATAAACATGAAGGAGTGGAATGTAATAGTCCCGTAAAGTGTGTTAACTGCCAGGGCCAGCATGACTCATTTTCTAAAAATCGTCCTGTTTTCTTAAAGGAAAAAGAAATCAAAGCTATTCAAGACAGAGAAAAAATTACTTATTTTGTAGCAAAGAAAAAATACGAATCACTCCACCCTATGCCGATGCAAATGAGTTTCTCAAATATTTTAAAAAACAGAAAATCAGTTAGTTGCCAAACAGATGATTTAAGCAATGATAATTTTACTTTTAAAAAACCGTTAGTGCCAATACCTATCAATAAACCTTTACCTATTAAGCGTCCCAATGGTAATGAAATTCGGGAGCCCCCCACCAAGCTCCCTCCCACCACCCCTCCCCCCACCCTAGCCTTCCCTTCCACTTCCTCACTCCCTCAAGCCACTTCTCTCCCAGCTGCCACCTCGGCAGCTTCTTCAATCCCATCCCGGGTTCCCACCCCATCTCCCCCCTCAACCACTAAACCTTCCGGGCAGAACTCTGCCAAAAATCCTGAAGCGCCCACGGAACCGAAGGTCTTACCTTCGGAAAAGGGGTCCGCTAATGAAATTAACTCTCCCCACGGTCACCAAGCTGACCCCCAGGGCGAGTGGACATTAGTTAAAGAAAGACGGTCAAGAAGTAAATCTCGAACTAGAGCATCCAGTCGAAATTCGAGCAAAGAAAAAATGGAGACAAATTAAAATAAAAATGAATATTTTATTATAATTCATTATTAAAAATTATAATTTTTATCAAGTTTTACTAATTAATTAATACTATTACTATTTTAAAAATCCAATATTTTATGTACTTTTTATCAATATTTATATTAATCTATTCTTCTTTATTAATTTTATTTTTCTTATTAATTTATCTTATTATATCCTATTACTCTCACCTCATAATATGACCTTTTTAAATAACATTATCCAATGGAACTGCAATGGTTTAATTAACAAACAAGAAGAATTGAAACTAATAATTAACAAATATCAACCTATAGCAATCTGCATCCAAGAAAGTAAGTTACTCCCAAACAAAAAATTTAACATGAAGCAATACAATATCTATAGAAATGACTTTGAAAATAGTAATAGGGCTTCTGGAGGTGTCCTTATTGCAGTTCATAAGAGCCTAGTGTCAGAGTTAGTAATAACAAATACTCCTTTGCAAGCAATCGTCGTAAAAGTTTTTCTGAAGTTCCCCGTTTTTCTCTGCAATATTTATATTCCACCACAAAATTTAGCAGAGAGGGATTTACTTAATCTTTTGAACATTCTTCCCTCACCCTATTTATGTATGAGTGATATCAATGGTCACCATACTTCCTGGGGGTCCTCATACTGCTCTTCGCGGGGGAACATTATTCGAAGAATTATTGATTCTACTGACGCGATTATTTTAAACACGGGAGATCCAACATATTTAAGTCCGGCCTACAATACTTTCTCTTCCATTGACCTTAGCTGGTGTTCGCCTAGTATCTTCACTCATTTAAATTGGCAAGTCTCCATAGATCAATTTTCTAGCGACCATTTCCCAATAATTATCAGTCTCCCTTATGACAATACACAAAAGACAAAACACCCCAGATGGATCACGGAAAAAACTGACTGGGCAGCATTTAAAAGTCATATAAATATTAATGAATCGGACATATCACCATCAAATACGAGCACTGAAATAAACAATCAAATTTCTTCAGCAGTTTTGACAGCAGCAAATATGTTTATTCCCAAAACATCTACTAAAATTAAAAATAAAAATGTTCCCTGGTACGACAGTGAATGTAAAATAGCTATAAAGAAAAGAAGAAAAGCTCTAAAAATTTTTCAAAATTAACCAACTCTATCCAATCTAATAGAATACAAAAAATACCGGTCAATGTCACGCAGAATAATAAAAAACAAGAAGAAGCAATCTTGGGAACAATTTTTAAATTCAATCACGACTGATACCTCGCCTAGGTTGTTTTGGAAAAAAGTCCATAGTATCACAGGTAACTATATAGACCACCAACCAACACTTCTAATAGACGAACATGTAGAAACCGATCAGAAACTATTAGCCGAACATTTCGCAGAATTCTATTCTAATAACCACTCCGCCCTACCACACTTAACGCAAGAAAATACTGAATTAGATACAATAGATATTCAATCAGATAATGCTTACAACCTTCCTTTCACCAAAGCCGAACTTTTAAGCTGCATAAAGGAGCTGAAATCTTCAACCCCAGGAGTAGACGAGATCCACAATGACATGTTAAAGAATCTACCAAGTCACGCTTTGGGGGCGCTTCTTGCTCTTTACAATCATGTTTGGTGTACAGGAGATTTCCCAAGCATCTGGAGGAAAGCGATTATTATCCCTATTCTAAAACCGGGTAAAAATAAATTATTTCCATCTAGCTACCGACCGATATCACTGACCAGCTGTATGTGTAAACTTTTCAGTTTACCAAAATCAAAACTGGATGAAACAAATTATACAAAATTGCCTTTTGAATTTAGAAACTTGGTCCACACACTCTGGCTTACGATTTTCAACAGAAAAGACAAAATGCGTTATTTTCTCAAAACGCAGGTCACCAACTTCACCTCCAGAATTGATCTTCAGAGGAATACAACTAAAATTTGAACAAAAAGTTAAATTCTTGGGTTTGATAATTAACTATAAACTTGACTGGAGAGACCACATTAAATGGCTGAAAGAAGAGTCCGTAAAGAGATTAAATATACTGAAGGTCCTAGCTGGATGCTCGTGGGGAGCCGACAGATCCAGCATGTTAAAAGTATATACTTGCCTAATTAGATCAAAATTGGATTACGGCAGCTTTGTCTATTCTTCGGCTAATCTTAAGCTTCTTTCCACATTGGACTCAGTCCATCACGCGGGTCTCCGTCTTGCAACCGGCGCCTTCAGAACTAGCCCTGTGAACAGTCTATGTGTGGAAGCAGGCTTGGCTCCACTGGCTGTCAGGAGACACCAACTCGCTTGCGGATACATCGGAAGACTAAAATTCAACGACAAGAATCCAGCTTGGAAACATGTATTTCAACCAAATACCAGAAAATATACAGAAAACCGTAGACTGCAGGCCCCACTAGGAATAAGAGCAAGAAGATATATCGAAGAAATCAAGAATTTTCAAATAAGCAACGATGAATATCATTACCCACCATGGACTGTAAAGCTACCACTAATAGACTTGTCGCTCAATAAATATAAGAAAAATGCTACCCCGGAATACACCTATGTTTTAGAATACCAAAAAATTTTAGATAAATATCACAACAGCAAACACCTATATACAGATGGGTCAAAAATAAATAGTAACGTTGGGTGTTCTATAATTTTTAACTCTGAAACCATCCAATACAGGCTTCCGTACACAACTAGTAATTTCACTGCGGAATGTTATGCAATCAGTGCAGCCCTGTATCATGTAATCCTGAGTCACGGGCTAAACTTTACTATATTCACGGATTCCCTATCCGCAATAATGGCCTTAACAAACATGTACTCTAACGACCAGATAATTAAAAGAGCCCATGCCCATTTCTTGACATTAAATGACCTTAACAAAAATGTAGTTCTAGTCTGGGTACCATCGCATGTGGGAATTAAAGGAAACGAGGCGGCGGACCAAGCAGCTAAGGAAGCGGCATTATCATCATCATTAGAAGTGAGGAATATTTACTCTCTGACCGACGTATCGAATCATCTGAAACGGCAAGCGCAGATGACATGGGTCCAGCTATGGGATAGAACGGATGAACAAAATAAATTGAAAAAAATCAAATCCGAAATAAAACCCTGGAGGAGCTCTTACCGCAGCATCAGAAGAGAGGAGGTGGTAGTAGCAAGATTGAGAATTGGGCACACGCGCCTTACTCATGGACACCTTATAGAAAGAGACGCCCCCCCAAAATGTGTAACGTGCGGAGTACAGCTGACAATCAGCCACATCATAGAAGACTGCCCCCGTCATGCAACAGATTTTCAATGTTTGGGAACAGAACGTAAGCTCCAAACGATTCTGGGTGATAATGTTATAAAGATAGACAAAGTAATTAAAATTTTGAAAGATAAAAATTTATTTAATAAAATATAAATTTCAATTATAAAATAGTACTTAACTAAAAGAAAGAGGACACTAATAACCTAAGATGTTGGGTGTCCATAAGCAATAAAACCTAACCCTAACCTCTAAGCCAAAATAAATTTACAATACAATCTACTTTGGTGTTATACATCCAACCCTTGACTGCACATTCACAATGGCCGAATCGATTAATGTTATAAACTCCTCTAGGAATGGCAAAGCCCCAGGACCAGATAAAATACCTGTGGAAATATATAAGGTACTACCAGCAAACTGGTTACACTACCTACTCAACCTTTTCAATTCAATTTATACTGAAGAATACGTTCCTGAGGCATGGTCACTCGTGAAAATGAAAATGTTATATAAGAAGGGAGATGCTTCTGTTCCAGAAAACTACAGACCTATTGCACTTGTTAATGTCCTAACCAAAATGTTTACAGGGTTAATACATAATAGAATCATTGACTGGATTGAAAATAATGGAATTTTACCTGAGGAACAAATGGGCTTCAGGCCAGGTCGTGGTCGTACTGATGGTATCTTCTGCCTGTCTGCCATAATGAACATTTATCTAAGAAATAATAAAAGGCACTGTTTCATTATTTTTGTTGATCTGAAACGTGCCTTCGACACTATACCTCACGGAAAATTGTGGGAAAAAATGTACAACATGGGGATATCTTCAAAAATAATTAGAATAATAAAGGAACTATATAAGAATGCTAAAATGTTCATAGAGGAAGACTCTAGCAAATCAAAAGAATACCCTATTACAGAGGGAGTTTTGCAAGGGGAAAAACTAAGCCCATCTCTCTTCGCTCTATACATAGGAGACCTAATACAGTTTTTTATGGACCAGGGTGCTGAAGGTATTTATATAAATTCATTACATCATGTTTTACTACTTATGTATGCTGATGATCTAGCAATATTCGCAACATCCATACAGGATGCTCAGTTTAAACTGAATCTGCTAAAGAAATATTGCGATAACAATTTTCTACAGGTTAACACAAACAAGACTGTCGTTCTTCCATTTCATAAAGGTAGGATAGGTAAGAGAAATATGAAAACATTGTTCTATAATGGGGAGGAAATTAAGTTCGTAAAGGAATATACTTACTTAGGGATAATGTTTTCTAAATCTGCCAAATTCAACCAGGCCACCAAAGCAGTAGTTTCAAAAAGCCACATAGCACTATCGAAAGTCTTCTCAATATTATGCAGAAGTAAAAATGATTCTTGGCAAACTTAAATTCAACTCTTTGATTCCATAATATCTGGCACACGTTTGTACGGGTGTGAGGTTTGGGGTCTTCCCAATTCTGACATTCTGGAAACGGTGCAATCAAAATTTTTGAAAAAGGTACTTCAGCTTCCAAAAACCACCCCAAGTTCTTACCTCAGAACTGAAACAGGCTGTACACCTTTGCATTTAAAGGTATTTAAACGAACGCTTAACTGGTGGCACAAAGTACTCTCAATGTCAGAAAGCAGACTGCCACTCCAATGTTATAAAAGACTGAGAGAGTTGGAAAAAATGAAGCCCATATAACTGGGCTACTGAAGTCAAAAATACCCTATTCTCGATAGGACCTAAGGAAATATGGGAGGCTCAAGATACAAATGTCCTTCAGAAAGATATGAAAAATTTGGTACTAAGGATGGATAACCACCTTTTAAGCAAAGATATTGAAAAAGTAATACAATCCTCATTTAGCGATATATATAGAAACATATCAACGCTTGCCTTAGGTGAAGATTATGTAAAATATCGATGCCACATAAATAAAATAAGAATAATCTCACAAGTACGATTAGCTGGTTCCAAATTTCAGAGGCTCATAATGAACTCAATCCTATATAATTTTCATCCAAAATCCTCATGTCCTCTTTGCAACAAGAATGAACCAGACAATTTTCAACACTTTTTCACATCATGTCCCATCTTAAATCCGTTCAGAAACCAATTTCTTATAAAATACAGCAACATTAAGAAAACAAATAAAGAAATGTTCCAGGACATCCTAACAATCACGGACTAAAATAAGCTTAAAGATATTTTTATTTTCATTGTAGAAAGTTAAAAAATAAGAAGTCCCACCAGGGGTACTTTTTTTTTTTTTCAGGCGTTGATGACTTCAAACGTTTTACGCCTCTAAACAACAACAAACAAACAACAAAAATAAGAAGTTTTTTAATGTTTGATTAAAGGAGATAGTCATGTAACATGTCATAAAATTTTTATTTTATTTTTTTTTAAATTGTCTATTTTTACCGTCATTTTTATAGGTTCCATTTTTGTTTTGGTGAAAGTCAGATAAATTATCATAAGGACATCGTAGATTATTGATAATATAATTAAGATATAATTTTGTACCTATGTATAATATTGATATTTATGGATTTTATTATGTATAAAAAAAAAAAAATGTTTTTGTATATTTGTTTGAAAAACAAACTCCTTGCTACAAGGTGCTGTAAAACCTTTAAAGCAATAAAGATTATTATTATTAAATAAAAGTAATTTGTAGATAATTATAAACAGGAGATGATAATAACAAACAAAAAGTAATAGCAACAATTGTAGCAGAAAGAAAGATAATAATACTAAGGTAACTATTATGTTAATTAAAGTGTGTAATATTTACAGTGCAAGTCATGTTTACGAGGTTCGTTTCTAAGTCACTTCTGGATATGAGGGTCGTTAGTTCCTTTTTGTATATTTTGAGTATTTTGTCCTCTGGCACAGGCCACGTCTGTTCTTTTAGCAGGCAGCTTTTGATCAACTGATGTCTTGCATGTTCGTATATAGTGCAGTTGTAGAGTATATGATTAAATGTGTGTGGGGTTTGTCCGTCGCAGTTGCATGAGACTGAGTTTGTCAGGTGGAATCTTTTACAGTAGTGTTTAGATGTGCCATGTTCAGTAAGAAATTGCGTGAGCTTGTAGTGTAGGCTTTTTGTTTTGTTGTAATTTGAAGCGTGATGTGGGGTACAAATTTGTGTAGGGGTCGCCCTTTTGTCGAGTGTTGCCAGTGTCTGTCCCAGTCTAAAATTAAGTCTGATTTAATCCTTTTCTTAACAAAAGTGAAAGGCACTAGGTTGTAGTCGATTTAGTAAATCCTGGTCATTCGAAGCAGTCTTTGCCAAGGAGTCTGCTCTCTCGTTGCCGCTGACTCCGCTGTGACCTTTCACCCATTGCAATGTTATTTTAATGTTTCTTTCGATAATTTTGATGAGGTTTTATCTACTTCGTTCGGTCAGTACATCATGGATTTTGGATTTTTCAAGGAGTCGAGTAATATTTTACTGTCTGTGTTATGTTAAAAGTCGTGTCGGAGTGGTCTGTTTGTCTTAGTATTCAGTCTGTAGCCTTAATCACAGCTATTTTTTTTCGCCTGATTATTGGAGCACAGTGGCCCTAGTCTGAATTGCTCCTCAAAGTAGGTGAGGTTACGCTTGCAGGTGAATGCGCATCCAGTATTTTGTTCGTTTTTGCCTCCGTCTGTATAAAGTATATGTTCTACACTTACAATGTACTGTGTTAGTGTGGCTTGTGGTGAAGGATGTTGCCATTTTTCTATGGGTTGTTCTTGTTCGATTCTGTCATATTCTATGTCTTTGTATCCAGCTGTGTATTTTTTAATTCTGTATATCTCGGTCAGTTCTGTAATTTTGTAGCGTATTGGTACTAACCCTGCTATGACACAAGAAGCATCGTAAGATAGGGTGCGGTAAGCTTTACTAATTCTGATGGCCATTAGTCGCTGTACTCTTTGCAGTTTGTCAAGGTTTTCTTTTTTCTTGGCTCCTGATTCCCACACAGGTATGGCGTATAGTAGCTTTGGTACTATCGCACCTTCGTATATTATTTTCAGTACCTTGGTCCCTAGTCCCCAAGTGAGTTTTGCCGCGATTGAGATACCATTTATTACCTTAAGGGATCTATCCACAGTCATGTCTGTATATTTTTTCCAATTCAGTCTCCTGTCGAATATCAGTCCTAAGTAATGCATTGTTTCGGTATGCTCTAGCGTTTTGGAGTATAGTCGGATATCCAAGTTCGGTATTCTCTGCTTTCTAGTAAATATCATGTAATTTGTTTTGTCAGCATTGAATTCTAATTTGTTTGTTCTAGCCTATTTTTCCTATTCAATAAGAGATTGATTCGTCAAAAGTTGTAATTTTGGTAGAAGTTTGTCTGAGAGTAACAGGAGAATGTCATCGGCCTATGCAATGATTTGTGCTCCGTTTGGTAAGTTTAAGTCGAATATTGTGTTCAGTAGTATATTCCATAATGTAGGAGAGAGGCATGAGCCTTGTGGTAGTCCGATTGTTAGGGCTTTCTGAAATGTATGGTGGTTGGTTCTGATTTCTACCGTTCTTTCTTTGAGGAAATTGGAGACTAATAAGTATATATTTTTTGGGCAGTTATATTTTTTCTAATTGTCAAGAATAATTGGCTTCCAGGCATTGTCAAAGGCTCCAATAATATCTAATTTAACCATAATAGAAGAAGAAGAAGAAAGAAGAAAAAGTATTTTTATTCTGGGACGTAATGTCCCCTAAGAATAACAATGTATGTACAAATCCAGAGTCATTTGTCTAGTTTAGAACAAATTTGTTAATTAAAGAAATAAAATAAAAGCGAGTCTCATTGAACAAAAAAACAATAGCATAAGAAATTAGAAAAATAAGTTGACTAGTTTTCAACCATTTGAACTTAAAAAAATAAATAAAAGAGAAACAAGATTTATGTATACAAACACAGATAAGTATTGCAAATTAAAACAGGTTTCATTATTTTACATAGTTGCGGTAGTTTGAAGATTAAGGAGGTGGAGGAATAATTGGGTTTTAAAAGATGTAAGGGATGCATTTTTACGGATTGAAACGGGTGAAGAGTTCCAAAAGGAGGCACCACGGATGATAAATGATTTTGTAAAGAAGGCAGTTCGGTAGGAAGGGATGTATAGATTTAAGGTTTGGGATTTTACATAGTTGCGGTAGTTTGAAGATTTAGGGAGTGAATGGAGGAACAAGGTGTAAATAAATTCAGGATATACAGAGGCTTCTTAATTCTGAACGTTCGGAAAAGATATACACCAAGGAAATATTGCCGCCGAAAAACTGGGTAGAGCCATTTCAATTCAGCATAGTAACTTGAGACGTGGGAGCGCCTGGGGACACCAAAGATAAATCTAATGAAGCAAATCATTAGTCTCTTTAACCTCGCCTCATGCATGCCAGACAGTCCCCCGTATACAAGACAGCCATAATCAAAATAGGGAAATATAAGAGAGGAAACAAGGAGTTGACGGGTTTTGGAGGACATACAATCACGGGATCTGCAGAACTGTTTGAGGATAGCGATGGATTTTCTAGTGATTTGGGAAATATGGTTACTCCACGACAAATGCTGGTCAAAGATCACTCCAAGATTTCTGACATGGGGATGGAAATGGATAGGTTGGCCTTTGAGGTAAAGTAGGGGGTAGTAAGAAAGGGAATTAATGAGATGCTTGGAGCCAATCAGGATAGCCTTGGTTTTTTCTCCATTTAGACTCAATTCATTTTTTCCTGCCCAGGCGTTTATGCTATCTATGTCTTCCTGTAATTTTTGGATTGCTTCTAGCATCTCGTTAGGATGGAAAGATAAGTAAATTTGGAGGTCATCGGCGTATAAGTGGTATTTTGAATGGTTGATGGAATCCGGAAGATCATTAATGTACACAGAGAAGAGTGTTGGTGAAAGTGAGGACCCCTGTGGAACGCCGCGTGTTAGTAAAAGAGGTGAGGAAGGAGGTTTATCAGGAATATGAACTGTTTGTGAACGTAAGGACAGAAAGGAGAGGAACCACTTTAAGACGCTGTTTGACAAGGAAAGGTTTTGTAGTTTAGAAAGGAAGATCTCATGATTGACGGTATCGAACGCTTTTGAGAAACCGAAGAGAATTAGGATGGTCATTTTAGTTTCGTCTTTGGAGGATTGAAGGTCCTGAGTAATCTTGAGTAGAGCCGATTGTGTGGAGTAATGGGAGCGAAAGCGAGATTGAAGAGGATTGAGGAGAGCTTTTCGCTCGAGGAAATCATTGAGCTGGGAGTGGACGATTCTTTCGAGCTGTTTGGATAGGTTAGAGAGAATGGAAATAGGTCTGTAGTCGGAAGCTGAGGAGGGAACAGGCACTTTATTTAACGGACGGACTATAACTTTTTTCCAGGCTTCTGGGAAGCAAGAATTTTGTAGAGAGAAATTATATATGTGTAGAAGGGCAGGGAATATTACTGGAAGGCAGAGTTTGATGATATTTACAGGAATTTGGTCTGGACCGAAGTCATTCGTCCTGGACTTGAGGATAGATGAGAGTAAGGCTTCAGGTGAGATATTCAGGAAATAAAAATTATCTGGATCGAAAGTTTGTGTGAACGAAAATGAAGAGGGTTGAGGAATAAATGGAGAATTAGCGAAATGGGAATTTAGTTCATCTGGATCGATGAGGTAGTAGGTGCAGGCTTTGGATTTTACCATAGACAGGTTGTTAAGGATTTTCCATTTGGACTTAGGATCGAGGGCTTGTAATAGGGAATTATGGAAAAACAGTGCCTTAGCACGTCGTAGGGAAGATTGGGTGAGGTTTCGTAGGGATTTGAAATGGGTATAATCTTCAGAGGAACGGGTACGTTGGAATCGTCTTCTGGCTGCATCTCTTCTTCTCATCAACTCTCTGATATAGGGATTTATCCAGGGTGCGGGAGGGCGTCTAAATGTGGAGGTCTTGAGGGGAGCATGTTGATTTAGGAAGGTGTAAAGATTAGAAAAAAGGCATTCCACCATTTCATCTATGGATGATAACGAATAAATAGGATCCTGGGTTTGGGAAAGTGAGTCGAAAAAAGGATTCAGCTTTTCAGAGGTTAATGAGTTAAGGTTCCGCCAGGAGATTTTTCGGGGGATGAGTTTAGGTGCTGGAATGTTATAGGAGATTTGGATGAGGTAATGACTTGATAGAAAGGGTATTGGATGCTGTGAGAAGGACAGTAAGTTGTGGGAGGAGTCTATTATAAAAAGGTCTAGCCAAGTGCTGGGTAGGCTGGTAGGGTACTAAAAACAGGTCAAGAGAGTGTATGAGGTCCATAAGGTAACATTTATCGGAAGAATCGCAGAGCAAGTTGGTATAAAAATCACCAGCGATTATTACGTGACTATATAACGGGATATAGGTGAATAGGGTGGATTCAAAGGATAGATCGAACCGGACATGTGGACGGCGGTAAACTATTACGTAGAGCAGGGAAATGGTGTCAAAGGAAATGTCTACGAAAAGGTACTCCAGGTGATGGCTTTCGAGAGAGGGGGATTCTAGGAGGATTTTTGCTCTCAAGCCGTCACGAACGTAAAGACCAACACCTCCTCTGGTGCGGTTCACACGATCGCGACGGATGAGAGAGTAATTAGGAATGGATATAGAAGAAGATGGGATTTCTGGTTTAAGCCAGGTTTCCGAGACGGCAATAATGTGATAGAAGTTGTGGAGAAAATGGTCTAGGAACTCGTCGTAGTGGGCTGGAAGGGATTGGGAATTAACGTGACTAGATAATAAGATGTTACTTGGAGTACCTTTTTTACTCATGTGGGTAGATTGATAGGAATTGATCTGCTAAAGGAAAAGGAATTTAGGGGTTGGATTGAAAAGGCACAGTGATGTATGCTTGAGGCTGTATCAAAAGAAAATTGACTAAATAGAATAAAGAGATAATTATTGAGGCCTATGGCTGTTAAATAAAAGAAAATGTTGCCTAGGTGATAAAATGAGATGGAAAAAAAATAAAACAAGAAAAATGTGAGAATATGTGCCGGTCGATGAAATAGAGGGTAAAAAAGTGGTCCGGATTCCAGAGTGAAAGGCGCGGATGAGTCATTGTATTGCTTCGATGTCTTCCTCCTTAGTGATGATAACCACAGGTGCGCCATCCTCTCGCCGGCAGCGAACCCTGCCCCTGGCAAACCAGACGTATTTTATTTTTCCCGCGCCTTTCTTCTGTCTCGCCAACCAGTAGAGATGTCTGTTGCCCGCTGACATTTCCTCGCTGACATAGATCCTTTCATCATTCTCCCAGCCAAGGTGCCTAGTCGTGAAATCCCTTTTCACCTTTCGGAGTCGAATCATCTCGTCTTCGACTGACTGTCGTACAAAACGCACGACAATCGCGGGTGGGCGTGGGTCCTCTTCTCTGGTCCTTTTTCTCTGCACAAAATCGAGATCGTCAGCGGTGAGCTTAACGCCTAGGGCGGCTCCGATAGAGCAGACAATGCCCTCGGGCGTTTCGCTTGATTTTTGTGGTATTCCCCGTATTTCTAGGGAGTTGGAGAGGTATGCCTGCTCTGCTTGGTTTAGTTTAGCCTCCATAGTTTTTATTTTATTTCGAAGATTATTGTTTTCAGTTATCAGTTTTTCTATTATTTCGTCTTGTTTTTTTGAACGATCCTCAATTGATTTCAGTCTTTCTGAGTTATCGAACATTATATCCCCTTGCGTGTTCATGCAATTTTTAATATCTTTTATTTCATCAGACATTTTTCCGATTACTGTTAAAATTGCAATTATATTTTCTTCCATATTTTTACTGGGGGTAATGCGATACTCTACGTTTGAAGTCATGCAGCCTTTACAATACCACTGGTTTTTATTCTTCAATTGTGTGATATCGGGTTCCGTTAAGTTGCAGCATCTCCCGTGAAATAAAATCTTGCAGCGCGCATGCGAGGGAAAGTTTGTCGTCTCCCGTTATTACGGCTTTACAGAGCGGGCACTGTGTCATTGTGAAGTGTTCGCTCTGTAAAGCGAAGCAATTGGATTAACGAAGACGGTTGTGGTGGGGATGGTAGTGAATGGTCGGGTGTGGTGGGGACTGGAGCCTTCTTATCTCTTCCAGTACCAAACAGCCGGTCGCTAGGCAGTAATGCTTCTACTAATATTTAAAATAAATTACGCACTGTAGGTTAAATAATAATGATGGATGGATAATGATGGATAAAAATAAAAAGGCTATGACTACTCACTATATATATAGTCAACAGTATGTAGAAGAAGTTGTAATAAAAAGATAACTGAACAACGTGTGGACGATACTATCGCATTGAAGGCTCGAGCCAGACTGACTCGAATACAATTTGTCTTTGTTCCAGTTCAACATTTTTGCGTGGTGTAGTGCATCTGTTGTACTTTTTTGTGGTCTGAAACCGAACTGATTTGGGTGTAATATTTGTTTAGTTGTAAGGTAGTGTGTTAGTCTGTTGTTGATCAACTTGTCGATAACCTTACTCATTATCGGTAGGATTGTAATTGGTCGCAGTTTGTTAGAGTCTCGTTTTGGTATTAAGTGTAGTAATCCTTTTTTCCAAGATTTCAGTATAGTTGTTTGCTGCCATATTAGTTGATACATGAATGTAATTAAATTAGGAAAGATCTCTGCCATGTGTTGCAAAATTTCGGTATTGATTTTGTCGTGTCCTGGTGTTTTATTTTTGTTCAAAGTATTGATTATATACATAATTTCTGTTTTTTCCAGAGGTCTGTCATTGTCCGTATTAGGTGGGGTTATGCATCTTGTTCTCAAGTATGTTTGTTCTACTGTTTCATTTGAGGTATCATCCTGTTTGACTAAGGTGTTGAGCACGTGTTCTAAAGTGTGCTTGAAATCGGGTGTGTGATTGTTATCTCCCGTCTGCATGGTTCTAAGGATATCTTGGTTTTTGATGGTATTTGATGCATGTTTGTAGGACCAACTCCATGAATTTGTTTCTTCTGTACAGAATTGCTCGTAAGATGTAGTTTTTTATTTCTTTATGAGGGCTTGGTATTTGTGTCGGCTGGTCAAGTAATCTTGTTTCCGTTGTTCTCTTAACAGGGAGTCTGTTTTAGTCTTTTGGTATAGCTTTCTAAGTTTGTTAGTTGTTTTCATCAAGTCAGTTAATTCATGGTTCCACCAAGGTACGGTCCGGTGCTGTTTACCTCTGTTAACGTTCGTTTCGTTAATTTCAAAATGTTTTTTAAATTTAGTATTTAGGTTGTCTTCGAATTTAGTCCTGTTGCCTGATTTGGTAATGTAGTAACTTTTATAGTATTTGTGCTTCGTGTGTAGCGAGGTCATAACTATTTCGAAGTAAATAGTATTTTGGTCTGAAAAGTTGCAGTCGTCCAGGATTCTCCAATTTCGCATAAATCTTAATGCATGGTGTGAGCATACGGTTAGGTCTATATTGCTTTTCCCTCTGGCTCCCTCAAAAGTAGTCATCGTTGAAGGTGTATTGATTAAAATTAAATTACTTGAGATAATATATGTTTCTAAAGATCGTCCTCTTGGGGTCGTTTTGGTGTCATATATATCGTTTTGGCGTCGTATATATGTATGTATGTATATATCTATATATTTATATATAAAGTAGTAGATACTACCAGTTATGCTCGTTTCATGTTAATTGGAATAGTTTATTTGTATTTGCTTAATTATAACTAATTTTTCATTGCTTAACTAATATATATATATATATTTTTTTTTCTTTTTTTTTTTTCCCTTTATGGTAACCCCATAGAGAGACAATTTATTTGTTTAAATACATGCTCCATGCCTTTATAAGGCATACTACATATATTGTAATTTTACAGATTTTTACATTAGAAGTTTGTTCAGTTACTATTTAATACACAGAATAAAATTTAATAACAGAATAAAAAGTAAAAAACAAAATAATAATAAAGTATGAGAAAATAAACAAGTATGAGAAAACGATTAAGTAAAAATAAGGAAATAATAAAGTATGATAAATAAGAAAAAAAATAAAATAAATAAATAAAATAGGAAATAAATATCACTTATAAGCACAACAAGTTTTAGGATGCCCTTCTGTTGCTTGTCAGTAAATCAAAATCAATTTCTTTAATAAATTTCAGTAAGTCTGTCTTAAATTTAGTAAAAAGTATATGCTCTGTCTCAGGCCAGTTTCCATGTTTGGTCACAACACTTCGTATTAATTTGTATCGTTGTCTGTCGTACAATCTGCAATCATAAAGTATGTGTCTGAAGTTGTGTGTTTGTCCATCTTCATAACATGTGTCCGTTTGTATGATATTGAATCGTTTTAAATAGTATTTAGTGTTTCCGTGGTACCGTCAGTTAGGAATTGTGTTACTCTGTGTTCTTTGCTGTGTAGAATTTTATGATTGTTTAGTGTTATTTGTGGGATGTAATTGTGTAGGCTTGGTGATTTCGTAGATGCTTTCCAGATTGTGTTCCACTTCGCAACCGACTCTTTGGTGATGAGGCCTTTGATATGGGAGATCGGAGCCTTGCTGTAAGAGGGCACCAACACCTCGCTATTTGCCGCTTCTTTGGCTAACTGGTCGGCTCTTTCGTTGCCCTCGACCCCCGAGTGCCCTTTCACCCATTTTATCTGAACTGATTTATTGTATCCTATCAATTTTAAGATGTTCAGTCTAATTTCTTCAGTCAATGGGTCGTGAATATTTATGTTATTTAGTGAATGAATTATGTTCATGTTGTCTGTATGTAAAATTATGTGTGAATGGATTGTAGAAAGAGCTTCAGTAAGGCATTCTAATGCTTTTAAGACGGCTAGTTTTTCGGCTTGGTTGTTTGAGCACCACGACGCAAGTTTATACTGCTTTTCCAGTGGTTTTCTCTGTTTGTCTAAACCAACCCAAGCACAGCCAACGTTACCTTCCTCCTTGCTACCGTCCGTGTATATGTCTGTGATGTCAAGAGGGTTCGGTACAGATATGTGTGAAAGTACATGTATGTATGATTCAGGGTGGAGCCATTTGCTGTAGTGAATTGGTAGTTCTATTTCGTCATGTGATATGTTTTTGTAGTTAGCATGTAGTTTTTTAATTTTATATAATTCATACTTCTTGTCAATAATCATATTAATCGGTAGCATCCCAGCAAGAACAACTGCCGCCTCATATGAGAGCGTACTGAAGCCTTTACACACCTTTATGGCTATAAGCCTTTGAAGCCTCTTTAGTTTGTCTAAATAGATCATGCAATAACAAAAGAAATTCAAGGAATCAGCGTACTGTGCCATGGTGGAACAATGAGTTAACAGTTTTGCGCAGAGAGACAAATAAGTTGCGGAAAATTTATCAAAAGACCAAAACTGACGACACAATACGAGAAACAAGAAGACTGGACTATATCTATAGTAAACACAAATATGAAAAACTTATTAAAAAATCAAAATTTGAAAGTTGGAAAGCATTTACGACAAATACTAATGCGTGGAATTGGCCTTACAAATCAGCTGCTAATAAATTGAAAACCGTAACATTACTTAAGACAGTAATTAATAACCAAGGAGAATACACTTCAGACATAGGTGATACGCTAAGGCAACTTTTGGATGATTTAATTAAGAATGACAGTTTTGATAATGACAACCATGTACACATGACTATGAGAACGAATATTAATGTACCTCCTACAACACCTGATGACGTACCAATTGAAGATGGGGAAATTGCACAAATTATTAAAAATCTGGATACTAAAAAATCTACCGGTATAGATAGAATCAGTCCTACTATAGTCAAAAAAGTTTTCGAATATTTTCCTAAAATTTTGATACAACTATATAAATTACTTTTCGAAAGAAAGGAGTTTCCAACAAACTGGAAAGAAGGTAAACTGGTTCTCATCCCTAAAAACG
Organism: Aelia acuminata; assembly: GCA_911387785.2. Lineage (NCBI taxonomy): Eukaryota > Metazoa > Arthropoda > Insecta > Hemiptera > Pentatomidae > Aelia > Aelia acuminata. Next base: position 86,428,407 of record OU426980.1, on the reverse strand, counting down.
ATCATATCTCACTCAGACCAATTAGTACCCTTCCTGTCATTGGAAAGATATTTGAAAAAGTTATAAAAAATAGACTTATGCATTTTCTATTGTCGAAACAAATAATTGACAAACGACAATTTGCATTTCGACCTCAAACTGGTACGGATGATGCGATACACGCACTGACTAAACACATAACCTCTGCCATAAATCATATATATATATATATATATATATATGTGTGTGTGTGTGTGTGTGTGTTGTGTGTGTGCGTGTGTGTGTAAAGAAAATATATTTCTTAATTTATTCAATTTTTGCCGTGGACTTGAGTGATAGAAGTGGAAGCAGGTGTGTGATTGATAGGTTATTTTTATTTATGAAATAAAACATATGGTGTGAAAGTGAATCATAAAATATTTTATTTAAAATATTGTGAGCAGTCGGTTTGAAACGTTATTCAGAAGTGCTTACCTAAGAATAACCTTTTAATGACGTTTCTTTTTTTACAGGTAAGTGTTTAGGAAAATGTTTTAGGAATATTAAGTGTTATGTGTGAGAAACTTTATTTGTAATTATTAAAAATAAAAACTTTTTTTACAGAGCAACTATTAAGAGTTTATTCATTGGACTATCCTTTATATATATATATATATATATATATATATATATATATATATATATATATATATATATATATATATATATATTTACATATATGTATAAAGTTAAATATTACCGATAGGAAACTGTTTGGAAACAGAATAAACAGTCTAATTGATATATATAGAAATATGACTTTTGATTAGTAATCACTTTTTAATAATAATATTAATCCAATAATGTGACCATGTGTCATATATATTATTAAACGTCTCAATGCATCTCTTGATATTAAGGTGAATACTGTCACATCCCGGTCCTTGATTACCCCCTCCAGTTTACAAAAACCTTTTGTAAACTTAACTAAAGGAAGATAAAAAAAATGAAACAGAAACAATACTTATACAATAGAAAAAATAAAACAGAAACAATACTAATGCAAAAAAAAATGAAACAGAGACAATACTAATACAATAAAAAAAATGAAACAGAAACAATACTAATACAATAAAGAAGAATAACCGTCATGTTCAGAACTTTCAAGCCAAGAGACGAGGATACTCCAGTTCAAGTTTGCTGATCCTCCACTAATGGGAGTTTTAACTGTTCTATGTGAACCGTTCTTCATTTTCTTGGATCCTTTGGCATTCGATGGTCACTATATTGTGCTCCCTGATTACTACCATATAACCCTAAACGGGCCCTCATAGCGGATTAATTCCTACCCTCTATTTGCAGCTAACCTGCGATAAAAGACTGAACCGATTTTTATTTTCCCTATCAGTTTTAAGTTTATTATCCTTTTACTTTTAAGTTCTCCCACGCTACCCGGTTGCGTTTCTCTTTATTGGTTTTTTTTCGGACCCTTTCCCACAGTTTGTCCAATTCTATTTTACTGTTAAGCATTCTCGCTGTTGTTTCCTCATCCACCATCGTGCCCCAGTAGTCCCGTTGCCGTCCACGCAGCCCAAATAGGATTTCGAATGGTGAGAACCCTGTGACGGTATGTATAGAATGGTTATTAGAAAATACTGCTTTATGCATAGCTACGTCTGGTTCCAATCCCTTATCGAGCTGATATACCCTCAGGTGTTCGCTAAGGGTCCCATGTAGTCTCTCTATACTTCTTCGGCTCTTTGGGTGTCCCGGGGTATTCACATGCCATACCACCCCTAAGTTCTTCATTTCTTTCCTAATCTTGGCGTTATCAAATTCCCTGCCTCCGTCTGAGGAGGCTACGGATGGTGTCTACGATGATAGACCTCTTTAGTAAAACGGCAATGGCGCGCCATTGCATCTGCCGGTGCATCTGCTGTGGGTGTTTCTTCTTGCTTCCCTTTGGGCGGATGTTCATGGTATTTAGTCCTGAGACAGACTTCACAAGCTCCTGTGGTCTCCGTGATCGTTCTCTTCATCCCCCACCAGAAATATTTTCAACGCAATGCCTGAAGTGTTTCGTGCACGCCGCGACGATTTGTCTTTCCCTGGTGATAAGAAAGTGTTACCTCTTTGAGCTCTTCTTCATCTCGCAGGGTCTGTACTATGACTTTGCTGCGTATGAAGTTCCTATCTATTCCGATCTGCTCCGACCGCCACATTCTTTTAATCTTCTCCCATATGGTGGCGTTGCCCACAAAATTATGGTAATTTTTTCCAGGTTTCGAAGCATCTTTGAGTGCCTTACAGATTTGGTCATCCCTTACTCCCGGTGCTGACCACATGGTTGTGATTCTGCTTTTCCCATACGTGCTTTGTTGAATTTTCAATAGTCCGGAGGTTCTGGTTTTCAAAATTATCTGCCTGCTTTTATCATTTATAATTTCCTACAGTTCCTCCGTATCAGCTAGACGCTCCTCTATCAGGTTTTCCTCTTCTGTAGTGTCCTCTTCCTCGCCCGGTTCCATCGCGCCCTTTTCCCATTCTCCTTCTGGCGTCCACTCAGTTAAAAATGGTCTTACCCCCCTGGATGATTCCCTTTTATCATCCTCTATGGCGTTAACTGTGATTGCTCTTGACAGCCAGTCTGTCACTATATTTTCTTTCCCCGGCTTATAAATTATTTACATATTATATTGTGTAAGAAATTCTTTCCAGCGTGTTACTTTTGCTGACGACTCCTTTTATTTCCCTACCCACCGAAGGGGTCTGTGGTCAGTATGAACACGGAACTTCCTCCCGAACACGTAGGGTCTAAAGTGATCAATAGCCCACACGATTCCAAATAGTTCTCTTTCCAAGGCACTGTACCTGGTTTCCGCATCTGTAAGACGCCTGCCAGCGTATGCTACGAGGCGTTCTCCGTTGCTTCCTTTCAGGGATAACACGGCCCCCAGCGCGTATTCGCTCGCATCGGTCGTAATCGTGAACAACTTGGTAATCAGGAAAGGCGAGTATCGGCTCCTCCTGAAGTCGTGCCATACATTTCCGAATGTTATCTTCCATGAGCGGTGTCACCGTCACCTTCATTCCTTACTTTAAAAGTTCGTTTAGAGGTACAAGATATTCCGCCATTTCGGGCACAAATCTTCTATAATAGTTGAGAGTTCCTTATAACCTTCGGATCTCTTTTACATCTCGTAGTATTGCCATTTTTCTTATTGCCTCCACCTTGTTAGCATCCGGTTTGACTCCAGCTTTTGAAATTGAATGGCCCAAAAAAAGTACTCTCCTGACCTAATAGTAACTTTTCACTCGAAAGTTTCAAGCCAAATTGCCGTGCCCTCTCAAACATGCTCTTTAAGTGTCTTATTTGACATGGGCGGATCCAGCCGATCGCAAAGGGGGGGGGCTGCAACCCTAAAGGGGGGCCGCAGCGCCACAGCCCTTCATTTGAATCTGCTAATCAGCTTTTTTACCTTTATGTTCCTTTCACAGAACTAAAATTCTACTTGTTCTGCACATTATTTGTTCTTTAACTTGCTTCCTTACTTTAAGGAAAGTCAAATTCTATCTTAAAATTACGAAAAATTTTCCAAAGGGAGGGGCTGCAGCCCCCACAGCCCCCGCCCCCTGGATCCGCCAATGTTATGTGATCGGCCTCCGTCTAACTAAACACTAGTAGGTCGTCCATGTAAATTTGGCACATTGATTCGTCTATTCCTCTTAAAAATTCGTCCATAAGACGCTAAAATGTTATTGGAGCATTCTCTAGGCCAAATGGCATCCTAGTAAATTCATAAATGTCTCTGTTCGAATGTGAACACTGTTTTATATCTGTCTTTTGGATGCATTTTATTTGGTGATACCCGGCTTATGTGTGAATGATGTGTGATAAGTCTAATGTACTAAATATTGTTGCTTCGTGTAGCCTCTCTAGGTTGTCCTTAAACCTGGGGATTGGATACTTTTCATCGACGGTATTTTCATTTAACTTTCAGTAGTCTATCACAACGCGATATTTCTCATTGTTCTCTCCTTCCGCGATCTTTTTCTTTACCGCCCACAACGGACTATTGTAGGGAGAAGCACTGTCAATAATTATCCCCTGTTTCTTTAGGTTCTTTAGTTCTTCCCGAATGTGATGACGAAGTGCCTGGGGGTATCTCCTTTCTTTCACATATGTTATATTCACCTGTTTTAGTGGGATCTCATGCGCGGTTCTTCCTGTTGCCCCTAACATGTCCCTTTCTTTAAAGAAAATGTGGTCCAATCCACTCCTTACGATTTTTCTCCAATCTTCCTTTCGATCAATCGCACCTATTTGCACCCTACCGTTCTTGAGTGCTGATCGGCACTCATACGTCTTTTCCCGATCCTAATTATCCATTTTCCATAGCTGTTTTTTACCCTCACACCTACCTTTCACATTAAGTCACATCCCATAATTGCCTGGTATTCTCGGGGCATGTTGCTTACGACGTGCACTCCTAACATGCTACTTCCGGCTGCCCATCTATCTAGCCCTATCTCCGACTCCCCTTCGACTTTACAAGGGCCTCAGGTTGAGGGTGATCAACCTACAATTATATATTTGGATCTTGGGAATCTTCCCTCCACCACTTAGCTGCTTCAGCGCTCCCTTGGTCATGAGGGTGTTAGAGCTCCCGGTGTCCACCAGGCACTGTACTCCTCTTATCACTTCTATTATAGGCAACCAGCCACACTCAATCTTTATGTTGCAACTCACCCGCGTGTGGTCGGCCCTCTTCCTGCACTCTCCTCAGGCCCTATCCTCTGTTGCTCGCCGCCTGCTTCCTCCGCTTCTCCTTACACCTCGGCCGCTCTCACATCTTCTCGGTTGTCCATCAATCTCCTCGTCAGTCTCCGTGGATTCCCTCGACGATCAACTTCCCTTCGGCGAGCAGTTTTTTCTCCACACCTTCTGGGCGTTTATCTCCATTGGTTCCACCCTGTGTTGTTCCCTTCTAGAATATATGTAAGGGCATTGTCTAGCGATAAGTCCCTCTGTACTACACTCAAAGCATCTGGTGCGCGGGCATAGCGCTAGTAAGTGTCCGCTTTTCCCGCAGCCGTGGCATTTACCGTCTTCATACTTGTTATTATTTCTCGGTCTGATTTTTGATTTCTCAGTTGCTGGAAGCCTCTCCCTACCAATATACGCCGGTTCCTTCCTCCTCCAAGCAATTGGTGAGGTTTTGGGACGCCTGTAGGTTACCCGCATTGACGAGATTTTCAGTGACTTTCGTGTCTATCCTTTCTATAAGGCGATCTCCGCCTTTCAAAAAATGATTTAGCTCACCGGTTTCTCCTCCGAAGCGCTCCAAATCTGTAATTGCCTTCCTCAGGTCCTGACATGTTGCCACCCTAAGCTTCATCCATTCTAGGGTATTAGCGTGTGCTGCCAGTTAAATATCACCGATAGGAAACTGTTCGGAAACAGAGAATAAACAGTCTAATTGTGATATATATAAATACGACTTTTGATTTGTAATCACTTTTTAATAACAACAATGATAGCAATCCAATAATGTAACCATGTGTCATATATATTATTAAACGTTTCATGCATCTCTTGATTTTAAGGTGAATGCTGTCACATCCCGGTCCTTGTTTTATATATATATATATATATATATATATATATATATATATATATATATATATATATATATATATAAACTTCTACCGGTTCTTTTTTTTTAGGAAATTTTAACTTAATTTACTTACCCTTTATAATTAATAAATTGATAGACATTTCGAAGATAATTAGTATATAAGCAAAAATGTACGAAAACAAATATTATTGGCATATTATAATGTTTCGTTTTTCCATTCTACATTGTTTTCTAAGACATTATATATTTAATAAGATAAACATTAATTTTTTAAAAATTCGTATCTTTGTTCTGCCGTTGGTTAGGGCTTATATTATTATCAAACAAGATTGTTAACTATTGTTATTCAATTTTGCTACAAGAAAAATATTTTTAATGAACATTTACCTAAATATACCCTTATTAATAAATAAATTGATAGACATTACGAATATTATATATTTAAAAATAAGTCTTAATAATATTTCTCTCTTTTTTCTCCTCTGGTTATATATAAAAAATTACCTAAAACTATGTAAAAAGTTATTTTTTTGAAGCTTTTTTTAATAATTTAAAGGTTTATATTATATATGGAGACCGTTTTAAAAATTGAGTTTATAGGTGAATTAATGGCTTTCTTTTGGTCATAAGAAAGATTATGTTCTATGGAAAGCGCATAAAAGTAGCGTGATTGTCGGACTGGATATGGTCGAATTGTGCGCCCTACATCTCCTTCCTACCTCAGGCCAGATGAAGAGAGAGCTGACTTTCTCTGGCCATTCCTCCGCCCGTCCTCATCGAAGCACCATCCTCTTCTGCTCATCACCAATCCCCAGGTAACTCACTCAAGACTGATACTTATAAATATATTTTAAAGGTAAACTTTAAGTAACAAATTTTTAAATAAACATAATTAATAAATGTTGCTCACTACAAACAACATTAATATACTCTCTTTCTTAAATTACTTTTCCTTGAAAAAAATTACTTTAGCTACAAATAAAAACTTACAGAAAGTTCTCTGCTACATGTACATAAATATCTTGGTTTTATCAACGTGGTTATCCTGTAAATATTAAAAGGCTCTATAAAGAAATTTATTATTTTTATCAAATAACATAAAAAGTAGAAAATATTAATCATAGCATTTAATAGTCATTAGTTTTTTTTTTCTTTGGAAATGCTTACTTTTTATGTGATTATTTATTATTTTTAGGTCCTTGAAATTTTCTGCATCGTCAAAAAGTCAAGGATCTTAAAATATACATCTATATTACTTCTGATTTTTTTCTCAACCTAGAAAACTATTGCTCCATCTTTCTCCTACAGGCATTTTCCAAGACCCGTCTCGCTGTTTACTTTCTATGATTGTGTATATTAAATATAAGTTTATTTATAAAATATTTTGCTTTTGTACGGTACTTTATACGTCAATTTACTACTATTAGTTCAAAAAAATTCATTTCCATCCAGAAAAACATTAATACAATGTTATCCTTTATAGCTATTATCAAAATACATTCATAGCTTTAATTATTAATTTTTTGATGAATCAATAAAAAATCAATTTCAATGAAAATTCGACATTCAAGCCCTGTCGTAATATTAAAATGTGCTTTTGATCTGTAAAAGCTTCAGAGCCATTTTCGAGAAAAAAAATTGATAAAAGTATGAAATCGTTTTAAATTTAAATATATTTGAACTAGATTTTTCTCATACATAGAATTTTTTTTAGGGCTTCGCTATTTGTACTCAAGGGACCTTATAATGCGTATTTCTGTTGAAAACTCGGATTCTAGAGTTTTACCGAACGCAATACTCCATGTAAAAATAAAAATAAAATCAAACTTAAGATCATAATTCTAAAATACAAATATATTGCAGTGTATCTCACAATTTTCACTAACAACTCTCTTTAAGTAAAATTAAAGGTAAAAAATTAATTAAATTTCTTAATTATAAATCAACGACTACATAATGAATGATAATGCTCTGTTTTTAGTTTTCATGTATGAAATTTTTGATTTTTCAAGCCAAAAAGTAATTCTGAAAGGTTTCCAACTCGTTTGAAATAGGATACCAATATAATTCAATTTGGATTTTTTTTTCATATTTGTTTCTGGGAATAGAAGCGTTCATCTATGCAATAGGTTGTATCGTTATTAAATTCTTATAAATCCAGTTTCTTAAATACCTTTTATTTACCAGTGAGTGCATCGTAATACATATGTAAAATAAAATAAAAAATTAAATAACTAAAAAAAAAAAACGAAGTGGGAGATAAAAAGTTTCTTGCAGCTGCAAATAAAAGATAAACTACTTCTTCTATATTTGAAATAGTCTATTTTTTATATAATAGGAAGATTACTGGCTGCTAATAAGCCTAAAACTAGGCTTGTGGCTGCAGAAAATCAGATTTGAAGGGCTCTTCCATTCAGCAATAATATATAATATAATATATATTATACTGGATTAAGATGCAGTAATCATGTTAATAATTATAATTTAACTGTTTCTTACAAACATTTTATAAAAGTCCATCATTTGTTGACTATAGGCAGAACCGCCGGTAAAAAGTTATGATGGAAAAATAGTTTTTTTATTTATTTTAAGTTAGTTTGATAAAAAGTTAGTTGTATGGGATTTTATGATTTATAAGATTTATATAAAAATTATTTCTCGAAAATGAACAAATATCAAGATATGAGTAAAAAATTCAACAAAATCTGATTTGGTTTTTTTCTTCGCAGTACGATGCTGAAATCTTGTTTCGTTTATAGACTGAATATATGCATATAAAACATATCAACAGATATATGACCTTTAGCAAGGTAATCCGGACCAACCTAGAGCTTTCCTACACACTTGATGTAGAACAAATGATTTATACTCAGAAAAAATCGGATTAGCCATTATCCGTCGATATTAATACATTTTCCTTGCCATACTTTGTTTTTAATGTCATCTAATAAGTCTGTTTTAAATAAATATGTCATGAAAAACTTCAGCTTCTGGACGCCCTATTTATTTATAGCTTTGGAATTTTAAGTTTCTATTAATATATATCGCATTAATGTCAGTAATTTTTAATCTCTGGCAGATATAGGATCATATTCGTCTTCAGAACGGTTTTTCGTAATATAGAAACACTTGCACTAATACTTCATACTGAAACTTGATAGTCTATTGATTTTTTAATCAATTCACATGTAGCGATGATATAAGTGGAAAATTAAGCCTGTTTCATCTTTTGAGAGCAGTCTACTGTTAATCTATTTTACCTGTTCTCTGAAGACAACAGTCAGCTATCAGGCCAGATCTACATCATTTTATTATTTTTTTTTTATCTAATTATTTTCATTATTTTTTGTATATTTTAGGAATTTAAAATCATTAAATAACTGATTAACCCAGACTGACTGTGGGAGAAAGTAGCAAGGGGGCTGGGCCTCCTGATAATTTAACACATAACACAATACGTTCAGAAAAAAACTCAATACAAATACTAAAATTTCTTTAAAAGACCATATATTGTAACTATTCACGAAAAAAAAAAACCGTATTGTTACGGTTTGAAAATTTAAGTGCGCGAGAACTAACTAGAGCTCGCATTGACAAAGTCGGTCGTGGTAGTCAAGGGAGGGGGCGAAAGCCCCACCCACCACTCCCCCACTACTACACCACCTAATAAAGACTATTTGAATATTTACCTTTGCGAGAAGTAATTAGCTAGGAAAAAAAAAACAACATAGTATTTAGTTAATGAAAAATTACGTGTGCGAAAGCTAACTAGAGCGCGAGGGCAACGAGTTGGCGATAGTGGTGGTTCCTGGTGGGGTCGGAGAAAACGCGCCCCCCCCTCCCTAATCTATAGTCTTACCTAATAAAGATTTTTGGACTAATTAACTATGCGAGAGTAACTTGTCACGAAAAAAAAACCGTATTCATTACGGTTTGAAAATTTAAGTTCGCGAGAACTAGAGCTCGCATGGACAAAGTCGGTTATGGTAGTCAAGGGAGGGGAGGCGAAACCGTTATATGTGGCTACACTGTTCGAGATGGGAGGTTATAAAAAAATAAAATAAAAAATACATATGTTAGTTAATGTTATAAAATGGTATGTACTTCATCTCGTGTGAGAGGTTAATAAAAAAGTTTGTATTAATGAATACTGTTTTTTTTTAAAGTTTGTTGTTACAATACTTAAACATGGTGTCAGGTTTTTGTCGAACTCACACGTTCTTTATTGGTCATACAATAGTGCTGTAATCATTGTTGCATCTACTTTAGAAATCAAAGTGAAAGGAATGAGGGTTATAATGAAAAGAGCAATGATTCGAGAAGAATAAAACTTCAATAACTGATAAACACCAAGGAACTTACATTTATTAGAAATAAACATGAATTGCATATGAACCACAAGAGAAAGAGAAAAAAAAAAAACAATATTATTAAGAAATGATGAAATAAAGTATATAGGTTTGAACTGAAACAAAATTGAGAAAATGTTCTTATGTTTATCTTAAGACTAACAAAGGTTATAAAATATGAGAAACTTCTACAATGAATTAATATAAATATATATGAAAGAGCTCTGTTAAAAATGGTGAATTAAAGGCCTTGAGACAATTGAGAACAAAATAAAAGAAAATCAAAATATAGCAATCAATTATACTGAAGCACATTTCTCTAAATTAACCATGGTTAATAATTTTTACTAATCGAATTTGTCGGCGAACTAATCTACGGGAAACTGGTCACTAATAATCTTAATTATTAATGAATGTCTTAACAGGCGATTTCTCGACGAACTTAGTCTCCAGGTGAATATCAATTGTTAGGCGAACTAGGAACAATAAAGTCTTTACTCACTGTGGGCGGTGAGAATAGCCTTACTCGAAAAAGGTTGTAACATCAACATACAACTCATGAACAAGGAGATCTGGTACCAATAGTGACTCCTGGCTGCTAGACGTGTCGAGAGAAGCGCACATAACCGCTGCCATACGCAGAATGCAGCCACCTCGTGGATACGGTGGTGGGGTTAGAGCGGGAGATAAGACAGATGTTCGTAGCCTTCTATATTGCCGCTGCCACTGCATAACATAAAACCTAACGATTAAGCCATATTCCAGCCGTTGTTTTATGGGTGAATTTTTGTGAAAAAATTAATTATTCAAAATATTTTTTAAGGCATTAGTAAGAATTTTATCGATGCCAGACGGTCGGTTTCGCACTTAACTGTTGTTTCTAGCTATGCTGAAATTTGTAGGTGTATGTTCTATGGGTGAGATTTTTGCATCTGGCTCCTGTACTAATAGGGAAGATTTCACAGTTAAATCCACAGGGTGTCAATAACTAGTTTTTGCACTTTTAACAATAAATATTGCCATATGGCAAAACTATTAAACTTTTGACCCAAAAAAAACCTTTGAGTCTTTATAAGGATAGATAAAGAGAAGTTATAGGAAGTTTCAACTTGATCCCTTTATAACAAGTTTTTTTTTTTTAATTTCACCACAGAAATGTAGTCATAGGGGTGTCAATAACTGGACGGTTTACCCTACGTTTTTTATTTCTCTTTTATTTTATTTTCATTTCTCTTTTATTATTATTTTATTTCGTCGTATTAATCAGTAATCAGTATTAGTCCAGCAGACGTTGAGGCAACAGCTAGTTTCTCCCGTCCGCAGTCTAATAATGTCTAAATGCGAGAAGTGTTTAAAGGGCTTTGCCCACAATGCATTCAAATTAAAGTGTTGTAGGTGTAGTGCGATTTTTCATTTATCATGTGTTGAAATGAAACAGGATGAGTACCGTGCTATGCAGCAAGAAAACAAACTTTCTGAGTGGTACTGCTTAACCTGCCAGGCAGAAAAAAGAAAATTTAGCAAGTTTGATGATAATCTTCAAGAGATATCGACTACAGGTAATTTGCAATTAATAATTGATCAATTAAAAAAATTAAATGAAGAAATGACACAGAATAATAAGGATTTTAAAATGTCTTTAAACCATTTTACGAACATTGCCGAAGAAAATAGTAATAAAATAAATTCCATAGAAAAAAATCTAAAATCAATCGATGATAAAATGGAGGTTCTCGTTCAGCAATGTTCAGAAATTAAAAAAGAACATTTAATGCTAAAATATAAGTTATACGAAATTGAACAAAGGCAACTCTCAAATTCAATCGACATTAAAGGTATTCCTTACAAATCAGGAGAAAACTTGATGGAATTAGTCACAAAACTTTGCAGTTCAATGGGTAAGGTGATAACAGAACAGGCTATAAATAACTGCTATCGCACAAAACCTATCCCGCATACTAACTTACCAGGGATAATTGTAGTAGATTTCGTCAGAAAAATAGATAAAGACGAGTTAATGAGAAAAATGAAAGAAAAAAGAAATCTGACAACTCGAAGTTTGGATCGGGTCGATGGTGATGCTGAAAACATTTACATAAATCATTCACTTATTCCTTATTTTCGTCGGTTACTGCGTGACGTCCGTTTTCAGAGAAAAGAGAAAGCAATCAAATACATCTGGACAAGAGATGGAAAAATATTCGCGAGAAAGGATGAAAACAGCGAGATTGTGCCCATTAAAACCCAGGACGACATCGCAAAAATTTAAATCTTATCCTTTTCAAATATTTCAATTAAATATTTTTAAAAAACAGTTTATGCACACTTTAAATTATTATTTTAACAGTTTAGTAGTAAATAACCACACTCACTTTCCGTTTTATTTTTGCCTAGTCTTATTAAAAATAACCATAATAATAATTATCACATTCCTTAAATATAAACTATTTCTTAAACAATTATTAATTTCTTCAATATCTTATAGTAATAATGATTATCAAAGTCTGATCGCCGCGCAAATAGCTTTAGTAAAAATAATAAAAATTGAAGTTTCATTTTTTAAAAATTCACGAGTGTCCAACAGCTGTCAACTAGATCTTAAGGCATTTATAAACAGGCTTCCCGGAAGGAAACATACTAACCTAACGGTGAATACTAGCCTTAATCCTAAGTGCTTAGTTTGTCTACAAGCTTTAACTCCGATCTATTGTAGTTTAAACACGAAATTTAAATACAATCCCAAACACATTCTAATAATAATTATGTATGTTAATGAGCTCACGGAAATTACTAATTATCTTTATGAAGTAATAAAAAATGAAAATTTTGTTTTCTTAAATTATCCTAAGATAAATGGGATTTGTTTTCTAGTAATGACCATTCTAGATTTAAGGAACTCATTCTTATTACTTCTTGTTAATTTTACCTTTTTGATGATTTCATTTCTCTCTCTCCTTATTTCTTTTAAATGATCAGTAAAATTAAAATATGTCACATAAACATTGGATCGTTAAGAGGACACTGGGCTCAGTTCACAAATTATTTTACAATAAGTGACTATGATGTTATATGTTTAAGTGAAACTTGGCTTCATGAATTGATAAACGATGATAAAATAGCGTTGCCAAATTATAAATTGTTGAGAAATGATAGAGAAGGCAGGCGAGGAGGCGGTGTAGGGGTTTATATTTCATGCAAGTACATGGCTAGGTCGGTTTTCTCATCAAAAAATAACTTGAATTCACAAATCGAATTTCAGTTTATTGAAATTAAGGACAGGTCTAATAAACTATTGATTTGTGTTATTTATAGACCACCTAAGGTTAGCTTTTTATCGTCATTGGAAAGTTCCCTAACTAAATTTTTACCCCTCTACGAACATATAATTATCACAGGTGACATAAACGTCAACATGAATTCGATTTTTTCCAGTGAAACCCGTGCTTTAAATAACTTGTTCTCATCGTTAAACCTGCACCTTATTCCATTTAAGCCAACTTGTCATACCTCAGTAAATACCTGGTTGGATGTTTTTGCGGTAGATTTTAAAAACATCAACTGCGTTTCATCATCCGGTCAACTCTCTTTACCATTCATAAAGACCCATGAAATGATTTTTATCGTATACGAAATCCGCAATAAAAATCCATCAAAAACATTTATATTTCGAAATTTGAAAAATATAAAGAAAGAAAAGTTTGAAAAAGATCTTGCCGAACTGTGCTGGGAAAAACTTTATTCGTCCGAAAACATCGACGATAAGGTAAATCTATTTAATACGTGCATTTTTGATCTATTCGAACGACATGCACCAGAGACACGCATTTATTGTAAGCACCGGAACTCCCCTTGGATCACGAAAGAGATTCGAGATCTTATGAAATTGCGAGACAGATGCAGGAAAAAATACATCAGAACAAAGTGTCCTATTGCTAAAGCCGAATTCAAAAAAATTAGAAACAAAACAACCACAGCAATCCGCGATAGCCGAAACAAATTTTTTTACTCAGAAATGTCGAGCGAAAATAAATCCAAAGAGCTTTGGAATAAATTGCGAAAACTAGGCCCTGCAAAATCTAAAAAACCATTACCTCTCACTATTTCAATCAATGATTTGAACTACTATTTCACTAATTCAAATAATGATAATTTTGAATCAGAAACATATTCATCGATAGAATATCACCCCGACTTCAACGAAAATAGATTTTACTTTAATTATCCTGAAATTGATTTATTTTTAAAATGCATATCCAAAGCAAACCAAAATTCTCTAGGTTTTGATAATATCTCAATCAAACTTCTTAAACTCACTTTTCCGTACACCATACCAGTAATCCTACATATTCTCGACTTCTCAATACAAACCTCTTGTTTTCCTTCCTTATGGAAAATCTCATTGATTAGACCGATTCCTAAAATAGTAAACCCACAATCCGTTGAACACTACCGACCAATTTCCTTACTCTGTCCCCTCTCCAAGGTCTCCTCTCGAACATATAATTCATAATCAGATTACAAACTACATCATCGAAAATCATCTCTCTGACTCTAAACAATCAGGATTTCGCTCAAAATATAGCACTCAAACAGCCTTGATAAAAATTTCGGACGACATTCGCCTAGCCATGGACAGGAAACAAATTACTATCCTAGTCTCTTTTGACTTGTATGTTATAACTCGCTGCTCTCAATATTAAAAGTTCGATATAAATTCTCAAATAGCGCACTTTCATGGGTAGAATCTTATCTGAAAGGCAGGACGCAATGTGTACTAGATCACGAGAACAACAAATCCGATTTTTTAAATTTAAATTGTGGTGTACCGCAAGGATCTGTATTAGGGCCCTTATTGTTTACAATGTATATTTCCGATTTTCCTGAAATCCTAACTCACTCCCAACACCATATTTACGCCGATGATATTGTAATTTATTATTCATGCTTTCCCTCTGATATAAATTCCGCAATAGATCTAATTAATTCTGATATAAGAAGTATATGTAACTGGGCAAACAATAAAAAACTAATTATTAATCCTACAAAAACAAAAACTATAATATTCGGCAGCAAATCAAATTTAAACGGACTCATAAATAAAGAAAAAATAACTGTCAACGGAACTGAAATAGAATTTTCGAACTCATTAAACTTACTGGGTGTGAATTTAACATGTAATATGGAATGGGACGAACAGGTAAACACCACATTAAACAAAGTCTACAAATCGCTAGGCCACCTCAAACGTTATCGCGATGCACTCCCGCAGACGGTACGCGAAAATTTAATTAAAGCCTTAATAGTACCCTATTTCGATTACTGTTGTCTATTATTCACCAGTATTACAAGCGAATCAAATACAAAGTTACAAAGAGCACTTAATTCCTGCGTAAGATTTATCTATGACATCCCTCCCTATTACCATATCACTCCATACTATAACAAACTGAAATGGCTAAAATGTAAAGAAAGGCGCTTATACTTCTTGGGATGCTTTCTTTTTCAGTTGTTTAAATCAAAAGAGCCTAATTATTTATATGAATTATTTCTTTCCGCAAAATCTGTGCGACCACAAAGAAAATCGTCTTTGAATTTTCATGTACCGGTTCATCGAACAACTAAATATTCGAATTCGTTTTTAATCAGCAGCGCGCGATTTTGGAATGTGTTGCCACAGGAGATCAAGAAAACACTTACGCTGAATTCTTTCAAATCAAAACTATTTTCCTACCTTTTCCAAAAATCAATAGATACTGCCGAAAATCCACAAACATGAGCTATAAATAATAATAAGGTGAATTGAAATATAAACATATGTTGCAGTAGGAAATTTAATAATATATATGATGATAATTTAATTTTAATGTTTTTTTCATCTTAATGTATTTCTATATATACTTAATTGTTTCTTTAATGTATTCAGATAGGAAAATGTTATTTATTTATTTTACAAACTTAAATCATATTCATTGTTTAGGTTTGATTATTTTTATCGTAAAAAAAGGCTTATAGGACTCATGTTTTTCTATTAACAATAAATTAATATCTACAGAGTGCAGTTTAAATATTAAGTTAAATTGAAAAATAAAACATATTATACTCCTCTCTCTCTCTCTCTCTCACTCTCTCTCTCTCTCTCTCTCTCTCTCTCTCTCTCTCTCTCTCTCTCTCTCTCTCTCTCTCTCTCTCTCTCTCTCTCTCTCTCTCTCTCTCTCTCTCTCTCTCGCCGCGAAGGCGGCGACGGAGGCCCCTCAAAATTCCGGACGGCGGCAACCAGAAAATGCCGTGAGTGAGTTATCAAAATGCTAAATTGTAATAAATATACTCATCAAAGCAATTTACTTTCATTTTATAAACCATAATACAGTCCACTATCATTTCATTTATCATAAAAAAGTATGGTCTCCAGGGACCTACACCTTCATTTTAAAGGTGGGGCTGGAGACCAAACATAATGGTCTTAACCGGGCCGGATATGATCAGTGTATTTTCATTTAAATTTGCCTTATCATAACTACATGCCTTTGTATTTGGCTTGATTTGTAGAGAGAATTCTCAAAATTTCATTTTGCATACTTAAATGTAACCTTACTTTGCCGAAACTTGATTATTTAAATGTTTTTTTTTGTTTTGTTTTTTCAATTATTATTGTTTCATTTCTAAATATTTGATGAGCTTTATTATAATGTATTTTATTTTCTTTCTTACCTGCTTGTATCATTTACCAATAATCTCAAAATTAACATTTTCTGATGGTTAAAACTTGAATTTTGAAGGTTGTGAAAAGCTTAGCTTTGGTATTTATTGGCAGCCTATTAATTAATAAGCTAATTTAACATGAATCAATTGTAATTATTAAGTTTAAATGAGGCTAGCCAATATTTTCCTTATTATTTTGAGCTTCAAATTGTCATTCATGGTGTCTTTACAATAAAGTAATGAACATAAAGAAGTCAGAAGTTAAGCAAACCTTGTATAATCAATCATTTCAAAATTGGCATTTTTTGATCATTGAAACTTGACTTTGAAGTTAATTAAAATTGTCATAGCTTAGCTTTGGTATTTATTGGCAGCCTATTAATTAATAAGCTAATTTAACATGAATCAATTGTAATTATTAAGTTTAAATGAGGCTAGCCAATATTTTCCTTATTATTTTGAGCTTCAAATTGTCATTCATGGTGTCTTTACAATAAAGTAATGAACATAAAGAAGTCAGAAGTTAAGCAAACCTTGTATAATCAATCATTTCAAAATTGGCATTTTTTGATCATTGAAACTTGACTTTGAAGTTAATTAAAATTGTCATAGCTTAGCTTTGGTATTTATTGGCAGTCTATTATTTAATTGATCATGAATAAGTGGTAATTATTAACTTTGAATGATTCTAAATGTTCCCATCATCTATTGAAATGTTCATTGCCTATAAGGTTATATGTATATGCATGAATCTTAATTACCAATTTTTAGCTTTAAATTGTCATAAATAGCTTGCCTTCACAATTAAGTGATGACCATAAAGAAATCAGGATGGTTTTACTCAAGTTTAAGTAGTGAACAGATTGACGTGTGGCATCCGCTGAGTTATTTCACTACTAAATGATTTGTACTAGTATTGTTCAGTCATGTAAGGTATGTACAAAATCATCACATTTAATTTAAATAAATTGCAGGTCATTTGTAAGGCAATTAAATTACTATAAAGGTTAATTCATAAGCCATTCACTTACTCATGTAAAACAGTAACAGTTAATGCAAAGCAAGTGTGCATTATATTCAAAGAAATCAACTGTCTTTCATTGTGAAAGCCTATACCAGTTGCATTTATCATTTTATTGTGATTTCTCAAGTAAAATTAGTAAATTCTAAGTGATTATAAATTATGTTAAAAAAGAGTTACTGTTTGAAAATGTGAAATGATATGTATTTGATTTTTTTTTTATTCCTACAGTGAACCAGAATCTAAAATAATTGATCACAGTTGAAAAAGAACTTGTAAATGAAATATTGTTTGCCACTTACATGCTTGTCTGTCTTAGTGTATAAGGTTAAGGTTATATCAGTTGATTTTAGGTTCATCATTGTTTGTGTGCAAAGAAATAAACTTTTCTCATTGTTTTTCGTTGATGTTAAACTTAGAATACTTACATAAAACTATTAACATACATTAAACTACCTTAAATAGTATTGAACAATGTAAAGTTGTATTAAATCTGAATTATTTCTCTGCACATTTTTTACTTTTCATATTTCAGGGTGCAAACTATTAATTACAGACACCATAATTATATCTAGTGATTATTTTAGTACATTTCAGGTCAAATCTCATTAAATTGTAAACAATGTATCATCTTGCTTGCCATTCAAGTATAGACTCAGGAGATGTGGTTTTGCTAGGCTATCTTTACTTTCCGTAGAAGTAGGCGCTCCCTACAGTGCTAGATAACCTAACGTCAGCGCTCTAATTGTGAGCTCCGTTTTACGGACATTCTCTCCTTAGCTCTCTTATTCATGAAGATTTATTTTTTGGTTTAATTTTCAGCACTTCTGTCATAGTGTTGTGTCTTTCCAGGACGGCATTGTAACCTTTCATTCATTCATTTATTCAGTTGCCCCTTTGATTTTTTTCTTGAGATATCATCGTTTAGTATTTTCTCATGTGTGTTCATGTATTTTCAAGATAGTTGTTCATAACATTTGGGGTTAAATAGTTATGCGGTCATTATTCATGGTATTATGGGGTTAAACAATTATACAATTGTTGAGGTTTGTGTCACCTTCCCTAAGCACGTCGTCGTCCGGATCCTATGGCCTCTGTCGGCCCTCATTAAGTGCATAATGGGTGAAATATTGGAAATAACTTCACTTCCTACTGAGAACACCGCTGTTCGTACTGCAAAACGCAACTTGAATTCACGGGCCAGAACCATAAGGAAAGCTTCACAAGCTAGCCACCAGGTCCATGAATCGCCAGATAAAACGGAATTCTTCCGTGTTTTGTTTGAGGATGCCCAATCGGCATGGGAGAGATTCAGGGAGCTTTGGGAGTCAATTGAGGAAATCTATATTAAGGCCAAGGAAGATGGCAAGTTCCCAAGAAAGAAAGATCAAGAATTCTACGAACAAGTCGGAAGGGAAATGATGGCCGCAAGAATAGCGTTTAACCGTCTTGAAAAGCGGGAAGTGCCCCCACCTCTTAAAGCTTCCATTCTCAATTCCAGCTCTTTTCAACGTTCCTCTCACCTGCCGAGAATTTGATCTCAATTTGATGGCGACCTACTGAAGTGGTCGAACTTCCGCGACATCTTCGTCTCTCTCGTCCACGAAGAGCAATCCATCTCAAATGTGGAAAAGTTTAATTATCTAAGGGAAGCTTTAAAAGGAGAGGCAGCCACACTTATATCCAAAATTTCGGTCACTGCCGATTCGTTCGATCTGGCTTGGAATGCGGTCATTAAACATTATGACAATCCAAGGGTGTAGCGTCCCACTATATTCATCAGGCCCTCGACTTCAAGCCAAGGAGTGCCAAACCGTCATTCGACGCATATAGAGACTTTCTAACCGGAGTGGCGGATAACATTGAAGCCTTCAAGAGTCTCCATCTGAGGGAATCGACCGATTTCCTCCTTGCCTTAATTGCCTTGCGAGGACTAGACCCTACCACTCGTCGGGAGTTTGAGCTGGCTCATCTCGAGTTAAAATTCCCAAGCACTGCGAACATATTCGATTATATAAGAAACCCCATTACAGCACTTCGATTATGTTCAGATGAAAAGGCCATCGGGAACTCACATTTTGTTGAAAAGAAACAAGCCAGTAGGGGTTTTCTGCGACCCAGCTCCTCAAAGTACAACATCCCACTAAGCACATCACAGAGTCGACCCCCCTCATTAAAAACCAGGAATTCTACCGAAGAGAGGGATCAATCCCCCTTTTGCAAGGAACAGCATGCGCTGCATAGATGCTTGAGGTTCAACGACTGCTCAAGAAAAGAACGGATTGAGTTTGTACAGCGCAGGAAAGATGGCATGAACTGTCTTAAAGTCGGTCATTGGGCCAAATCTTGTCCCTCAAAGTACTCTTGCAAATTCTGTGGCAAAAGACATCACAGCCTGCTCCATGACGACACTTTAACCGTTATACTCGTAGTGTCCACATGCATCATAGCTTCAGAAGAAGAAGGTTAAACTTATCACACTAGCGGGAGTGGACAGGCTAGAACGTCGTCTAGTGTCATTTTGGGTACTGCAATGATCAAGATTAAGTCGCCGAGTGGAAAACCAGTTGAATGCCGTGCGCTTCTGGACTCAGCAAGTCATTTTTCCTATGTTACTTCGAGATTGGCTCGAAAGATCGGAGGTAATGTCAAGCGGGCGTCCGTCACAGTTTCAGGACTTGGAGGAGCCGTGCTAGACCGACCGTCGCACAGTGGGAAAATTTTGTCAATTTGCGGCCAAAAATCTATAACTCCTGACCGAATGACGATAATTGAATAATTCTTTTTTCATTAATGAGCTTAGGATTCCCTTTATCAGTGAGAATAAAAAAAATAAAAATAACATCGCTCAAAGTATTTCAAATTAATTTTTATATGAATCATTTCTTCAATTAAATTTAAATAAATTAGTTTATTAGGTACAGGGTTATACATGGAGAATGAAATGATTCAGTATTATTATCTATTGAGCTTTCTGCTTATATACATATCTTTTTCAGGCATTTGCCACTTTTGAAAGATTTTAAAATAATTATTGTCTAAATAAGAAAAAATCCAAACAATTAAATTAAATATACCCTATTTTTTAGGAATTTTAAGGTAATAAAATAGTTTCATACAATTCAACGAGAAGTATATTTTATCATTTAGTCCAATTCGAGGCCGAAAATATAACTAAGGTTCAAATATAGGGATTTAATTCTTTCTGTATTCATGTACCAAACATATTTTATAAATAAGAAGAATGACTGTAAAATTATTTAATAAAAATGCGTTTTAATTTTATCCACGTTAACTATGTAATTTATGAAAAGAAAGTATTTAAATTTCTATAACTTGGCAATAGTTGGTTCTGATTTTTTTCACAGTGGTAGAGGGTGAAGGGTGCTAAAATACCATAATAGAATTAGATCGATCAAATGGGATCGATCGGCGATATATCGATTTTAAGATTTAAATCCCTATATTTGAACCTTAGTTATATTTTCGGCCTCGAATTGGACTAAATGATAAAATATACTTCTCGTTGAATTGTATGAAACCATTTTATTACCTTAAAATTCCTAAAAAATAGGGTATTTTTAATTTAATTGTTTGGATTTTTTCTTATTTAGACAATATTTATTTTAAAATCTTTCAAAAGTAGCAAATGCCTAAAAAAGATATGTATATAAGCAGAAAGCTCAGAAATAATACTTAATCATTTCATTCTCCATGTATAACCCTGTACCTAATAAACTAATTTATTTAAAATTAAGTGAAGAAATGATTCATACAAAAATTAATTTGAAATACTATGAGCGATGTTATTTTTATTTTTTTTATTCTCATTGATAAAGGGAATCCCAATCTCATTAATGAAAAAAGAATTATTCGATCATCGTCATTCGGTCAGGAGTTATAGATTTTTGGCCGCTAAATGACAAAATTTTCCCACTGTGCGTCGGGAATCTTAACGTCTTAGGTATCTTCCATATCGGGTCGTGACAAGGAGTTCGCGACTGACGCATTAATCGTTGATCGCATTGCGCAGGCCCCTGCAGACCCATCATTCGGAAATCCTGGGTCGGTTGATGTTCTCATCGGTGGAGACCTTTTCCCTGCTTTCATCACCGGCGTCCCTCATCAGACACAGTATAAAGGAATTTATCTGCTTCCCACTGATTTTGGGCATGTCGTTATGGGAAAGGTGCTCGATGAGAGCCCTGTTTGCTTTTCTGTTTTCAGCTCCAACGAGCCATCGGAATTGGAAAACTTGGCAAGCGATTCAGCGGAGTGGAGGAGCCAGATGTTCATTTCGAAAATCCCCATGGCGAGCGGAACATCATACTTCAAACGGATCATAGAAGGAATGTGAATGGAAGTTATGTTGTCAGGCTTCCGGATCACTTTCAGGCAAAACCCATCGGAGAAAACGGAGCAGTAGGGGTCCGAAGATTCATGAGCCTCGACCAAAGTTTTCAAATTCACAGAAAATCATCTGAGTCCCCAGGCACTGTCGGATTCTTCATTATCTTTTGGATAGTCTTCTGTTTGAGGTCATGTATCCTATTTCTTAGTTTTAATCTTAATCTTTATAATATTTTTTTCTTTATATAAATATTCGCACTACGGTTTTTCCAGCAGGTTTCACTTTTTGTTAGTTTTCTTTAGAATATGTTGTTCAGGTCACCTATCCCTAATTTGTTGAGGTTATTTTTTCTTAATTTTATTCTTAAACATTGTATTAATTTTTTATTGATATACCCATTTGCATGACAATCGGTTTTTTTAGCATGATGCATTGTGTTTAAACGGTCATGTGTATTTACATTTAATGTAATGTCATAGGGACATTGAATAGAATAGAATAGAATAATTATTTATTTTCTTCAAAATATACAAAAAAATATAAAATAACGATAGCATGGACATAGTCCGTTTGCTAGAGTTGCCTTACAGATAAAATAAACAAAATTTTACCAATAAACAAAACGTTTAAACATATATACATATTAATTCTGATAAAAAAAAAAAAAAAAATAAAATAAAAAAATGCATATTTTAATAATAAACTAAAATACACTAATACTAACTTATACCTAATACAATAATCAACGTTTAACAAAATAAAGTACACGCTTAAATCTGTACTACTGTACTGATAAATTTATTCCAAAACAAACTAAGCACTTTAGAAAGAATGCACTGTATTCTAAAACACTTTAAAACCAAAAAACAAAAATTTAGAAATTAAATTCATTTATTAAATATGTTCTGTATTTAGTAGCCCTGACATAATCATAGAGGGAATTCCAGTTTTCACCATTTAACATCTGTATGAATTCCTGGTATGACAACTTACTTTTTCCCATGTATACTTTTCTAAATTCTGTTAGAATTGGACAAACTGCTATGAAGTGATAAGTATCCTCTATTTCATTTGTATTACACAATGAACATATCCACTGTCTTTCCGTTCTATTGAAAGCATAATTAAGTTTAAGCATTTCCCCCCTAGCTTTTAGAATCGTAGACATAAAATGTATATTATTCTGATCTGTTACATACTTTTAAACTCCTAAATCGGAATCTAATTGCTTATAAATTACACGGAATGTAGCCTTTTCTTTTTTACAGATTAAGTCCTGCTTAAACCAATTATCATATTTATCATTAAAATCCTTTATTATTCTATTTATATTATCAGACGTTAGATTATTTTGAACATCTATTTGAAACTTAGTACTAATGTTTACCAATTCCTTGTACCATGATATTTTGTTTTTTATTATAGATTTAGCTAAAATATTAGGTAAACGATCTGATGACATCATCAATACCTTTTTAATATATTTTAAGTGCATTCCTAACGTAAAAGGAAATAATGGTTTTAGGTCCGTTTCCAAGTATAAAATATAATCCGGGCAATTACTAGGTAGATTAAATAGTCTTTTCATAAAGAATTTATTTAACAATTCTATTTCCTCTATATGGATAGTAAATGGTAGCCCCAATATTGTGCCCCATAACACAATATTGCCCTGCATACTGAGTTAAACACCTGGTATTTTGCGGATAAATGTATATTTGTATTTTTAAAGACATCTTTCCATATACTATTAATACTAAACTTAGCTGCCCGTTAATTTTTTTTGAAAATGTTTTTTTAGTGAAAGATTCGGCGTAATACCTATACCTAAATATGTATAATAATTTACTGTTTCTATTAATGTATTATTGTAGAACCATTTTTCGAACCTAGATAATCTACCCCCTTTTTTAAAATCCAAATTTTAGATTTATCTAAATTTAATTGCATATTCCATAATTCACAGTACTCATGAAGCCTATTTATCATATCCTGTAAAATTGATGGTTCACTCGCGAGTAAAAGTATATCATCCGCAAATAATAAACATCGTATTTTAATTCCTTCAATTTGTATCCCACCCCCTAAATATTCCGACAAATCGTTAATAAAAAGAATAAACAATAACGGAGATATGACACAGCCTTGTTTAAGACCCGTATTGGTTTTAAAACTATCAGTAATTCCCTTCTTTGTCAATATCGATACCTCATTATTATCATAATATTTTTTCAGTATTTCGATAAATTTAGACGATATCCCCATATTATGCATCTTATAAAATAATGAATTTCTGTCCAGACAATCGAATGCCGCTTTCAGGTCGACGAAAAAGCAGAATATTTTTGTTCTTTTTGCAGCTGATTTTATTCGAATAATGTTGGTTAAATTGAATATTTGATCAACTGTCGAATAATCTGCACGAAAGCCTGCCTGGAATTCGTTAATTACGTTATTTACCTCAATCCAATCTTTTAACCGGTTCACTAACATACTCATAAATATTTTGGAAATGTTGTCTAAAAACGAAATCCCTCTATAATTCGTAATCGCGTTTTTGTCACCTTTTTTATATAACGGAAATATAAATGATTTACTAAATGTATGTTGTATATCTCCTTTGTTGTAAATAGTATTAAATTGAAACAGTAATTTTTCTAGATAACTATCTGGACTGTTCTTGTAAAATTCAATTGGAATTCCATCTGTTTAGCCATTCTATTCATAACAGACTTTAATTCATTTATTTGTAGATCACGATCAAAGAATTCGTTTATAATGAGTGGTGCAGCATATATTACAGGTGGGGATATTATTTCTGGATTTAGAAGCTTGCTAAAATGAATGAACCAATCTCTTTCACTAATATTGTTACCCGTGTTCATATTTGTATTTTTAAATCTGTTTACGATTTTCCAAAATTCCCCAGCGTCTCTAACCTTTGACAAGTTTTCATAAAAATTTTTCAGATAGATTTTCTGTTTTGACCTGCACATTGTTTTATATTCAGCGTTTGTTTCTTTATACATAATTTTTACCCATTCCAAATCTGTTTTCCGGAATAACATCAATAAAGTAAAGGAACGTTTTCTCAATTTTTTACAATCGTTATCAAACCAGGGTTTATTACCATAGGCAGGTAACCTTTTTCCTTTCGTAGCATTCCAAGAAGAGTTTATTATCATGATTTTTAGCGTTTCCCACATATCCGTAGGACGTTCTGTATTACAATATCCATTTTTAACCAGATTATCTAGTTTATTTTTAAAAAATAACTCGTCTTTGGTTGTCCATTTTAATCTAATTGGCACAGAATTAGTTAACACGCCTCCCTGCTCCACTTTTATTTTTATCGACAGTAATATTGGCATGTGATCCGAAAATTTTTTCGGTACAACTTTAAAATCTTCAACAATTGTTAATAGATCAGTTGTTACACAACATATATCGTTAACCGAACTGCCGTTGTAACTAATAAACGTAAATTCTCCCATTTTATCTCCTTCTGTTCTACCGTTCATTACAACTAAATTATTATCGTCACAAAAATTTATTAGTTTTTTCCCTCTATTATTTATTTCTTTATCTTTAGAGAAACGTTGCTTTTTTATTTTTTCAAGCATAAGCTCCTTTGGTAATTTTTGTAAGTCTCCTATCCTTACATTAGCGTCACCAATTAAGACGTAATTATATCCTGCATTTTCCCGGACTAAATTACCCAAACTAATAAAATCTTCCCCCCACGAGTTTCCGTTTATATACATTGGTACAATAAAAAATTCTAATTGGTTCTCAACTTTACACTTTATCAAAAAATACTCTCCAATGTGTACAAAATTCAATGTGTACAAATTACTATCTCTGTTTTCCTTAATCCCCAACAGAAACCCGCCCATTGCTCTACCCAGTTTATTTATTCGTTTCGCACTGATCCATTTTAATTTATAACTTTCAAAATATCTCTCGAAAAATAAAAAATCTTTTTCTTCAATAAAAGTTTCTATTAAAATAAAAATATCATACTCTTGTAAAAAGTTAACAAAATTACTATCCTTTACCTTGTTTCTCAGTCCATTTACATTATAACTAATAATATTTATTAGCTGCTAGTCTAAGGTTTCTTGGCCCCTTTTTCTTGCTTCAATTGATGGTGAAGAGACTGATCTCTGCCTAAATGCATACTGCTCCAGTTTCTGCCTGGCACCTGTGTCCACTTCTTCTTTCCGTTTTCTTTTTGCCTTTTGATCCAAGTCTACCTGTTTTTCTAGCATCTCTTTAATCTCCTCTAATGAATAACCTTTTTTATCCAGCCAAATAATTCCTTGCCTGTATCTCGGTGCTTTCCCTATCTGCCTTAATGCCTGTAGATATGGTATTTTATACTTATGGTATTTTTATACGGCCGTAGATATGTTATTTTATACTTCTCTCTGTCTTCTTTGGTCCTATCGTGTGCAAATCTGAACCTTTTATCCATGATAGCTGATCTTGCGTTCATAATCCTGCTTTTTTCCATAGTTGAGGTTAATTTCAACAATACGGGCCTCTTGCTCCCTGTTCGACCTAATCTGTAGCAATCATCAATGGCCATGTATCAATCATCATCAGGTAAATGTTTCCCTTAGCCAGGGAAAATTTAGATGGGGGGCATGTTGGGGACCCAGAGCCCAACATAAATTTTATGTCAAACAGGGGGGGTTTGTAGGGGTGTGTGGGGCTAAAATGCCGTGGCAACACTGCGGGCTTGACCCTTGTACAGAGCAAGAAAAGTCCGGTACAAGTACGACAGGGGTAAGAAGAGAAAAAGGGTTACAGAAAATCGTCGCTGACATGCAAGAGTAGGAGAGAAGGCGGCGACGGAGGCCTCTCAAAATTCCGGACGGCGGCAACCTGAAAATGCAGGAAGATACAACCCCCCCCCCCCCCTTTTTCCCAGGAACTCATCACTAGTGAGTTATCAAAATGCTAAATTGTAATAAATATATTCATCAAAGCTATTTACTTTCATTTTATAAACCATAATACAGTCCACTATCATTTCATTTATCATATAAAAAAGTATGGTCTCCAGGGACCTACACCTTCATTTTAAAGGTGGGGCTGGAGACCAAACATAATGGTCTTAACCGGGCCGGATATGATCAGTGTATTTTCATTTAAATTTGCCTTATCATAACTACATGCCTTTGTATTTGGCTTGATTTGTAGAGAGAATTCTCAAAATTTCATTTTGCATACTTAAATGTAACCTTACCTTGCCGAAACTTGATTATTTAAATGTTTTGTTTTTTCAATTATTATTGGTTCATTTCTAAATATTTGATGAGCTTTATTATAATGTATTTTATTTTCTTTCTTACCTGCTTGTATCATTTACCAATGATCTCAAAATTAACAATTTCTGATGGTTAAAACTTGAATTTTGAAGGTTGTGAAAAGCTTAGCTTTGGTATTTATTGGCAGCCTATTAATTATTAAGCTAATTTAACATGAATCAATTGTAATTATTAAGTTTAAATGAGGCTAGCCAATATTTTCCTTATTATTTTGAGCTTCAAATTGTCATTGATGGTGTGTCTTTACAATAAAGTAATGAACATAAAGAAGTCAGAAGTTAAGCAAACCTTGTATAATCAATAATTTCAAAAGTGGCATTTTTTGATCATTGAAACTTTACTTTGAAGTTAATTAAAATTGTCATAGCTTAGCTTTGGTATTTATTGGCAGCCTATTATTTAATTGATCACTCATCAAAGCAATTTATTTTCATTTTATAAACCATAATACAGTCCACTATCATTTCATTTATCATATAAAAAAGTATGGTCTCCAGGGACCTACACCATCATTTTAAAGGTGGGGCTAGAGACCAAACAATATATATATATATATATATATATATATATATATATATATGCCGTTAACGTTTCAAGACTCAGATACTGCGGTAGCCAGGCCCTCCTTATGACTGACCTCTAATATCGATATTTACAATATTAGGCGCAGTTATTGAGATAATTTTGAAACATTTCTATTTCCATACTTCATTTAAGATTGTTTTGATTTTTCTTTCATAGATAAAATGGCTGATGAGCTCTACGGAAAGGAATTACCGGAAGATATGAATAAATTAGCCAAGGAAGATCTGCGGGAGGATGAACTGCTTAAGAAGCAATCCTTGGACAGGATGCGGGAATGGTTGTCCAAGAGTTCAGAAATAAAGTTTTGCAGAGATGGTAAAATAAATGAATACCTACCTAACTTGATGATAATCGAAACCTCTATTATATCAATAACATAAAAATATGCAATTTTATGTAAAGATCTTTCCAGTTCTTTTAATAGTGAAAATTATACTTAAAATAGAATAGAATAAAGGCTTAACCAACCGATGCCGACTCCACCAATCGCTCCCTACACACCGCCATCCACCTCCCCCCGTATAACCCCAAATCCACATTATCAGCCTTCTCTAAATCCTCCCAACTTCGACTAGGCCAACCTCTCGGACGTTTCCCAGTCGGCAAAGAGTTTATCAATCTTTTAGGTATTCGTTCACAATTTACCATGCCCACTTTAACCGAGGCGCAACTATAACTTCGATTACATTTAGCGGGTAAAGTTCACAGTATTCAGCATTGTATTGAGTTATAAGTGTAATAAATTCAACGAATGTGGGGATGCTATATCTGTGAGAATGAGAATCCGACATTGAATTATCTATTCCTATATCAGTTAAATGTTTCTTGATCCCTGCAAAAAAAGCACAGCTTAATTGAAGAGCACAGCCACTGTCGGTAGTTAAATAGCCTTCTGAACTACCAGTTATATTTACAACATTCACAATTTTTGTATTTTGTTGAATTCATAGCTAAATGGACTAGTCTAAACATTTTTTTAGTACCTCTGTTATTCCTTATAGACTGTTGATAAAACTTTAGTCGGTTTTTATATATTTTTTTATAACTCATATCTCACTTGTAGTACAAATTGCAGTATTGTAATGTAGTATTTAAAATTACCGGTACTTATGCATTTATTTTATATATATGAGAATTTAATTAAGGTACTTCTTCCTCTTATGACTTCAGGATACCTATATAAATTTATTTTTCTTGATTGTTTCTTTATTAACTAGATTATTATCATTGGACTTGACCAGCACAGGAGATATATAAAGTTCTGTTGATTTGTTTTTACGTTGCAGATGCTCCATTTTTATTGCGTTTCCTCCGGACTCGCAAATACAGTATACCTCAAGCTCAAGAAATGCTGGAAAGATATCTCGCTATCCGTCAACTTTATGGAGAATGGTTTCAAAAGTTGGATCCCACAGATCCGAAAATGGTGGCACTCATTGACTCTGGGTAGCTAATTTCTCTGCATATTTATTGACTCTATATGTATCTCCGTCTAATAATTACCTACGCATCTATCTTCTTCCTACCAGGTATTGCTTTCCCTTAATTGAAAAAGACGATTTTGGACGCAGAGTTATCTTCACGGCAGTAGGAAACTTCAAGGCTACAGAGTTTACTGCAGCTGATATGGTCAGGTACCACGCAATGGTAATAGAGAGTCTCTTGGATGAGGAAGAGTCACAAGTAACTGGTAATAATTCATTATTACAATGTGCAATTACAAATTATTAACAAATGTGCCTGTCGGATGAACATCGCAACAAGATGAAAATATCCGGGAGATCGATTCCCCAACTCAATTGCAACATTTATTATAACTAAAGCTAGGAATTGCGGGCAGTAAAAATTTGAAAACGTGCAATCAAAACGTGCATTAAAAACTTCAAAACGTGCAAAAACATGCAATAAAAATGTATTGCTTGAAAATAAGGCATTAATAAATTTTTGTGTACAAAAAATAGCACTTTGGAAAAAAATAAGTAGCGGAAAGTAAAATGAAATAGAGACTCTTTTATTTTTACAGATTATTTTTATAATATTGGTTTTGGTATAATCACTGAATTTTGGATCTTTTGTATAATACTATTGATATATTTTTGAAAAAAAGTCCGGTTAAAAAATCGGAACATAAAATATTTACTTAAAATAGTAACAGCGAGATGTGAAATACAGAGTAAAATACTCGCATGTGAGCTGTAATTACATATATGGGAAATAGAAAGATCTTAAAAAAGGAAAGATACTACTCAAATTATGGAATCACTAGGTGCGTAGGCCTATTTTTAAATCACTCTGGTGACACTCATAGTTTTCGAAGACACACTTGATCCCATTTTAGGCATTTTTAGTAACAATATACTCGACAGAAGCTAGTTTGATACTGACAGAACGATGGGAATTGAGAAACAAAATGTATACATCCAGGAACCACTGAACCCTCATTTCTGTGAAATCGGAGGTTTTTGTTGGTTTACATCTCCCAAGTTTCCTTTAATTTTTTTCTATGATTTCTATTCACATTTATTTTTCCTCTATTGTTTTGATGTGTATTAAAGAAAATCTCAATTTGTAATTTTTTTCTTCTTCAAAATATCAACCCCAGTAAACCCCAAAAAGTACAATTTCGTGCAGTATAAAACTTCATTAAAACATCCCATTAGGCTTGATTCGAATACGTAAATTGAGTTCGCTCTATTCTGACTTTCCAAAAAAAAAAGATGCAATTGCACGGGAATCGGAGCTCTAATTATAACTATTGTGACATGTTCTTATTAGGGAGAAAATGAAAAAAAAAAAAAAATCAGAAAAACAACGCTTCCCGTAAAAAAACAACAACGATTTTAAACCTGGTTTCATACCTTCAATCACGCTTGTTAGTTTTCTTCTCAAAAACAGTAGTGACGGAGCAGAATCATTAGTTTTCTAAGGGTTGTTTCTATATGCTATGAAAATTTACTGGAGAGGTATTGTGTTCAGTTCTTCCTTACATGCATTTTATCTTAGCTTGATGATCTGCACTAATCTCTCCGCTAAATCATATAGTACAAACCATCCTCCATGTCAATTTATCGTAGGTGCTAAAGTCCATTTTTTCCACCTCAGGCCGCGTTAGCTATGCATCTATGCCTAGTAGCTACAGCCATCTAAGCCTAGTAGCCAATGTTTACCTTCCACTGATCCAGCGAAATCTAAATGCAGTGTCTCCCAAAGGGTAGTTCATTGCTTATAAGCATCCATTTTGGTAAAGCTGTATACCTTCTTAAATGGCATGGGAACGACTGAATTGGTTTTTTTTTAATAATAAATTTTATTGAAAAGAAATAACACAATCTGCCACACGCTAGGGCATTTAGTATTAGTGATATAATAAGGGCGGATTCACACTATCGCTCCGCTCCCGCTCCACTCCCGGTCCGCTCAAATATTCTAAAGAGAAATAGACAGAGAATTCCACTATCGGCACCGCTCCGGTCTCGCTCCACTCCCGGTCCGCTCTCGCTCTACCCCATTCACACTAGCGCTCCGCTCCAGGTCCGGTCTCAATGGCAAAATATTCTAAAGAGGAATAGAGAGAGGTTAATCACAATATTGGCACAGGTCCGGCCTCGCTCCGCTCCCGCTCCACTCTCGCTCCACTCCCGCTCCACTCTCCTAAAGTCTTTTCATATTCACATTATATAATTTTACACCGTTCATGATTGAAGCCATTAATAATCGAAGCCGTCTGTATTTGGATTTTAATTAATAATTAACTTTCAGTTATTAAAGTATTTATTTATTCATCAATTTTACGGCCAAAAAAGTTCAAATTTAAAATATATACATATATATATATATATATATATATATATATATATATATATATAATTATAATTATAAATTAATTTAATTAATGGTGAAGAAATAATTTAAATTTTTTTTTTTCCGAATGTATTAGAATACGCTTGAAATGATAAAAAAAAAATCACCAACTATACGCGCGGTTTTTCGACGTGAAAAATTCATGTTATGTTTGAGATATATTTTGCTATGAATTAATGTACTCGTAAAAAATGGTCACCGATTTATTTATTGACTACATACTCATTGCTATTACAAAATAACGTTTAATTTGAAACGAATAAAAATGCAGTATATTATGAAAAATGTCAGATCATTAACAAAAAAATATATTAAAGCAAAAAATAATTAAAATATTAATCAGGAAAAGAAGAGAACACAATCGGTAAATTTGTAGCATTTGCCGATTTCAACTTGAAATTTTCAAGCGTATTCGAATACATTCCGAAAAAAATTTAAATTATTTCTTCACCATTAATTAAATTAATTTATAATTATTATTATTAATTATCATTGTGTTGCAATATATTCTTCTTATTATATTTTTTGATAATATTATCTTCTTCATCAAGAAAAGTACACTTACCAGCTATTTCTACAAACGAAAAATTGATTTTTTTTTTGGCAGTAAAATTGAAGAATAAATTAATACTTAAATAACTGAAAGTTAATCATTAATTAAAATCCGAATACAGACAACTTCGATTATTAATGGCTTTAATAGCTTAAACCTTTCAAAATTGAACGGTGTAAAATTATATAGTGTGAATATGGTAAGACATTAGGAGAGCGGACCGGGAGTGGAGCGGGAGCGGAGCGCTAGTGTGAATGGGGTAGAGCGAGAGTGGACCGGGAGCGGAGCGAGAGTGGAGCGGGCGCGAAACCGATAGTGTAAATAGGCCCTAATACATTCATACAAAATAACTAAAGAATAACCTAATATGGAAATACAAAAGGAGAAAATAAAAAATAAATAATTCTTAAAAAAGAATAAGAAAACACATTCATACTTATGTACAGATTTACATTCAGCCAAGGGATCTCCGAGTCGAGCCTTACCACCCACAAGTGGGAGGTCTCTATGAGATCCCAGCGCTTCTCGCCTTGCCGCATCACCGGTATTAAGAGCCGGTGGAGACAGGGCGAGAGCACTTGCGCTACATTCGCTCAGGGCTTGAGTGGACAAGCTAGCCATTGCCAGGACTCCATAAATCTATTTACAAAAGTTCTCGAGGCCACTGCCATTTCAACCGTCGAGGAGGATGTTGGGTGGTTGGAGTTGGAGAGGGATTACGCTGGGGGATTGGGATGGAGGCTAAGGTTCTGATGGAACTTTGAGAATTTGGTTGAGATGACGTCGAGGACAAATGGGGTGTTAAGGTCATGATGCAGGGTTTTGTTTGAAACGTAGTAGGGAGCATTAACTATGGTACGAAGGACTTTAGACTGAAAGGATTGGATACGTTTGATGTTCGAAATTTTTGCTGTCCCCAACAGACGTAAGTCCAGATGGGTTTCAGCACGGTTTTGTAAATCAATAGTTTGTTGTTGGTTGAGAGATGGGAAGTCCTGCTTAGTAAACAATATAGTTGACTGAATCTTCTGTTAAGTTCTTGTCTTTTAAGTCTGGTATGTGGTTCGAGGTGAGTTTTTTGTACAGGAAGAAACCCAGGTATCGCACTGTGTCAGCTTTGGGTAAAGGGATATTGTTAAATAGGACCGGTGGACA
Source organism: Aelia acuminata (assembly GCA_911387785.2). Lineage (NCBI taxonomy): Eukaryota > Metazoa > Arthropoda > Insecta > Hemiptera > Pentatomidae > Aelia > Aelia acuminata. The sequence goes on along the minus strand of OU426980.1, from coordinate 86,394,900 downwards.
GGAGCTGCGGTGGAGAGTGAAGGTCACGTGTTTGCATTTTGATTTATTGACTTGATCCGGCAGCAGTACCATTGCTCGATAAGGGAGAGATGTCTTTGGAGATTGGATGAGGCTTCTGCGGGGTCGGGATGGGATGAAAGAATAGCTGTGTCATCTGCGAATGTGGCTAAGGATGTGTCGGGGGTGGTAGGAATATCGGAAGTGAATATAATATAGAGAACAGGACGCAAGACACTGCCTTGGGGGACTCCTCCCTTAATAGAATAAAGGTTGGAAAATTCTGAACCACTACGAACTCGGAAGGAGTGATTTGAGAGGTAGGACTGTATAAGCAGGAATAAGGATTGGGGAAGGATGCTCTTGAGCTTGGAGAGTAGTCGAGCGTGCCATACCCGGTCAAAAGCTTGCGCTATGTCCAGAAAGGCGCCCGAACAATAATGCTTGTTTTCAAGAGCTGAGGATAGGTAGTCCACTACTCTGAGGCCTTCTTGGGTTGTAGAATGTCTAGGACGGAATCCAAATTGGTGGTTAGGAAAATTGTGCAATTCGATAGAAGACAGGATACGTTTTAATAGGAATTTTTCCAAAATTTTTGAGAGGATGGGAAGTAGACTAATCGGTCTGTAGGAAGCGGGGTTGTCGGGTGGTTTGCCGGGTTGAGGAAAAAGGATTATTATGGAATGTTTCCAAAGTAGAGGAAAGTGAGTCGTTCGGAGGATAATTGTAAATATATGTTAGGAATATTATGGCTTTTGTTGGAAGTTGTCGAAGGATTTGGGAAGTAATGAGATCGTATCCTGGGGATTTTCGAGGAGATTTTCCATATATAACATCTTTTTATGGAATTTGACCTCAGAGGGGGTGACTGATCTAGGTGGCAAGGATAGTGGGATTAGTGAGGATAAGAATTCTTCCACTTTTGCAGTGTGATTATGATTAATTCCTGGATGAGGGGTGAAAGTGAGGGATAGGTGAATAGCAAGTTCTTCAGCTTTATCTTTATCAGATGCAGCCCAAGAGCCGTCACCTCGACGTAGTGCGTGAGAACAGTGTTTGGTTTTAAGGATTTTTTTGGTGAGGTTCCAGAGGGAGTTATCTTCAGTAGAAAGGGAAGAGATGTAGGAATTAAAAGACTGGGATCTATAGGAGGCCAACTCACGCTTAACCAACTTGCAGAAATAGTTGTAGGAGCAACGATCAGTGGGATGCCTTGTGCGTTGCCATAGGGATCTGTATTGACGCTTGGTGTGGATTAGAGCTAGGATATGTTGAGGTAAGGAACTCGTCTAAGGGGTATTGTTAGGTACGGATGCAGACCAAGCAGCTTGTTGTAGGAGGGTGGTGAAGGATTTGACAGCAGTGTCGAGGTTTTCCGATGTTTTTAGGGAAATTTTGAGATCAATTTTGTCTGTTAGGATTTGGCTAAAGAGGTTCCAGTTAACTGGTCGTCTTATGAAGGAAGATGGTGGTGGTATGGGAATCGGGGATGTGGAGAGGGTGAGCACTAAGGGGCTATGGTCAGAGGATAGGTTATCGAGGCAGGAAACGGAGATGTTTAGAGGTCTGAGACCTTTGTGGATGAAGAAGTCAAGGATGTCAGGATTGCGGTTTGGATCGGTTGGCCAGTAGGTAGGAGTGTTAGGGGAAACAATGGTGCTGTGGTGGGAATTAAGTGCAGACAGTAATGCACGTCCTCGGGAATTCGTGGATCTGGCTCCCCAATGCTGGTGTTTTGCATTTAAGTCTGCAGCTAAAAGGAAATGGTGGCCTAAGGAATCAAGGAAAGAATTGAACTGGGTTTCGGAAACGGGTAGTTTTGGAGGGGAGTATGCCGCAACAAGTGTTATTGGAAAAAGAGGCGTTTGAATTGTTACAACCGTGGATTGAAGGAAGTTATAGGAAGGTATGGGGGATAAGTGATGGGAGAGAGACCGATGGATATTAACAGCAGTGCCACCATGGGCTGTTCCATCCGGGTGTTCTGTCCGGTAAATTTTATATGAGGGTACGTTGATCTGTCGTTTGTTGGTCAGTCTTGTTTCGCTTATCAATGCTACGTCAATATTTTTGTCATGTAGAAAGGCTGTTAGTTCGTTAATGTGATTTCGAACACCATTGGCGTTCCAAAGGAGAATGGAAAATGATTTTGAGGTTGACATTTAAGGATTTCTCTGAGTGGGAATGAGGCTGGAAACGAGATTTGTGAGTAAAGAAATAAGAGGTGTAATGAGGGATCTAAAATCGGTGAGGAAGGAAGTGAGGATGTTTGTGATGTCATGGGAATTGGATGGAGGTGGGACATAGGAAATTAGGTGTTGATAATTGGTTGTAGGTTGAGGAGCAGGTTTGTGAGGATGATGGGGTTGGTTTCCAGAATTTTGAGGTAATGGTTGAGTTTGCGGCAGGGCCTGAGAATGTTCTGCCGGTTCTTCTGTCCCGAGCATTTGAGCGAAAGTCACTCCCGACTCAACAGTTCTTGAGGGCTCTCTAGTGGGTCTTGCTGGTCTTGATTCTTCCTGTCTGTTGGCTGCACGTTTTTTTTTTTCATTTAATAATTTACAAGTTTGGCTCCCTTTGTAATTAGCCGGGTGATCAAGATGGCAAAGTGCACACACAGCAGGTGATTGTCTTGGCTTCCGACATTCCTCGGTTTTGTGTTGTTCGCCGCCTTTTCACATACCTCGGTAAGTGATGGCAATAGTGCTTGGTGTGGCCATAAGATTGGCAATTATGACACTGCACTATTTCACGTTTTCGGTAGGAATTTTCAACAGTTACTTTGGTGTAGTAAAGCCGATTGATATTATAAATTTCTTCTACGCCGGGAGTTCGCTCTAAGTCGACAAAAAATAACGGTATTGCTATTTTGTTTGTAGCACCTGGCTGCTCACGATTTTCTTTAAGGACATTGACGACTTGTCTAACTTTATAGCCTATCGCCGGTTAAGTTCGTCTTTAATTGCTCCTGGTGATGTAGATGAATGTAGTTGCCTGATTACAACCCTTAGCGCTCTCTCCTGGTGTAATTGGTAAGTTTGATAGTCGGCTTTTGTGTCTGATAAGTATTTGACTATTTTCCTATATGTTTCCGGGGTGTCTGGCATCACTTTGGTGTCGAACGTTTGAGTTTGGCATACATATGAAGCGGGATTTACAATTGTATTTAACTTTTGGCAAAAAAGTTTAAAGTTTTTTATGTATATGTATATCTTAATAAAAATCGGTGGTGGTTTGGGTTCTCGGGGTGTCTGTACCGCTCCCATGTCCTCTACTGGTACATATTTTAATGTGTCAAAAGGAGTAGGAGTGAAAAATGGAGATTCTTCACTGGTGTTTTGATTTGAAGTGCCAGGTTGGGGATCCATTACTTCTGTTGAACTACCAGGTGTCACTGGTGGTGTCTTCCTGGCAGGTTTTTTTGCCTGTTGTTTCACAGGCGAGTTTCTTTAATTCGGATTTCCTAAGCTTCTGGAACGTTTTTTGCTGGACATTACCATATGATAGTATCTCATTTCATAGTGATAAGTCCATATAAAGAAAGAATGACAATAAGAAAATTATAAAAATATTTTTGTCTGAGCTAAATAAAAAAAAATACTGGTTGACGTAATTATTTACGAAAATAAATGTGCGGAGCAACGTAGATCCTCCACTATCAAGCACCCGAAGGCAACTGACTGGCCTTATCAACTAAGGCTGCTTACAGTCTATGCGTGCTTCACACTGGATAACTGTAATGTTTATATAATTTGTTTACTCACCAGTGAACTCTTATTATTTATGTCGAAAAGATGACACTATCACTAAATACAGTATTTCACTGATTAGCACATCATAAAATCAATTCGATCACACTAAAATAATGTTATATTAGGGACACAATGTGGCGTTGGTAGTTTAATAGCTAGCGCTTGCGCAGACTCTGACTGAATTGGTAAAAAAAAAAATAAATAAATAAAAAGGTCGAGATTAACGTAAATAGGGTAACTGTACCAATAGTTGACAGGTTAAGAAAAAAATATTAGATTATTGACACTGTTTACTAAAATATTGATGTTAGGTTAATCTTTGTTATGAATTTAGTTAGGCCAATCCCTCTAGAAAACTGGGAATACAATATCCTGTGGTCTACATTTACGGTTTTTATAAAAAATGATTTCTTAGAACCTTCTAAAATGTGCCAATAGTTGACACATCAAAATGGAAAGGTTTGGAATGTTGACATTTATTGTGCCAATGGTTGACACTTACATTATTTTTTAATTTCCCAAGGAAAATATTAGGTAATAAGGACTGCAATAATAGTTAATCATTTTTTATTTATAAACTATTCAAAATTGAAACGAAACATATAAAATTTCCACAATTTAATTACTTTATACACAGAAAATTCAATAGACCAAAGAAAAAATATTAAACTGAAAATGAGATCATCCAATTAAGAATAATACAGATACTATATAACAACAATCATTTTAAATTAATCTACCTCAATTGGGAAACTAAAATGGTACCTTTGCTGTCCATAAAAGGTAAAAACTTTAGGCATATGTATCGCGGATATATCACATGATGGGACTGTGGGGCTTTAATAAAACTTGTTTTCATCCGATTGCATGGATGTAAAAGTAAAACCAGAATCTCTAATTTACTGACAACTTTAGTAACTTGAGCCAGACATTTTTTACGCTTAAATCTCTTATTTGAGAACCCAACTATTATAAATTTTCCTTCATCAACACTTAAACTACCTTGCTCTTCCTCTTGAAGAAATATTTCTTGATCAACATTAATTCTCTGCTCCTGCTCTTGGGGATCTAAGCTTTTCTGATTTTCTTTCTCGTCCCAAATTTCTGGTTGGGATAGTATGGTTTCGTCTACTTCCAGTGCTGCAGCATTTTCAGGTATCTCCTGATTAACTGAATTTTTCTTAGGTTTTTTTTTTAATATATATTTGGGTCATTCTCACGTAAGTGGGCACTTTTGTGTCCCAGGCCGTTTATAGCGATTTAGAAAAACTTAGGACTCTAAGACATCAATTTTGTAAACCCAGGCGAGTTGTAAAGGTAGACCCCATACGACTTAATTTTAATTGTATAATACACGTACCTTATAAACACCAGAAAAAGGTCGAAATTCATTCCCCTGTCATGTCCTGAGGTCTGATTCTGCTCAAAGTAAGAGTTCTGTGTCCGTATACTAGGTCAATTTTTACTTTTTTTTTCTGTTCAATTTGTTCAAAATACTGTAAAATTTCATAAAAGCAGTCGAATCCTTATGATAAAGGATTAGAATTGAAAACAACTAATTTTTATGATGTCCCAGAGGTTTTCTTTCATTCCCATTTTTAAAATTAAATTGTCACCACACTATTCAGGCGGGAAATTAGTAAAAAATATATAGTTAGCAGGAAGGGGTCTTTTCCTAAGCAACCCCAACTGTTAACTTAACCTCAGTACAAATCCAAGCTCTCCAGAAGCAAATAAGTTCTCAAACTTGAGAGGTTACGTTTAATAGTCTTCATTCCCCTGTCCACTATACTTTTGGTCAGGCAAGTTTTTTCTATCTAATTTTTTAGAGATAAAAGATTTTGTAGCACAGATTTCGTTTTTCAAATAGCATTAGTATATCCATTTTTTCCTTTCAACGGTTATCAAATAAACCTTAAAAATTCATTCCCCTGTCGTTCATTCCCCTGTCTTACTGTAAATAAAATGCTGCAGGGAAATGAAGATAGCGACGTGGATTGAAGCTTTCTTTTGGTGCTCAACTTTTTCAAAGCACCATCAGTCCTTAATAATGTGAAATTTATAAAAAAAAAAAAAGTTCAACGTGAATTAGTGTTCTTCCACGTCGACTCCTTGCTTCTTATAGGCTAAGGAATAGTATTACACCGAAAAAAAAGTTTATTTGTAACCATAAAATTTAAAATAAAAACGCCGTAAAAAGTGCCCACTTTGGTGAGAATGACCCATTTACAACAACTATTTACAACGTCTATAATCATTATAAGTTTATAATAAGTTGTATTATTCAATCCATTCAACTATTTAACTTTAAGATATATTTTATTCTCTAATAAAATAAAATTGTAATAATTTCCGACTGTTAACAATTGTTACTTAATTTAAACAATAAACAAAACTAGATTACGAGTATGTCAAATAAAGCTGAAGCTATGCATGGGTGTCAACTATAAACACACAAGATGTCAACTTTACAAACAGAATATTCCACTAGTTGACACGTATGAACGGATAGTTGACACCCCTGTCGAACATTGGTTAGGATGGAGCTAGATCAGTGATTCCACTACCGATATTAAACCCAGATATTTTTCAAATTAAGCAAATTATTTTAAACTATCAGTTTCATCAGAGTAAAAAACACCAATAGTTGACATCGATGTCAACTATTGAAATTAAGGATTAAATTTTGTTCTAATAGTTGACACCCATAAGCCCTAAAACATTTTATAAATAAATCTAAAAGGATATCAAATGATTCCCATGAACCTAATGAATATCATGAAAGTAGTTAAAAAATAATTTAACACAAATAAACGAACTAAAAAGCTTATTTAATGTGACTTACCACACTGATGAAACAGGGAAGCAGAAACCACTTGTTGAGGCAACTAGAAAATTCTCCATTATAACCTCTCACAAATAAGTTTCAGTTTTCATCACACTAATGCAGATGGCAGCACAGCCAACTAGTAAAACTTCACAAATTCACACTTCTTGTACGAAATGTCAACTATTGGAGCACTGTCAACTTTCGGTACAGTTACCCTAATTATTTACGTTTAAATTTTTATCCAAACTAAAAGGGTCACTATATGTATATAGGCATATCTTACTCCAAATACTTATCATATTGTTTTTTGGACTACTATGAACTATCATAGTAAACAATTAGTATTCATTAGAGAACAATTGTGAGAATTTTGTCCACCTTAAGCGTCATTTTGCCCACCGTGCACACTATTTATTAAATCAATTATTGAAGCATAGTTAGTTACTATAACCTCGATATCGATTGTCTCTAATTATTTGTTCTAATGCAAGTTTAAATAACATATTTCTAATTTATTCGTAAATTTAATATGAAATTAGCTGTAGAAACAGTTTGAAATCAGTAACAACTAAGCCTATGTTTTAGGGTACACTCAGATCTATGATGAGAATGGTTTAAGCATGGCACACTTGGCAATTTGGTCCCTTACAGACATTAGAAATATAATAAGGTGTATACAGGTGAAGTTTATATATTTTTATTTATATTATACTTTTATTTTTTATTTTATTACACACTTTATTTTGAATAAATATTCATCTATGGATATTTAAAAAAAAACATTTGAAAATGTAAGCACTCTCTTGCTTTTATTTTATCTCTCTCACTTTATATCTCGTGATCCAGAACTCGCTCCCAATGCGCCATAAGAGCTCACATTTCCTCAGCCTCCCCTCTTCGGCAAACACAATATTCGAATTTTTCACATCACTACTGAATGAGAAATTGAAGAAGCGAATAATGGTGAGTGAAATTTTATAAACAACATTTTGAAAAACAACAAGAATGTAAATAGATTAATAGATTATTTATACATAGATGGATTTTAGTTATATTGAAATTAGTTTATAAGAAAAAATTAACTATCTCGCATTGTGCCTAGTCATAGAAAAGGGCTAAATATAAAATATGAAAAAATTTGATTGACATATACAGAAGAAAAAAAAATGATTCTCCAAGATAAAAGTTGCAAGATAAAGGGTGCAGTGATATATGTCTAATATATAATATAATATTATATTATATAAAATATAAGCAGTGATATATGTATAATATATCGTTGAAAGCTAAGAATTTCACAAAGATTACTATTTAATTTATTAAGTCGTAATATATATATGCACGATTAATTAATGATTTCTAATTTTATATTATTTAGTGGATTATTATTTGTTTTCATTCCAACAAAATAAAGTTTTCACACTTTTTAAAATTAGAATCCATGAAGCATTATGTTTTGCATTTCCATACTGTCGATAGAAATAAAAACTATTTTATAGTTCTTTAGTGAATGCGTATAAAAATAATTGATGGTTGAACTACTAAAAGCAATTTTTTGGAGCGAAAAACATGATACAAGATAATCTTTAATATTTTCTTTTAGCTTAAAAATGTCTCTTCCATAATTAAAAAATAAATAAAAAATTTTAACTTCCTTGGCACACAATATGTGATTAATTTCAGCAGAAAAATAATGTTTGGTATCCCCCTCCCAGTTTTTATAATATCAATACTTATACCTGCTTTAATGGACTTCTATTGAATAATAAAAAGCTTGACTCTATTTATTCATTCAAGTAATTTCAAGAAATCAATTCATCAATTCATTCAAGAAATCAATTTATATTAAAGGTATAGTGATAAATATTTTATATGTAATTGAAGTAAATATTCCTAACATAAGAAGGGCTGATATAATAAAATATTTTGTAATGTTAACATATGTGAGGGCTGATAGAATAAAATATTTTACAGGTATTTAATGGAAGAAATTGGCAAGTTCGAACTTTAGTTTTATCAAACCAACACATACCTATCATGGTGCATACCCACTTAACACTAGTGCTGTTTATATTCTCCTGATATTTCGATTTAAGGATAGCTTTATAGAATATTTATTATTTTTTGTATTATGTACTAATCAATAACGTACAGTGGGAAAATTTATAAAAATCTATAACTCCTGATCAAATGACGATAATCAAATATTTCTTTTTTCATTAATGAGCTTGGTATTTCTTTTAATAATGAGAATAAAGAAATATCATCACTGTGGGTATTTCAAATTAATTTTAATCTGAATCCTTTCTTCACTTTAATTTAAATAAAATAGTTAATTAGTTACATGGTCATACATAGAGAGTGAAATGAGTCAGTATTATTATCTTAGAGGAAAATTTAGATTTATTCAACAAAACGCAATTATAATTGATTTAAACTAAAAAACAATCGCGGAACACGAAATTGAAGAATAAAAGACTTAATCGAAAAATTGCCAACTTAAAAAATATTCTAAAACCTCTTGAAAAAATTTGATCTCCGCGGAACACAGTGATTAAATTATATGAGAATTTTAAAAGCATGATTCGGTTTTACCGATCATCAGTGGTTCAAGGAAAACAGGATTCTTGGGCTTCCTTCACTGGATTAATAGTTAAAAAGGATGTACTGCAGATTGTTCAAGAAAGAAAAACATTTAAAGTATATTCCCTCATACAAAATAAGCCAAGACCACTTGGAAGCATGGGCGTACCCAGCGGGGGGCAGCTGCCCCCCCCTGGAAGTCTGGATGCAATAATTTTTTAAGCTTTTAAGGCGGGAAGCAGTAATAGAATAATAATTTTCAAGCAAATAATTGTAATAACTTATTTGATAAAGCACTGCTATAATTATACATAATTTTGGTTTCATTCGCCTTTTCCGCGGTAAGATGTTACAACCTGAACGACCATAGCTTGCCCCCCCCCCTAGTTTTGATCCTGTGTACGCCCTTGCTTGGAAAGGTTATTAGTTAAATTAGAAGTAGGGGAGGACATAATAACAATCCTAGGGCTCTGGAGTTTTATAAAAATTTTAGAAAAATTATTTTTCACAAAGAACTTCATGAGTCTTCATCAAGTGGAGGAAATGCTATCCCGTTGGATAAAATCAATATTTTGGGAAAATATGTTTCCAAAGTGAACAATGTAGTTCAAATAAATCTCAAATCCTAAGAATATCATGGAGGAAGAAAATGAACCACAGGTACCTAAAGTTTTATATTTTTTTCCCAATAGATTAATTTAAATTTCTTTTATCTTCTCACTTAATGGTCGAGTTACTCAATGATTTTTAAATTTTAGAACCTACGAAATCTGAAGACTTGAAAGCAATGACGTACTATCGAAAGTAGTAGTTGAATATATTGCTGGTAATTTTTATTTCAAATTTTGTAATTTTTTACTTCAAAATTATATTTAAATGAAAAGTTACGCATAATAAGATCAACCAAAAATTAATAATAGTGTATTATTTTGGATTCATAGTAAGAAGACTCCCTAATAAAATATCATGCAAAGAATGCTTGAAGGCAATTAGTGATTCGCCACTAAATACAACAAAAAGTCTGCTTGTCATCAAAAATCGTGGAGGGTTTTTTCACCAACTTCTGAATGTTACATATTGAACTTCTGAATGTTACATATTACATGTTACCAAACTCTGATGTTACAAGAATTTGTGAAAATTTCTTGAGCGTATATATGGAGAATTCACATCAGAAAATTGCTATGTCAACAGTCAGCCAGTAATTACAGGCTCAATATTTAAAAAAGAACTTTTTCATTTTTTCTGAACATTTGTCCTTGGATTCAGAAAGTAATCATTTAAACTTATTGATTATTCAAATTATACCGTAATCTTATTTTAATATAAAAATTACAAAAGCTGATTTCTGACAAGAATCAGTCAATAGAAAAAAATAAAATCCGTCATAAACTGACTAAAATGTCCATCTTTTAGTTTTAGGGCATAATGTTTTTCTTCCATCATGTTATAAAAATAAATCTATAATGGTAATAGATTAATTGTTAGTGTATTGATACCCTTAAACACAAACAGAGCCGAATAGCTGTTTTAAAGATTATTGCAGGGCCGCAGTGTGGCCGAGGGGATAGCGTCTCCGACTTCCACGCTGGCGGTGCGGGTTCGAATCCCGCCCAAGCCCGCTTGATTCTGTTCGGTGACGGCCTCACTGAACAGACTCAGCGGCTTGCCATGGATTAGATACCTGTAGATAACCCGTCCCGATTGGCCCTTGTGGCATAAAGCGGACTTTTTTTTTTTTTATTGATAAAGAAATAATACAACCTGCCACACTTAAGGGCATTTAATATTAGTGCTCAAAAGATACATTCACACAAAATAAATAATAATTAGAAACGAAAAATAGAAACTACAATATATACAACCAAAATATAAAATAAAATATACACAAACAAAATAGAAACTAAATTATATAAAGCCGTCCATTCAAATAAAAAAAATAAAATAAAAAATATATACATACAGCCTAGGGATCTCTGACTCCCGCTTTGCCTCCCATTTATGGAAAGCAAAGCAAGACCCTGGGAGATCCCGGTGCTTCTCACCCAGCCGCATCACTGTTATAAAACCAGTGGAGACTGGTTGAGAGCACTTCAGCTACAACTGTACATGGCTTGAGTAGAGAAGCTGGCCATCGCCAGGACTCCAAAAGCTATATTACAAAAGATCTCTGGGCCACTGCCGTTTCAACTTCGAGGAGGATTGTAGGGATGGGTGGTGCTAGAAAGGGATTGTGCTGAAAGATTGGGATGATAATTAAGATTCTGGTGAAATTTTGAGAATCTGGATGGGATAAGGTCAAGGACAAATGAGATGTTAAGGTCGTGGTGCAAGGTTTTGTTTGAGACATAATATGGGGCATTGACTATGGTTCTAAGGACTTTGGACTGTAAGGACTGGGGACGTCTGATGTTCGAAGATTTTGCTGTCCCCCACAGTTCGAGTCCGTAGGTCCAGATGGGTTTCAGTATTGTTTTGTATCTCAGTAATTTGTTGTCAATGGAGAGATGAGAAGTTCTGTTAAGTAGTCTATATACAGTGATGGAAAAAAGTATTTGCACATCATGTTTTTATGAATTAATAAGTTCAAGGAAACAAAAAACTGCGCTTTCCTTGGCAAAAATGAAAAGTACATTTATTAAAAACTGAAAAAATCCTTTTACATAAAAATAAGAACACTTCATAACCGAACAAAAAAATTAAAACAATAAAAGTCCTTGGAAAAAAGTATTTGCACACTTCCACATTTACAAGTTTAAACACAATTTTAATAGTTTTAATATTTTGTAAATAGGCCATTTGCTTCAATAATTGCTTGTAGATGTCTGGGCATTGAATGTACTAGGTTTTTAATTAAATCTAGGTTTATTTGTTCCCATTCTTGAACAAGAAGTTGTTTAAGGTGATGTCCACTAGTGATACGGTGTTTTCTTACATTTTGGTCAAGGGTGTGTCATAAATTTTCAATTATATTTATATATGGTGACTGAGGAGGAGTGTGGAGCTGTCTTGAAACATTAAATCTTAACCACTCCTTTGTTCTCCTTGCAGTATGTTTTGGATCGTTGTCCTGCTGGAAATAGTGCTGATCCTGGATTCCCATTTTTCGACACTAACACTCAAATTACGGCGCAAAATGTTCACATAGCCTTCCGCATTTAAATTTCCTTCGATGCTCACAAGATTTCCCACGCCATGGTAGGAAACACACTCCCAAACCATTACATGGCCTCCACCATGCTTTACAGTCGTTAAAACATTTTGCTTCTTTAGGGCTTCATTACGATGTCGCCATATCGTCCTTCGACCATCTGAACCAAACAAATCAAACTTGCTTTCGTCAGAAAATACGACATTTTCCAAAAGCTTAAGGGTTTCTGTACGTACTCCCTAGCAAAAGCAAGGCGCTTTTTGCGATTCGTTTCACTGATGTATGGCTTCTTTCTCGGAACTCGGAGCCCTTCCAAATTCAGGGCATATCTAATTGTTCTGCTAGTAACCTGGACTCCAGACGTTGATTGGACCATGGCAGCCAGCTCCCGAAAACTTATCACGGGATTTTTAAGAGCTTCTTTTCTTATTTTCCTCTTCAGCCTGGGAGTTAGCTTTTTTGGACGCCCTTTACGCTCACTGTTTTCGGTTGAACCACGTTCCTCATACCTTTTTATGACGTATCACACTGTAGAAACATTCAACCCTAAGAAATCGGAAATTTGGCGATATGTTTTTTGCTGATTCTTCAGTAAAACAATTTTTCGCGAGTCGCGGCACACAGTTCACTTGTCTTTGGCATGATAATTGTCTATTGACTGAAGAAAACTGATTGAAAGACTAGAGACTACTGGTAATTAACGATTAGAGATAAATTAGTAAACAAACCTATGGACACAGTAGGATTAATGCAAAGTAAACAGGGCTTGTGAGTCATAGTAGACCAAGTGTGCAAAAACTTTTTTCCAAGCACTTTTATTGTTTTAATTTTTTTGTTTCATTATGAAGTGTTGTAATTTTTTTAAAAAAGGTTTTTCTTATTATTTAATAAATGTACTTTTCATTTTTGCAAAGGAAAGCGAAGTTTTTTGTTTCCTTGAACTCATTTATTCATAAAAACATGATGTGCAAATACTTTTTTCCATCACTGTAGCTGGCCAAATCGTCGGTTGAGTTCTTGTCTTTTAAGTCTAGTGTGTGGGTTCCATTTAATCTTTTGTCTAGAATGAAGCCAAGATACCGGACTGTGTCTGAGATGGTAAGTGGAATAGAGTTATAAAGAATTGAAGGACAGGATCTGCGTCGGAGGGTGAAGGTGACATGCCTGCATTTGGATTCATTGATTTTGATGCACCAGGAGCTGCACCACTGCTCTATTATGGAGAGATGTCTTTGCAGGTTTAGGGATGCTATTTCAGGATCGGCATGGGATTATAGGATAGCGGTATCATCGGTAAAGGTAGCGAGAAAGGTGTTGGAGTTTCGTAGGGATATCAGGGGTAAATAAGATGTAAAGAACAGGACCTAGGACGCTGCCTTGTGAGACACCAGCCTGAATTTGATAGTAATTGGAGAGTTTTGTGCCGCAGCGGACTTGAAAGAAACGATTTGAGAGATAGGATCGAAGGACTAGGTATAATGAATGGGGTAAAAGGTTTTTGAGTTTGAAAAGCAAGCCCTCGTGCCACACCCGGTCGAAAGCTTGAGCTACGTCCAGTAAGGCATCAGTGCAATATTGCTTGTTTTCAATAGCAGAGGATATATGATCAACAACGCGAAGACCTTGTTGAACTGGGGAGGAATCCAAACTGAAGTGGAGGAAGTTTTTGGGATTCAAGTAGGGGTAGGATTCTTTTGAGAAGGATTTTCTCAAAAGTTTTTGAAAGGATCGGATGATAAGCGTCAGGATGCCTGGTGCTTTGCCAGTGTGACCTAGAACGTCGCTTTGCGTGGATGAGGTTGATGAGGTCCTGTGGCAAGAAATACTTTTGATGGCGTTTCGGTTGTGAAATAGGAGAGGATGCAGACCAGGTTGCTTGTTCGATTAGAGAGGTGAATGAATCCACGGCATCATCTAGGTCTTGAGGAGTTTTAAGGGATACTCTGAGGTCTATTTTATCGCTTAATATTTCTTTGAAGAGTTTCCAGTTGACTGGACCTCTAAGGAATGAGCAACTTGGAAATTGGGAATGTTGAAAGGGTAAGTAATAGCGGACTGTGGTCTGAGGACAGGTCATCGAGCCTTAAAATTGAATAATTTAGTGACCCTAGCCCTTTGAGGATGAAAAAGTCTAGGAGATCAGGATTACGGTTAGGATCGGTTGGCCAGTAGGTAGGGGAGCTGGGGGAGAGGATGTTGCAATGATGGGTGTTAACGGATGATAGTAGGGTTCGTCCTCGGGAGTTGGTTGTTCTGGCCCCCCATTGCTGATGTTTAGCGTTAAGGTCTCCTACTAAAACGAAATGATTTCATAAGGAATTAAGGAAGGAATTGAGTTGGGATTCGGGAATGGATAATTTAGGCGGGGAGTATGCTGCGACAACAGTCAAAGGAAAGGATAAAGTTTTGATTGATACAGCAGTGGTCTGTAAGAAATTATGGACTCGTTGTGGAATAAAGTGATGGAAAAGAGATTGATGGATTAAGACAGCAGTACCGGCATGAGCTGTTCCATCGGGATAGTCAGTTCGGTAGACTATGGAGTCAGGTATGTTGAACAGTTGTTTAGAGGTTAGTCTGGTTTCAGTTATTAGGGTAATGTCAATATTTCTGTCTTTTAGTAATACTGTTAGTTCGTTGGTGTGATTTGGAACGTCGTTCGCATTCCAGAGAAGAAGGGACAGGGACTTCATCAGGGACATTTAGGGATTTCTTGGCGGTGGGATGATTTGAAACTAGGTTTGTAAGTAGGGTGCTAAGTGGGGTGACTAAGGATCTGAAATCGGACAGGAATGATGTCAGGAGGCTAGTGAATGTAAGAGATTTGATGGTGGGGAATTTGGGATGGCTGGGTTTGGGGATAATGGCTGGGGTTGTGGTTGTGGCAGGGCCTGAGATGGTGTAGGCTGATCGGTCTCTCCCATCATTTGTGTGTATGTCACGTTAGTGTCCACAGTCCTAGATGGTTTCTTTTGTTGCCGAGCAGGCCTTGTGGCCTCTTCCTGTCGAGGAGCTGCCTGCATCCTTGACTTTAGGTCCTTACAGGTTTTGCAATCCTTGTCGTTAGCTGGATGCCCTTGGTGACATAGAGCGCATACTGCAGGTGTTTGTCTTGGTTTCCTGCAGTCCTGTGATAAGTGGTGGTCTCCACACTTAACACACCTAGGTAGATGATGGCAGTAATGTCGTATGTGGCCATAAGCCTGGCAATTGTGGCATTGCACTATATCACGTTTCGGATAAGGCTTTTCCACCCTAATCCTGGTATAATAAAGGCTCGTAATGTTGTATATATTTTCTACCCAAGGAGTTCGCTCTAAGTCAATGAAGAATAGGGGTAAGGCTGCTTTATGTTTTACTCCGGTTTCGTCCTTATCTTCTCTATATACATTAACTATTTGACGAGCATTAAATCCTGCAGCTGTGAGCTCTTCTTTGATTATTTCAAGAGGCGTGGTTGGGTGTAGTCCTCTAATAACAACCCTGAGCGCCTTCTCCTGGCGTAACTGATAAGTGTGGAAATCAGCCTTTATGTCGATCAGATATTTCACGACTTTTCTATAAGTATCAAGGGTATCGGGTATTAATTTTGTGTCATTAGTGTGACTTTGACATAAATACTTTCCTGAACCCACTATTTTATTTAATTGTTTTTTTTTTTGTTTTTTTTAAAGTAATTTTTATTCTGGGACATTAGGTCCCCTAAGAATAACAGACATGAACAAAATTAATGGCCATTTGTCTGGCTACTTAAAGGAAATACAATAAAAAATAAAGAATACAATAAAAATTGTTGGCCCAGGAGTTGAAAATTTCTTATGTTTCACATAAATATTGGCGGAGGCTTGGCTTCCCTAGGGGTAGTTGCAGCTTCCATGTCCTCAGTCTGGTGGTTGGATGGAGGTTCGTTGGGAATGGGTGTGAAAAAAGGTGACTCTTCAGCCATGACTTGTGAAGAAGAAGAAGTACCCGGCTGCGGTTGAGACTCGGATTCGAGCGCGTTCGAGTTGCCAGCTGAAGCTGGTGGAAGCTGGAGCTCTTTTTTGGACGCCTTGGCCTCGGTTTGACTGGGGAGCCTTTTGAAGTGTCCAAACGACGTAATCTTTTACTCACTTTTCCTTTGCTTGACATCACCATATGAAAGTATCGCATTTCATATTAAAGATGAAAGAGAAAAGAAAAAAAATAAATAACAAGTACTTTTAAAGTACGTAAATAATTACGTAAACTTTAAGAAAATAAACGAGCGTAATTGTGCTCTCTCCAGAAGCCAGAGGGCTACTGAAGAGATTAGGGCTGCCTTCACGTATTCACTAACTGCAGCTGGTTTATATTGTTCACTTAAATGTTATAAACAAATGATTACTCACTGTATTTACTTCTCTCCTTGATATGTTTCTCTTCCTTGATAGTTATTATAACTAATTACACTGTTTTTCCACTGTTAACTTCACTGTTTCACTGTGAAAATAATAAGTTTTTAGAGAGCGATGTAACATGTGATTTATTAAAGCTTGCGCATGCGCAGAACTGGAAAAGCGGACGTTAAAAAAAAAAAAAAGGATTATTGCAGTGAGCTTGAAGTGTGGGACTACGGGACCTCTAGTGGTAGGAGGAAGGGAGCACACTTTCATGTGACAGCCACAGTAGCCTTGCCTCCTCTATGTTATTCTATACTCTATGTCGATATATCGCTAAACGATCGCATTTGATCAGTCCAATTCTATTATGACATTTTATTACTCTATACCCTCTATCATTGTGGAAAAAAAAATCAGAACCCATTATTGCCTTTACACTATTTTGAATATATTTTTTTATTAAAGATAAGATTTTCCAGATGATAACAAGGATATTTTTGAATATAGACACTTAAAATTTGTAATTTCTATGCACTTTAAATTGGATTGAATACTTATATATATATATATATATATATATATATATATATATATATATATATATATATTTATATTAGCTCTTCATTTTTCATTTCATTGTACCTAATAAACTAATTAAACATGGAAAATGCCTGTAAAATTATTGAATAACAATCTTATATAATTTCGAGTATGTTAATTATATCAGTTTAAAAAAGAAAAAATATTCAAAATAACGTCAAATTTTTTATTGGCAATAATTGGTTCTGATTTGTTTAACAGTAATAGAGGATTTAAAGTACTAAAATGCCATAATAGAATTGGACCCATCAAATGCAATCGTCTAGCGATATATCGATTTGAAGATTTAAAGTCCTGTATTTGAACTTTGAATATATTTTCGGCCTTGAATTGGACTGAATCCTAAAATATACTTCTACTTTAATTATTTTATATTATTTTTTCCATCAAAAGTTGTAAAAAATAGGATATTTATAACTTAATTTTTTGGATTTTTTTCGTGTTCAGAAAATAATTATTTAAAAATCTATTTTAAGGAGCAAATACCTGAAAAAGACGTTGTTTTATTTGAGAATGGAATTATCCAGGGCTGGTCTAGTAAAAAAGATAAATGTTGTAAAACAAAGATATATTTGAAACTAAATTATGGTAACTGCTTACTATAAATCGAAAAAAAATCTTTATTGTTCGAAATTACAATGGACATTAATAAAATTGAACATTAATTAAAACCATTAATAAATCTAATGTGACATTGACTGATTAGCAAGTTGACCCGAGAGTGTTCGGTCTGGGAAAAGGATGGGGTATTTATTGAGTAGGAATTGCTGATCATGATTTCCTAGGAAAATGGTGCAAGTGTTCACAGCTGCAGACCACTGCAGATTTAAGGAGATTGTCTTTTTTGTAGGTACTGAAACCAGACTCTAGCCCTGCCATCAAAGTGTTCAGGAAGTTCAGGTTGGGAATCTGGGGTATTGATTATGGTGGATTTTTGGGAACACAAAAACTTAAGCTTACAATATTGACAATAAATGTGATAAAATAAAAGATATATACATATTACATAAAATACATAGGAAATTAATTGAGTTTCACTAATATCATAGGGTTCTAATGTTTCTATTTCTTTGGTACCTATATCTATTTGTTGAAATTCATCAAATGTGAGGTTTGTGTATACAACAGACTTAGTATTAATACTATAGGATGATATTAAAGGAATATTTACATTGTCTTCATACGTTAAGGGTATGCTTATATTTGCAAATTTTTTATTTTTATTAAGATTAAGAAGGCTATTGGATGTTACATGATATAAGTGAACATTATTAGACTTATTTGTTTCCATAGTATTAATATCAAAAGCTAAGTATGGATGTAGTATGGGAATGAGCTTGATAATGGGATTTGTTCTTATTTCTAAAAGTTCACAATTACTTAATTCTACGCTTTTACATAATTCTAAGATAAATTTGTCCTTAATTTCTACAACATTTTTACAATAGTGGTGAGAATTGAATTTTATACAATCACCATTATAAAAGGAATTTTTATGTCTGATAAAGAGTTGTTCTTTTATTTTTAAAGTAATGATTTTGTTGTTTTGTTTTACTGGATATGACAAGGTAAAATAAGATGGTTTAGGTAATTTTTTTAAAGGAATTCTAATAAAATAATAAATTAGTCCTGAGTCTGACAATGAACAGAACGTAGCGCTAAGCAACCAATTCAATTCAACGTTTTGTGTTATAGGTTCATTAAAGGGAATTTTAAGTTGTTCTAATTCTTTGATTGTTAATATGCTAGGATGAGTGATTCCTAATTTACACTGGTCTAACGAAAGTTCAATATCAGTTATCTGAGATTCAATTAAATTCAAGATTGTTAATAAGTCGTAATACATAAATTTATTAAGGGGTATGCCCGCGAAATTGTTTATTTTATCTATATTGTATCTATAACGGTTTAGGATTGTTATTTCTTTATTTAATTTGGAAGTTAATTGTTTGTTTAGACCGAGTTTAGCATGCTCGTTGGGCTCTATATGATACATGTTTTGTTCTATTTTATTTAAAATGTCATCATATTTTGCTTTATCGTTGGCGTCCATGTTACCTGTAAGCCAACTGATTGCTGTTCCGAGTCCGTTTATCAGTCCTCATTTAGCTCTATTTGTTTTTCGAAGGTTTGTAATATGGTTAATTTGTTCCAGAATTTTGTTATATTTCTGTTCAAGTATATTCTGAAGGGTTTTGTAGTCTTTATTGATTGTTAATGAATTTATATTTGATCTTAAGGTTTTTATTTCTTCGGTGAGATTAGTCAAGTTTTTATAATGCAAAAATGTATAACAATCTTCTAGGATATAAGATGGATTGATTTGAACTATGGATGCTCCTGGTCCGTTAGACAAATCCTGTATCAGGAGGGTCTGCGTCTTGACTACCAGTAGGATTGTCAGAAGAAACTTGAAAAAGTTCGTCGTCGAACTCGAAATCATCCTGATTCAATTCTCCTGCAACATCAGAATTTTCTATTTCTTGGATTGCTCTATCTATATCTTCCTGAACTATATCATCAATATTGCTATTAGTACTAGGTCTATTTTCATTTACTGGTTTCTTTTTCTTGACCTTCTTTGGTCTTTTCACCTGGTCTGGGTGAAGTTTTTTCTTTTTGTTGTTACCTTTGCCTTGGAATTTTTGTTGAATATATTTTCCTTTTTGGAATTTTGGATCAGTTTTCTTTTTCCTTTGTTGTTTTATAAAAAGATCTTAGGGATTTCTACGTTCTCTCGTGCCTGATTGAGTTTTCGTATTTTTCTTTCTTTTTTTTTCCTCAATATTCGTTTTTGTGATTTCGTGGAGCTGTCTCAGTTTTTTGTGATAATCGTGGACAAGATATTCTTGAATTTCGGGTGATTCGTTGAATATCTCATTAGGGATACCGAAAGTAATTTTATTGGGGGTCATTTTAAGGTCTTGATTTAAGGAATTATTGTACGCGATGATCGCCTGTTCTAATTTGTCTTCCTCACTTTCTTCTTTATTTTCAATGTTTATCAATCTTCGAATCTCTAGCAAAGACGGACTAGCTCGATTTAATAGTCCCAAGGAATTAGGGTAATTGGGGGTGGTAAAATGAAGTTCAATATCCAGGTATTTCATAAAATCTTTGAATAAGTTATTGTCGAATTCCCTTCCATTGTCACAAGTTATCATTTATGGCTTTGGGAAATAAGTCAAATATTTTTTCATAACTTTCATACTCTCTACTGCATTGTAAACGGTTGTATGATAAGCAAATATCATTTTTGAAAAGGTGTCAACAATTAAATAAATATAATAATTGCGCATAGCGTGTAGAGTGTCAATCATTAAGTTATTAAAATGTCTTTCTGGTGTTGGTGTGATTTGTAATTGTTGCTTTATTGGTCTCCTACCATATTTACCTTTTCGGCATACACATTTGTTTATGATTTCAGTAATATGGTCTTTCATATTAGGCCAATAGCATTTGGTTTTCAAGGCTAAGTATGTCTCATTAATGCCTCTATGACAAGTTTTTGCTATATGATAGTCCAATATAATTGATTTTTGGTCATTTGTATCTTCTATGTCTGATACTAATTTGTAGTAACGTTTGATCCTGTTAGTGGGGAATTTTTCTCTGATAAGAGAAGCTACTTTATTAAAAAGTGCATCATACCAGTTATTTTCACACTCAATGGAATCTGATTTTGGTGAACAATGCACACCGTATGTCAGGTTTGGTTTGAAAATTTGGATCAATTTTGATTCTATTCCTTGATCATTCTCAAGATAAGGCCAAGTGAATTCTATGGTAAATCTATGTTTATTATAAAACAATTTCTCTGTTTTAATTTCTGAGTGTCCCTTATTTATTATTATTTTTTTTTTTAAATTTATAGGTCTACTTTTATCATCTGATAATAAAATGCTGTTGTCCGATGATTCTTTTGAATGTTGAGTTGCAAGAGAGGATACATCGTCTTGGACTTCGTTCGGGGTATCGTTTCTTTCTTCGATTCCCATTTCTTGCATGAGATCAATAATTTCTTGAGAGTAATTCAATGGAGAGGTCTCAGTATGGAAACCATCAAATTCTGGTTCTTCTGAATTTCTTTTATCTACGGGATAACGGGACAGGTGGTCAGCGACTTTGTTCTCTTTTCCTTCTATATATTTTATATCATATTCAAAATCCTGGAGTAATAGTTTTCATCGGATCAATCTAGCGTTTTGTGTTTTACAGGTTTTTAGGTACTCCAGAGGTTTGTGATCTGAATATATATAAAATTTTCTACCGTATAGATATGGACGGAAGTGATTACAGGCCCAAATAATTGCCAAGCACTCCTTTTCGGTTGTCGAGTAGTTTTGCTCGGCCTTATTTAATGTCCTCGATGCGTAACATACTGGCTATTCTTTACCGTCTTTCCTTTGTGCTAGAACGGCACCAATCTTGTAGTTGGACGCATCTGTGGTAAGGAAAAAATCTTCATTGAAATCAGGAATTTGTAGAATCGGACTATTACATACAAGTTGTTTTAATTTTTCGAAAGCATCTTTGTATAATTCTGGGTGCATATCTTTTGGTTCTTTCCGAAGGCATTTTGTTAATGGGGAGGCAATTTTAGCATAATTTGGTATCATCTTGCGGTAGAATATTGTTAATCCTAAAAAGCTCATGATCTCTTTTTCGGTCTTTGGGAGTTAGAAATCTCTGACAGCTTTTACTTTTACTGGGTTAGATTCTATTCCACGTTCACTGATGATGTGCCCTAAGAAAAGCAATTCTCTCTTACAAAACTCAGTTTTGTCGAGCTGAATTTTCAAATTGTGTTATTCTAATCTCTTGAGGGTTGTTCAGGTAAACTGAAGCATATTCTGTGTATCCACACATATTTGCGTCTTCTTTACCTAAACGCAATTTTTAAAACAGTACGACCTATTTCACGCTGTGTACTCTCAATTTGTCCCTACTCTCGCTGCTGCCACCTACGGCCCTCAATGGAACTAAGCGGACTTGAATGTGCAGGCGAGGAACTTTCAAGCTTGCCAAGGACCGCATGCGGGCAAAAACCTTTTTTTTATGATTCAACGTAATTTTCAAATCATGGAGTAGATCCAATCAGTGAACCCGGGAAGAGGGAGAGTAGGGAGCATGAGCTGGCCGGCAAAACAAACAGTGAGTACTATAATTTATTCACAGAATATCATCAGGAGAAAAGAGAAATTCATCATCAATTTCAACCCGTCAATCATCTCATCTTTATTTAAATTCAGCCAAATTTCAACCGTCAATCATCTCATCTTTATTTAAATCATAATGTCACTATATTTTCTAAATTTAAAACTAACCACTAACAATAATGTGAAAACCTTCAGGCCCACCTCAAGATATTATTTTCTTTAGAAGAATACATTTATTTTCTTTATGTTATTTCAATTTAAACTTATTTTACCTTTATACAGTCCACTTCAAACCACACCAGCCCATATTCAATAAGGTTTATAACAGACCAATCAATGTTGATGTTATAAATCAAACATAATTTTGGTCCACCCGGGCCTAGATAATTTATTTAATTAAAACGATAGTAATCATCAATCATTACACTTCAATATGGTCATAATAGTACTTTAAATTTTGTTATATGGTTGATCAATATAGCCCATAGATACAATTATTATGTTAATTCAATCAACAGAAATAGTTTATTCAATTCAAGTGATACCTATGTATCTGAATAATAATTATTCAAGTTATAATTCAATGAAAGAGAGCCTTGTTGCATTGACATATTTTTTCTAAAATCATTAATTCATTTTAACACTGTAACACTCAGAATATATGTAAGCTTCATACTTAACATAAGTTTTTAGTTTAATTTAGATCAGATATACCTTAATTAATCCAAATTTATAAGATATTCTCACTTGTATGAACATTTAGTTAACCTGCACTCCTATCATTTTGTTTATTAATTTTAATATTTGGAAACTTAACAGATGAGAGTAACTCTAAACTTCTAGTTATTTATTTCTACTTTATTTACTAACTAATTACAGGTAGCACTTCATTCTGTATATTTTATTTCTCTTCAAATTTTCTTTCAACCTGCTTTAGTAACATCAGCTGTCGGCTACTGTTATTGAAACCTTCTCCGCGCCATACCGCTCAGCTGATTCACCAAGGAGGTACACCACTCTAGTTATTGGCATAGTTATTTCAAGTTGCGACGTCATTCATCTTGCATCTATATTCAAGGCATCTCATCTCATTTTTCGCATTCAAATCAGCCCTTTAGTGAATTCAAGGTGGTTAGACATTATTATTTGTGCTACTTTCTTTATTTGGTTTAGATTTATCACTTATTTACTCTCATATCCATCTCTCTCTTGTTGTTTATCACCTCATTGTTTGTTTGTCTGGCCTTCTCTTTACCTCTCTGTTCCCTTTGCTCCCGGGTAGCTGAGTTGTTTATTTTATATATAATGAGCAAAATTGAACTTCAATCTCGAGCATCCAACCTCGAACGCAGATTGAGATTTCTTCAACGTAGTGTGTTAGGGGTGTCTACTATTGACAAAGACAAGGTCAAGGGTGACGGTGTACTTCTGTATGAGGCTAAAGTCCGTGCCGCCCAGGAAGACTGGGACAAATTTCAAGCTGTGTTCGACGAACGGTTCGAAGTGAGCGAACTGTTAAAGACAGCCGACGAAGATGACAAATTCCCCAGCGAATCTTGGGCATCGACATACGACAAACTCAGGAATGAAATAGTACTCTCTAGGGGCAATCTCTTGATTTTGCAGAAACGTTCTGAGGTGGGAGGTCACGATTCCGATGTTCGGGAGTCATCTGCAATGAACACAACCACTTTAATGAGTAAACCTCAATTACCCCGAATTCCTATTCCTGAGTTTCGAGGAGATCTAACCAAATGGACCCATTTTAGAGACACCTTTACTTCAATGGTACACAATGAACCCACTCTCTCTGGGGTAGAGAAACTGCATTACTTAATCAGTGCTTTGAAAGGAGAAGCTGCATCTGTAATCTCCCGTTTCCCAATCGAGGATAATTCTTATCAACAAGCATGGGAAAAGGTCGTTCAGACTTATGATAATCCGAGAGTATTATCAAGCATCCTCATTAGCCGAATTGTGGATTGTAACGTTACATATCATAAGTCTGAACTTCAAAGATACGAGGCGTTTCTCACCGGTGCACACAGGGGTATTTGGCCCTAAAAGCTGGCCAAAACCCATTTTTTGAAGTTTGAAATTTCTGGTAAATAATGACTCGAAGGTGAAGTAGAGGACCTGTGGGATCATGCAACATGATTCTTATCTCTTCCAGGCCCTTAATCCGGCGGCTATTCTAATTCAAATCTGACCTTATCCTTTAACTCGTCTCTGCTCATAAGTATTGTTCTACAAAATATATTAATTTTCTTTGTTCTTACTGAAGTATCGGCGTTATCATATAATGGATAGTTCGAGGCAAGGTTTGTACTTGTTATTCACATAGTTATAATTTTTTTGTATTCAATACTAGTATCAATATCTTTTTGTTTTTTGTTAGGTATATTTTAGAGCTAAAAATTAAATTTGAAGGTTAAAAAGTTATACTTCTGGGCATTTCTGGGCAACGAAATATTTTTTATGATAATGTATAATTATCGTTGATTATGTTTCTTGAAAAAAATTCTGCGAATATCTGCGATTCGGAGACTTATAATTTTTTATTACTAAAATGTCAATTTCATTAAATAATAAAAAAAATTCAATTTTGTTATATTTTCATTTATTTATATTTTAGGATCTTCTGGAATAATAATAATAACTAGAAGGGAATTATTTGACATATTTTTAACGTCGAAAGCATTAGCTTTAAAAAAAAAAAATAAGGAATTTTCGTAGTCTTTTCTCATTGGGAAATATATGATTTCTAAGTAAAATGGAATGCTTCTTCAAGGAAAAGAAATGTTTTTGAAACAGCAACAAGAAATGGCTAAGTGGGACGATATCAATTAAAAGCTCAAGATCTGGTGGACGCTCTGAAAAATCATTTGTTACTTTAAAATTTACAACGGATTTATCAATGGTATGCTATGACACCATCTGTTCACAAAATTTTAAAAGATGGTTTTGAAGTGATAAAAAGCCCTCTATTTCATATTGGTCTTTTATCTGAGGAAGCAGCAGAAACTCGAAATAACCATTTCCGGGTTTATAGAGAAAATAAGACCAGAAAATTTTACCGGATAGAGTGCAATCTGGATGTAATTAATAGATTAATATTGACATCAGATCCAGTTATCACAGGTATGAGAAGTTCAGGAAAAAAGGTATCAGGTTTTGTAAGAAAACTTTAGAAATGTTGTCTCCCCCAACCAACTTAACCGATAGTGGTGATTCCGAAAGTTCATTGAGTGACGAGGAAAGTGAATAATGAATAATTAAATTTAATATGCATTTTTAAGAAAGGTTGGTGCGTTTCTTCCTGGGATATAAGTTGTGTTTCGAAGAGGTATTAAACAATTCTTAATGAATTAGGAAAACACATTGTTTTTCTTTATCACCATAACTTTTTATATTCACTTATTTTACACTATTTTCATTTTTTAAAAATAATAGTAATAGATAAATGATAATAAATCTTTAATTAGTTACAAGCATATTTCATGGGTGCAATGCATAAAGAGAAAATAATATGAACATAAATTGTAAACCCATGGATGCCTATTTCACAGTCGGTGGATTTATGTAAAAATTAATTTTATGAAAATTTTCTCCTTAGAGTATTTTTTTTAACTGCTAAAAAAGCATTTTTAATGTCTATTACAAATATAGAAGCCATTTTGAGGACTTTTGAATTAATAAAATGGAAGGAAATAGTTTTGGCCAGCTTTTCGAGTCAAATACCCCTGTGTGCGGTGTTGCGGATAGCATTGACCAGTTTCGAGCTCTAAAGATTCCAAACCCATGTGAGCTATTGCTTGCGACCTTAGCACTCAGAGCTCTTGACAATGAGAATAGGAGGCAATTCGAATTAAGTCTATATTCAACCAAGGAGTTCCCGACCTCCGACGATGTCATCAATTTCATACGAAAGAGGAAAACTGCTATCAAGATGTCCTCTGGTTTGGTTGATGGCTCACAAATTGCATCTAAATCCTCCAAATCCCGTTTCAACTCATCATCACATATATCTCCTTCTAAAACTGTTTCTACCTACTTTTCCTCTTCAAGTTCAGCTGATTCCAAATCTGTTAAGGTCTGTCCAAAATGCAAGGGAGATCATTATCTCTTCCACTGTGCCTCATTCAAAACATTGCCCGTCGATGAAAGAGTTCGTCTAGTGCGATCGTGGAAAACATGTTTCAATTGTCTTCGACCAGGTCACCGGTCTCTCGATTGCAAATCGCGATTCAAGTGCCACACGTGCAAGAGAATGCATCACACATTGCTACATCAAGACTTCAACAAATCAGGAAGGGAAGACAGAACGCTGGACACAACGATAAGGCAGGAAACCCGCACAGTGCCACAAACTGAAAATCGAACCTCTTCTCAACCCTCTGTGGTCGCCTTTGGTGCCTCCCCTTTCTCAAAAGCTCGACACTTTGTTATGTTGCCAACGGCTCGACTCCTCATCGGAGGTGCGAAGCGTGGTTTTCATCCTGCTCGTGCTCTACTCGACTCGTGCAGTCAATTTACTTACATCACCAGCTCACTTGCGAAGGCGATTGGAGCAAACATTACCCCTTTTGATGATGGGATAGCCACTATCGCGGAGATGCCAATCACAAAATCACTCATCAAAGGAACCACTTCATGCACGATTCGTCCTTTGCAAGACCCACTGGAATTCAAGACTGATGCAATAGTTGTCGATCACCAAATAAACTCATCATTCCCGAATCAGAGAATTCCGGAGTTTATTTGTGAGCAACTTCAAGACCTTCCTTTGGCGGACCCTGATTTTTTAACTCCTGCACCTATTGACATCCTAATAGGCGCTGACCTGTACCCTCAATTAGTAGTCGGAATTCCACGTCATTCAGGAATTCAACAACTTCATTTGATCCCAACAGTCTTTGGCCTCACCACCATCGGTCCTATATCTCATCAGACTTCTAACACATCCCAGCTCTATTTCCTGGAGTCCAAATCATGTATAGAGAAGCAGCTCAAGGAATTTTGGGAAATAGAGGAGCCAAGTGCCGTACCGGTTATGGACCCTGATGATGTATTCTGCGAAGAGCACTTTCTTCGTACTCACTCGCTCACACCTGAAGGCAGATACATTGTCAGGTTCCCTTTCAAAGATGAATTCCCTATGGTTGGCTGCAACAGAGACTTAGCTCTAAGAAGATTCCGCTCTCTCGAGAAGAAATTCGAAAGGGATACAACATTGGCTTGTTCTTATTCCACGTTCATGGCGGAATACCAAGAGCTCGGTCACATGACTCCCACTGACGTCAAATCACCTTACCTCATCCCACACCATGGGGTGTGGCAAGAATCACAGCAAGGGCGTAAGCTTCGCGTGGTATTCGACGCCTCATGCACCTCAAGCACCGTAAGCCTTAACGATCTACTTCTCTCAGGACCGAAACTTCAAGCTGATTTGTGCTCGATACTAATCAGATTCAGGCTTTATGAAATCCCGATTTGTGCGGACTTAGTAAAGATGTACCGCCAAATCTTAATACATCCTGATGAAAGGCAATATCAACAGATCGTCTGGCGTGAAGACACCATGGAACAATTACAACAATTTCAGCTCAACACGGTGACTTACGGCGTTAAGTCTAGCGCTTACCATGCATTACGTGTCATCAGACAGCTTGTGAAGGACGAGGGTGCCAAGTTTCCTCTCGCTGCTAAGCGCATCACTGAGGACATGTATATCGATGATATTGTGTCGGGAGCCAACTCCATCCGTGAAGCCGGTCAACTAGTTGAAGAACTTCAGCAAATCTTTTCTAGCGGGGGATTTTCTCTAAGCAAATGGGCGACCACTCACCAAGAACTTATTCCCATTACATCCAGACCCGCCGAATCTGTCGCTATTAAATCATCAGAGAACGATTCCATAAAGATCCTTGGTTTATCCTGGAATTCTCAAGACGACACGTTCTCTTACTCGGCAAGGCCAATTTGTCTGGACCGAATCACGAAGCGCACCATGCTATCAGCAATAGCTCGAATCTTCGACCCTTTAGGTCTTTTAGCTCCTATCATATTTACCGCAAAATCTCTCATTCAAGAACTGTGGAAGGCCAAAGTAGGTTGGGATGACGATCTGCCTAATGAAATCATCATCAAATGGAAAGCCTTATCATCCCAGTGGGACCACATTTCTACTGTTCGCATCCCAAGGAAAATTTCTTTCATGCAGGCTCGCTTCACTCTAATAGGATTTTGCGATGCCTCCTTAAAAGGATATGCTGCGTCTCTCTACCTGAGGTCAGAAGCCCCTTGTGGCGATGTCAGAGTTGCACTCATAAAGGCTAAGACTAAGGTAGCTCCATTGAAATTCCTATCAGTGCCCAGATTGGAGCTATGCGGAGCACTATTGCTCTCTAAATTGGTCTAGTCCATCCCACAGTCCCTGTCTCAAACAATAGTTTGCTTTACTGATTCGCAAGTAGTCCTTGCTTGGCTTCAAGCTCCAGTTCACACCTTATCCATCTTTGAAGCCAACAGGGTATCACAAATCCAAACAGTCGTTCCCGTACACTGCTGGCACCACATTGGATCAGAGGAGAACCCAGCGGACGTTGCCTCTCGCGGATGTGAACCTCAAGCCCACAGCAAATGTTCACTCTGGTGGAACGGTCCTTCTTGGTTGAAAGAACCCCTTTCGTCATGGCTCCCGCAAGATTTTCCAAGTGTCGTATTGACCAACATATCCGAACCCAAGAAAAATGATGATGCAAACTGTGACTGGATGTCCCGATTCTCCTCCTTCTCATCCCTTATAAGAACAGTGTCCCGAATTTTGAGACTCGCAAGAAGGGCCCGAAATGGAAATTCTCGCTCATCGGACCTCATCACAGCGAAGGAGTATCAGGAAGCCGAAGTTCGATGTATAAAGGCCATACAGAGGCATTACCTCCCCAACGAACTCCTTTCCAAATCAGGTATCCCCCCCAAATCGTACAGGGAATTGTCTCCATTTGTCGATGAAGTGGGTATTGTCAGGGTGGGCGGTAGACTCCATTATTCGCAGTTAAAATTCACAGCTAAGCATCCAGCCCTCATTCCACAGCAATCGCCTCTGGCGCGGCTCATCATTCTACATATACACGCTCAATATTTTCATGCAGGACCGACTCTTACCTTCGCATTGGTTAGAGGAAAATATTGGATTCCCAAAGCTGGAAAACTCGTTAGAAGCTCCATCCGCCGTTGCGCATTTTGATGGCCAAACCACACACACCACTTATGGCCAGCCTCCCAAGAGAAAGAATTTCCCAATTTAGGTGCTTCGTCGAAGTCGGTGTCGACTATGCCGGCCCCTTCCTCATCAAAGAATCTAAAAGACGGAATTCAGCGGTCGGAAAAGCGTATCTATGTTTATTTGTTTGCCTGGCATCGAAAGCACTCCATCTTGAGGTTGTTTCCTCCCTCACCACAGCATCGTTTTTAGCAGCACTGGAAAGGTTTACCTCTCGCAGAGGTCTTCCCAGAACCATATTTTCCGATCACGGAACCAACTTTGTCGGTGCCTCCCGCATCCTGAAGGACATATACAAGCTCCAACGAAGCATGGAACCCGAACTAGTCCATCATTTAGCACCGCTGGGAGTTGAATGGAAATTCATACCACCTCGAGCACCTCACTTCGGGGGATTGTGGGAAGCCGGCGTAAAGTCAGCCAAGGGACTCCTTGCGCGCACCATGGGTTCACAGCCATACACGTTCGAAGAGCTATCAACCGCATTCTGCAAAATTGAGTCTTTGTTAAATTCTCGCCCTCTGTGTCCACTCAAAGAAGATCCTCTTGATTTCGATTTTCTTACACCAGGACATCTGCTCACTGGATGTTCATCATCAGCCACGCCACCTGAAATATTGACACGTACTTCTGCCTTATCCAGATGGCGTCTCCTTCAAGCACAGATCAACACCGTCTGGGAAAGATGGCGAAAAGAGTACCTCCACACTCTCCAGCAAAGAACTAAGTGGAACAAAGATGTCAAGAATCTTTCAAGCGGTGATTTAGTTATCCTCCTTGAAAAACGCTGTATCCCCGGTCATTGGCCAGTAGGTCGTGTCGTTGATACCTTTCCTGGCAGAGATGGCGTCACCCGAGCTGTCTCTGTCCGAACCCCTACCGGCAGCATCCTTACTAGAGCTGTCACTTCTCTCGCTCTTCTTTTTCCTTCTGAAGAAAGTAGGGAAAACTTTATTGATTGAAGTATATATTTTATTTCTATTTTTTTTTTTCATATACTTGTAGATGCATGTATAATATAGCAGTAGTTTATATATATATTTTTCTCTCATTATTAACTAGTTGAGTATGAAGCATGATTTCATTATATTATGTTATATCAAGTGTCTATTTTCTTTATTTAAAATCAGCACAGCCGATTTTGGTGGGCGGTTTGTTCAGGTAAACTGAAGCATATTCTGTGTATCCACACATATTTGCGTCTTCTTTACCTAAACGCAATTTTTAAAACAGTACGACCTATTTCACGCTGTGTACTCTCAATTTGTCCCTACTCTCGCTAAGTACGACGCTGCTGCCACCTACGGCCCTCAATGGAACTAAGCGGACTTGAATGTGCAGGCGAGGAACTTTCAAGCTTTCCAAGGACCGCATGCGGGCAAAAACCTTTTTTTTATGATTCAACGTAATTTTCAAATCATGGAGTAGATCCAATCAGTGAACCCGGGAAGAGGGAGAGTAGGGAGCATGAGCTGGCCGGCAAAACAAACAGTGAGTACTATAATTTATACACAGAATATCATCAGGAGAAAAGAGAAATTCATCATCAATTTCAACCCGTCAATCATCTCATCTTTATTTAAATTCAGCCAAATTTCAACCGTCAATCATCTCATCTTTATTTAAATCATAATGTCACTATATTTTCTAAATTTAAAACTAACCACTAACAATAATGTGAAAATCTTCAGGCCCACCTCAAGATATTATTTTCTTTAGAAGAATACATTTATTTTCTTTATGTTATTTCAATTTATTATATACAAACTTATTTTACCTTTATACAGTCCACTTCAAACCACACCAGCCCATATTCAATAAGGTTTATAACAGACCAATCAATGTTGATGTTATAAATCAAACAAGGGTTGTTTCCAAATGTTTCTAATGGTCATTATAATTTTCAGAAAAGACAATGATGTCATCCATATAGACTAGTACATTAATGGCATCTGAGATAATTATATTAATCGCTCTTTGGAATGTCGCTGGAGCGTTAAATAAACCAAAGGGCATGCGAAGGAACTCAAAATGTCCTTGTTCTGTCGAGAAGGCAGTTTTTGGAATAGAGTTTTCCTCGACCTTTATCTGATGAAATACAGAACAGAGGTCCGTCGCAGTGAATATCGTGACTTTGCCTAATTTTCCTAACAAATCCTCGATATTCGGCAGTGGATATTTATCTGGTGTAGTCTCACGATTTAATTTTCTATAATCGATTACCATCCGTATTTTT